>SSNU01000049.1:106560-235449 GCA_012064415.1 Gyrodactylus bullatarudis
CTTTAGAACATCGAATTTATCAATGAAGAAAATGAAGTCATGGATCCTTTTCTTGATGATTTTGAAGTAATTTCTTTTAAACCCATTAATTTTCTCGATCAGTGATAAAACTTTTCTAATTTCAGATCCAAATTCCATTCCTCGAAAACTAAAGTGATATTTCATTACAATTTGCCAATTATTGTTTTCCACCTCAATTTCACAAGAATAAAATTTTTTAATCAAATAAATAATTAATTTTCCATCGAAAATTTGTTTTTCTTTACCCGACTACTATCGAATAGAAATATTTTGATCTTTCTCCAGTAGTTGAAAATTGCAAGACTATATTTTGATATTTATTTTTATATGTCAACCAGCCTAGCGTCCTCAGAGACCTGGCGAAATATAACGTTGATCACTAGAAAATGCGTCTGTTGTCTCTAACCTTCTCCCATGAGTTCAGAACCCAATATTAGTAAAGAATTTTGACGAAGTTCGACAACATTATCGTTCAAATTTTATTTTGAATTTAGGGTCAAAATATTTCTTTTATATTCGAACAAATATGTTTTCAGAGGAAAATATTGCCGGGCTTCTTCGAATATATTCATTGAGCTATTTGAATCCCTCATTAAATAGCTCAATAAATATGTTTTCAAAATTTAATTCTAAGTTTCCGCGAAACATGGAATTTGTTTATGGCTGGTTGTAAGAATTTGGGTTTTATTTTGGCCTAAGATAGGCCAGTTTTTATTTTTAATTTTTTCTCTTTATTTTTACCATATCTAGGTATCAGTTTTCTCAAATTTTTCTCATTTCGTCCAACTCTAATGGACATAAATGTCCATTTTCCAATTTTTTTAAACCTTCATAACTCTACCAGTTTGATAGGTTTCTGGATCAATTAAATTTTAAATTGAAGCCCACAATGTGAACTTTCGTTAGTATCGTTAGAAATAACTTGGTATCTTCATAGCTAAATTTTGGTTTTTATAAATTTTGTGTAATAGTCTCGGCACCGAAAGGGTTAACCTGAGGATTTTTAGCTTTCTGTTTTATTAAAAAATCTCTCAAATTTTATATTATTACTTTTAAGTAGTCATCGAAGATTTATAGGTTTTGATAGAAACAGTTGATTCGTAAGATCTATTTTACTTATACTAAATTGAAAAGGATTGGGAGAAAATTATTTTAGCCCCTATCATGAGAAAATTAAGCAAATTTTTCATCACGTTATTTGTAATACAAAATCATTGTTTCTATTGCAACCAGTTCATAAATAGATTTCGGACCATATGTTCTCCTAAAGAGCCCATTCTGATTTCGACCTAGGCTGAATATTGAAAAAATTTGCAAAATATATCTCAATTAGACAGTGGATTTTTAGACATTAAGCCCAATAGTTTGGTCACTAGTGGGTTTATTGCCTTGAATTAAATTTTTAGGAGTTTTAAAAGTTTCACTAATCTTTTCCAAAGCATTAAAAGCACTAAAATTAAAATAGAAGAGGTTTATTTTTTTAAAAGAGCAGTGTTAATTTATTCTGATAGTCGATCAGCAATTCAAATGAATAAATTCAGAATTTAATTAGTTCCAAACAGTCCAACAAGATACAATGTTATTTTGCAAAAGAAAATCGGAATTATTTTCAAATCAGAGAATGACGCTTATTGAATAGCAGCTGTCAATCATGAAAATTAATGAACTTGAGTACATACTAGAATGAGAAAATTAGACGAATCTAAGGTCAATAATATAGACAAATTTCTGTTAGAAAAAAAGTACTTTATCAGATCCAAAATCAACTGAATTATTTTACTGAGTCGGAAGTTTACAGCGAGATATGATCAGATTTTTATCGAATTAGTATGGTACAAGTATGATCCTGTAGAATTCTTATTCTCAGAATGGTTCAAATTTACAATTTTGCTCACTTTCACCAATTCAAGAAAAAATTTCCAAAAAAACTAATGAATAAAGAAAATAATTATGGCCAAATTCCTATTTTTTGATTTGAAAGTGTGGGAGGGGGTTTAAAAGTTTCAGGATCAGAATTAGTCAAGAAATTTCACCATTTTCAAAGGATTTTGATTTATAGAGATTTCATTGATTTTCTTTCAGTGAAAATGATCAGAAAATCGAAATTCGACTCCCAAACGATAATGAGATACCAGATTTGTTAAACACTCATCAGCTTTTACATGCCAGATTTATATACAAAAAATTACAAGAAATTATGAAAATAGATCTGATTGGCTCTTCTTTTTGTCCATCTCCTCGGAAGTGAGTGCGTGTGGGCTTCTTTTGGTACTTGTCTGTAGTTTTCTTGGTGTTGGTCTTATGCGAGCACATTTGATCGTGGAAGAGTTATCATGTGCGTTCGTATACTAGTTCTTTGTACATTTCTATACGGTCTTTCAAGGGAATAGATCATGCTTAAGGTTCGTCCGGGAACATACAACCGGAAAGTTGCCAAATTTAGATTAAAACAAAATTGCAAAATCTTTTATCTAGGGTTGTTTACAGCTCGATAAAGTTTTAAAAAATTGCATGTTAGTGCTGCTATCAAAATGATACGTTTCTCAGAAGCATACTTTTTCTTTTATTTTTAAAAAATTATCATAAAATATGTGAGGTTTTTTGTTTTATTATTTCAAAAAGATGATATTTTCTTTAAATGTGAATTGGCACTTTTCCGGATTTAGTCCCGGACGAACCTTAATCATGCTAAAGAGGATTTTGACAGATAATGGTTTGAGTTTGATTCGTGTAAATGGATTATCTGAGTTCTATTAGTATTAATTTTGAGAAAAGTATCTGATTATCTTTTTCGTATCTTGGTTTCCTTCCGCCATATTCCCTTTTCTTGGTCTTGATCATTGCTTGTATTTTTTTTGAATATAAATCTGATGAGTATGCCACGAAATAAAGCGCTATTCTTTTTAGGAATTCTTCTATTAGTCAGATAAAATCAGAAGTTATTCAACACCTTTCAAACGATAATGAGATCATTTCTTAGGTCAGATTTTGTATTTTCCTGTCTAATTCAGATCATGAAAAATTTTTTTCAACCACACTCCCATTTTCGAATCAGTAAAAATTTTCAGCTCTAAGTTCAAAATTTTTAAAAATTGGCATTGAATGGAAATTTGAAAAATGACTATATTTCTGAAGAAAATTATTTTTTTCTAGATTTTTGTTTTTTAAGAAAATTTTATGCCAAGAGACATATTCTATAATAATGTGGAGAAAAGTTAATGTATGCTAAGACTATTTGTGAAACAAGTCTCAATCAAGTAAAAGTAATTGTAATCAGAATAGGGGATTTCTATACAATAAACAAGATTTCTTGTAGTAATAAAATCAAGCCAAGAATATGATAGATATACAATTGATACAATAAATTCCCATTAGAGATTATGAACTGAAAAAAATATATCTAAGATTTAGGCTATGATGAATTTTAAAACTTTTCCTCAACTACTGACTAAGTATTTCTTTATTATCATGAAAACATTTTGGTCCTTTAATTATTATAGTTTTACTAATTAGGGCAGTTTTTTTAGCACAAGCCTCGAAACAACAAATCCAAGATCTTTAAACACTCATTAGGGGTAGATCATCGAAATCAAAAAAATAGAATATCGCAAATCTTGGACCATCATTAGAGAGATAATTTTATGCTGAATCCGAAGATGTCAATTTGTCAGCTTGAGCAAAATTAAAACCCGTGAATAATGTTGAAACATATCATACCAGATGAAACAGCTATTTTTGACTTGAACATTTACATAAACGAAGACAAAATCCTACCCAAAGAGTTAGTGCAAGATCTTGGTGTTACTTATTCATGGAAATTTGACTTCGCTGATCACTACAATGATGTAATTAATAAATTCATTAGAAGACTGATTCATATTCATAAATGTATCAAAATTGACAGCATGAAGGTTCTTCTCTTCAAAGTATATGCTCGACCAATAATTGAATAATGCTCTGCAGTATGGAATCTAGAATGTGATAAATGGTCAAAGAAAATTCAGACTGCATTTAAAAGATTCATAAGCAGACTTTCAGCCCCGTTCCAAACTGACCTGAAATCATCTAAAAACTGTTCAAGACTTAGAAGAGAATTAAAATCGCTCACTCTTATTAAATCATCACCGTTAGTTTACTCGAACCGACAAGGTCTACGCAATAATATTCCAGAATTCAGTCAGATGAAGAAACTTGACATTTTTAACAGATGCAAAAACATTTTCAAAATCATTACCGCTCAGTCAAAATACTAAACTTAATCGAATTCAAAAAAGAACTTAAAAAAGCTATAATATCTTATAATCTGAAGAATTATTTATGCTTATAAAGATAACATATGTATTATTAAATATATATAAATATAAATAGCTTGAAATTGTTCCTAAAATACCAAATTTTAATGTTGCAGAAAAATCTTTTTTCCAAATAAATACTATCAAGTATATTTTCGAGAAAAAAATTATTATAACCCAAGATAATTTAAAAGACTTATAACTAGGGCCTCAAAAAAGTACTAATTGGTCTATTTTTACTCTAGACAAAGGACTGGCTGAGTTGCAATAATCTGAAGAAAAAATCTGCCCATTTTAAGATAGCTGGTACTATTTCTGCACTAAATTGTGGTCCCGGTACTTTTTTGTACTATTTTTCTGAATTAATTTTGATGATTGGGTAACTAGATTCCTAGTAGTATTTCATCGTGTAAGCTGATAGCAAGTCAAAGATTTTTTTAAACTAAAAGGACATATTTTGTAAAATAAGCGCTATAAAAGTTAAATGGGGAAAAAAATTTGACAAAAAATCAGAAATTTTGATGACACAAGATTTGAATACCTCAAAATTTTTAGTGTGAAGAACTATTTTTTGCTCAAAATCTCTTAAATTTTCTTCAAAGTACTTCTTCTTATTTTTCAGTTTATGAGATACTATTTTTTATTTCATTTGGTACTATTTTTGAGGCCCTACTTATAACTGATGTCTCCAATAATTTTATCGAACTATATTTTTTAAATCTTCAGAATTTTAGAAAATTTATAAGGTCATGGATAAAAATTAAATTTGATGATTTTGAAGTTTCTCTGTCAAATTAATGCTAGGTTCATGAATATTATTAATTAAATAAAGCATTATTTTCTTCGGTTCTCTTCGGACTAAACAGTAAACACTAGACTTGGATGAAATTTCGTAAAACTGATGAAACCGCCTGTAATTTTGTTTAAATAATCTTTGAGCTATTTCTAAATCATTCCACCATGACTAATAAATTATTTACATATATTCACAGATAATAAAGTTTTGGATCAAAAATTGATCAAGCTTTGCTTAAAACCATGATAATTCTATTCAAATTCTATATTTCCACCAATAGCTCTTCATTATGAATAAAAAAGTCTTGACAAGACACATAATATCAAATGTGAAAAATCCATTTATTGAAAAACAGAGTTATTACAAGATAATGTATTTACAATTATGATTAATTACCAATCAAGGTGTCTAATTTTTTGGTGTAAATTGCCCAGCAAAAATGTCAGCAGGAGATCCTTAAAAGAATTAGAAGCAATAAATTCCATCTGGTTACTCCATGTATGTGTCTGGATTGATTCTTATGGGCTTATTCGGATACATACTAGGTGTCTATTGGAAAGAATGCTCAGAAAGACATTTCTATAGGGCCCACACAGTGGGTGTCACAATCAATTACAAAAATCATTCAATTGCTTTCAACTTTTGGGCTCAAACGTAGAAATTTGGGAATTTTAAAATTCGAAATACAGCCTAATTCTGCCCTGATTGAATTCTCATTTTATTTCAGCAACTCAAAAAATACCTTCATTGTAAAAATAGTGAATTTTTATGTTAACTAGCTTGTATTAGAAATGATAATTTTGGAAAATAATTTTCAAAAAGTTAAAAATTCAAATGGTACTCAATAGGGTAATAGAAAATATTTATTTTCCTGAAAACAACTTTGCTAATTTGGACGCTTTTACTCAGAAAAGAAGATTTTCATATAGAAATTCAAAAATTTTATTGTTCTTATACCCATAAATTCAGATTGCTCGAACAGGTGAATTTTAACAGTTATCGTAGTAACATTCATTCAAAATTTGTTGGCGCGGATTTAAAATATTCAATTTCAATAGGATTTTTTATGAAAATTTAATTCCCTATCTAATGAGCAAACAGCTGAAAAAGTTGTAAAGCACTCATAATATAGGGGAAAATTATAAATTTCCAAATTCATCGAGAGAATAGCTGTATATGAATGGCTCATTTTCTAAAAGTACACAGAGGAAAGAAATCTTTCGTGGACATGGTTTGATTGAAAAATAAGATGAAAACCACTGGTAAAAATCCCTGAAATACCCTCTCTCCAATAGAGAATGAGACATTGCAATGCCAAACATTATCAGGATATACAAACTTTTTACGTAGTTTAGTCTCGTTGTATTTACTTTTTTCTCCCTCTTCATTTCTGTGCCTATGAAATAATAACATTTTACCTCCAAAATCACTACCTCTAACTCTACAGTGAGATAGATGGAGAGGGAATGTTGATGAACCGCACAATTTGTGTGTGGATTAATATTGAATAATTTCAACTTTTTATGAATTTTCTGAATCCAAATATTTACATTTGGAATTAGTTGAGACTGAGTGTGTGTGTCTGCCATTGGAATCGATTTTCTTCATTTTCATAGGCCAAACTCGAGGCCAATAATCATTGGTATCACTTTGAAGATAATAAAAGTGAAATGATTGAATAAAGCAGAAATTAGAATGAAAAGTAAGCTGAAAAAACAACACTTAAACTCTCCAATAAATAACAATAATGCAGAAGGCCAAGGTAATTGAAGAATAAATTTTCTGGACATGTAGATTAGGTTTGTATTGATTGATAAATAATTTCTCCTCTAACCATACATCCATTGTGTCATCACCAGGGTTTTTGTATAAAACAGAAAAATTGAAGCCTCGTGGTTATCCTGCCTACAATGCCCAGTAATCTTGGATCTAAGGGAACTTCGTTCTCGTTATCTGGGAGATTATCTGAGTGCTAATTTAACCCTTTTGGCGCAATTATCTAAGTGGTTCTTGAATGATCTCACTACTTTTTAGAGGTGCCTATTTAAAAAACTTTAATTAGAGACAAATTATGTTAACAAAAATCATCATTGGCCACCTTTGTTCAAGAAGCTGCGATGAAACTTTTGATCTATTCATGTTCTATCCCTACTAAAATACGTTAAGTAGCATGTAAAGTGTTTGAGATTAACGAAAAGTAGTGAATGACTGATGAGCTATAGGCACATGAACAGATTTTACAGGAAGCTCGATATTACATCATAAATACAATTTCATTGATTCCAAGAGAATTGGTAAAAAAACAAAATTCTCAAGACTTGGTGCTAAAGAAAATAGAAGACTTTTGATTTAGATGACCAGCTTTTCAACCTTTCATGTCCCATTGTTCCACCAGTGGAACACAACTCTTTCTCGAGCGATAATTTTAACTGAAATATACTTTAAAAAATTTTTTTACCCCTGAAGAGGAAATTTATTAAGCTACAAAAATATGTAGGTAATTCATAAAGATAGCTTTTCACTGATGCACACTATAGTTACTTGAGGAAGGGTGATTTTTTGAAAATGTTGTCAAATATTTAAAAAATATTTAGAACGTTTTTTTGAAAACCTATTTGCTGAGGTCTTAGAAAGAAATAAAATAACTTTTTATTGTGGAACAATAATCGTAGATAGATAATCGTAGAAGATAACTGGTTTTAGCGCCAAAAATGCCAATTTTAACCTCTATTATCTTTGAAATGATAGGTCGGCTTTCAAAAAGAAATTCAGATTCTCTCATTTGTGTGATGAAATAAAATAATTTGGGAGATGAAGGGTTAAAATTAGAAAAATAGTTTTGATTCATGATGGAAGCTGAAACCTTCAAAATTTATTCGTAAAAGTCAACCTTTTTCCAAAGCCTCTTCTAGACGTTTCGGTACTGAGATAGCCAAATCTAAATACAGTAGTTGATTTTATCCGAAAAGTTTCTTTGAACTGTTAGCACGGATTTAAAAATTTACATTTTCAATAGACGTATTATTCATTAAATAGAATTTTTCTCACACAATCAAATAAAGGCTAGGATGATGATTATAAAATTTTGTACCACCCTGCTGAACAACCAAAGTTGGACACGGAAATTGTTTGATTGAAACTTTTAAGAAAATATTTAATTTAAGAAAGACTTTTGAGTCATAAAAGAAGAAAGAAATTAAGCTTAAAATCTGGTACATTTGCATATAGATGATTTTGGTAGCTAACTGCTGCAGTGTTCATTTTCATCAGTCATGAAATATATTTCTTCTACTTCTAATCGATACCTTTAGCTGATTTTACTCATCACGCTAAGCTCTGCTTGTGCATACATGAATGGATGATCTGCTCAACATGAAATTTTCTCAAAACTAGTTAGAATCCAAGGGAATGCCCAAATACAGGGCTTCTCTCAGACCATTACTACTATAGTAATAATAGCTATATTATTAACTAAATTTGGTTATCAATAAAATGCTCCTTTACTATATAGCCTGTTTAATTCAAGTTTTCGAATAGCCTGCAAGAAGGAATAATTGAATGGCATATTACTTAATTTGAAGATTAAAAATATTGGACCAAGTTGAAAATATGGACTATGAAAATTACTAGCCAGTACAAATAGATTTTGCAAATTATCGATACCTAGAATCTGAATTAGAATTCCAATGATGCATAGAACCACCACCAAAACCTATTCACGAACTGATTACAATAGAAAAAATGAATTTACTTTGGGAAATTTTTCTGATTTTGGAAGCTTAAATATTTTTATAATAGTGTAAGTGGAATAAGAACTTTGACGCTAACACTGACACTTTAATAAAAATTATTTTGGAGTTACAAATATTTATGCCTCATAATCAGATAAGAAATAATTAAAAAGAGTTCCAACTAAACCTAATTGATATGAGAATTAACTATTTTTACTAAAAACTAAATATTTATCTCCGGATTCACAGAAAAAAAAAATTTTTTGAATTCTAGAACGGAATAAAATGTGGATATTCGAAAAAATTCCGAAAAAAAACAAACTGACCAAAATTAGGCCGCTTTTTGAATTTCGAAAATGTAACAAATTTCCACTTTTTCAACTTTTGAACCCAAAGTTCTTATTGATTTCGAAGATTCGAAGCAGTTAAGCGATGATATTTGGGATCAAAATTGAACGAAGAATTCGAATTCACCTGTAGAAGTTCACTGAAATTCGTCATTACTGTGAGAAATCGAACTATTTGAATTTTTCGATTATCACAAAGGCATAATCTGGAAGTTAAACTTTTTCTTAATATTCTTTCAACTCTTATAAAATGTAACTGGATTAATGATTGCAATCATCATTTCTTGATTAAATGTAACTCGTCTTGAAAATATCTAGATTCGAAGCAGTTAAGCGATGATATTTGGGATCAAAATTGAACGAAGAATTCGAATTCACCTGTAGAAGTTCACTAAAATTCGTCATTACTGTGAGAAATCGAACTATTTGAATTTTTCGATTATCACAAAGGCATAATCTGGAAGTTAAACTTTTTCTCTCGGAAACAGTAAGATCTTCCCTATATCTATGGGCAAATTCGAATCTTTTGTCTAATTTTGATCCCAAATGTCATCACTTAACTGCATCGAATCTTCGAAATCAATAAGAATTTTGGATTCAAAAGTTGAAAAAGGGGAAATTTGGTACATTTTCGAAATTAGAAAAGCGGCCTAATTTATGGCAGTTTGAATTTCTTCGAATAATCACATCTTATTAGCTTATTCCGTTTTAGAATTCAAAAAATTATTTTTTTCTGTGAATCCGGAGAGAAATATCGGGTTTTTTGTAAAAATAGTAAATTCTCATCTTCATGTAAACTAGCTTTAATTTCGTTATTCATGCAATAGAAAAATAATTATAATTAAAGACTAAACTTTAGAAGGACCTCGTAGAATTATTTTTCGATTTCGAAACTCATTTACCACTCCAGTCCAAAGAAACTGGGGCGTAATATATCGTGAGAAATATAAAAATTTTGATCAATTTCATTATCATTTTGTTGACTAATGTCTTTTTGAAGAGATAGGAAGGTGTAACACCAACAGTCAAAAGTCTACCTAACTAGCCCCCCACCCTCCATCCGGTTAGAAATAAATGGTCTAATTGGCCCAAAAGAACTTTTCGCATCTCATTGAATAATATTCTGTATAAATATACATGTCGGTGTAGGGTCTGATGAGAACCGACGAAAATAAAGAGCTCATATTCACGTCAGCAAAATGCTAATATATTCGCGGAAATCGGGAATCTCAAGCAAGACAAAAATTTCATTGGTGCATTTAGTTTAACTTGTGTTTAAAGGGTAAAATTTAGAAGTGTGACAAATTGAGATTTTAAAGGTTTATTTTGAGGATTAGAGAGATGTAAGAGAGTTTGAAAGTATCAATTAATTCAAAAGACAAGGTCCTTTTTCATAATAACATCAAAGTTTTCTTTAAAAGGCACTTTAAAAAACCTGTTTTATGTATGTCTACTTGTAAGCGACCGATCAAAATTAGGGTTTTGGATCAGGTCTATATAAAGGGATGTGTGGTTACTCATAAGTAGACATGTTTTAATATTTTAGTCAATTCCTCTTCTTGATATACTGTTTTTTAGGCAGTTTGCTGTAATTATCCATATGTTCCCAACTATAGAATATGAATACATGAAATATACAAATAAAAAACGACCCTACTCAATGACTAGTACTCCTGAAGTAGAATTTTATTGGTGTAGATGATTTACTTCACTTCTGGCCCATACATATTCAAAGGCAAGCGAGAGAGATTATCTTTTAATGATAAGTTGAGTGAAGTAAAGAAAAGAGTCACTTTATTACTACTATACTGGTTAATATGGAGTGTACAAATATTTGAGGTCGTGTTGAGGAAAATAAGAGTATTTATAGTCTTTATTAAACAGTACTTGTGCGCAGATGACGGGATAGATTATTTCTCTGGACCACACACATAAAAGATGCACAACTAAAAGTTTTTCTGGTTCTTGAAGAAAGAAAATTGAATTTTAAGCTTCCTTAGTTGTGTTCGAATGATACACACAGATTATATTACCACGTATCAACAATAAATTTTGTGATCACAAGAAATCCTTTTAGAAAATCATTGAGTGTTCTTTAAAGTTAGTTTCAAATTACTTACAAGTAAATAGGAATTCAAGAGATTTAACCCTTCTTGTTATGTTTCATTCCTTAATCAAAAATTGATTTTTTAACAGAGAAAACACAATTTTGAAAATCAAATTGAAAATTTTTCATGTACTGATATATACAAAAACCCCTTTTCCCTAAAATCATCAAAATTTTCATAATTTCCCAGAAATATGAAATACCCTATTTTTATTCAAAATTTTGCAAAAACTATTCAAAAATCATAATTTTGTCCTTTCTCGTAGTAAAATTCATTGAAAAGATTCTGGCGCGTGTTCAAAAATTGTCATTTTAAATCGATTTTGTATATCAGAACAAACTCGAAAACGAATGGTCTTATAGGAAAAAATGCATAGTTTGCGATCATCTACAGAATGAGATCAAGGCTGGACAATGTTAAAAAAGGGCAGTTGTTTGAAAATGTTGTCGAATATTTTTAGAACGAATTTTCGCTCAATTATCCATCGTGAAATATTCCAAATATCCAATTCCCGTCTCTATATCTTTAAAAGTTTGCAAGAGTTTTAGAATCAAAAATGCCAATTTTAACCTCTAATTATTTTGGTAAGGTTACAAATTATTTTGTGATGAAAAATTGTAATTTGAGGCATGAAGGGTTACTTGAAATAAAACATTTTCATGGAATTCCAACAATTCCATCCAGGTATTTTGGTGAAAGAAACAAGCTGAAAAATTTGTTTTCGTTTAACTTTGTAATCGAAAGGGTTTACTAAACTTTACCATAGGATACAGAATTGGCAGAAATACATAATATCATTTTGCTTTTCATTGAAATAAGCCCAAAGTTCCTTGTACTTTAGACAAGATCATTTCCATCTGAAAAATCTATCATCAAAGTTTTAACTAATCAATAAGGAGTGGACATCAAGTACATATCCATCTATAGAATCCACGCTTCTATAGCAAGAAAAAAAAGGAATCTCACAGATCACTCTTGAAAAATTTCACACTGACCTGAGATATTTCAACTTGTAAAATTCATCATCTCTAAAGAAGCTTCAAAATGAAGAGAAAATAAATAAACAAAAAAGAACCTCACAGGAATTATTATTGTATTTCAAATCATCTGTGGGATATTCAATTTAGAGGAAAATAAATATTTGTGGAAATTTCTTATTGACCTTGTGATCAAAACGTAATTTTTGTTTGTCTAAAGAACAATGAAAGAAATTATTCATTATGTACTATACGATAATAATATTACACGATTCATTGAATTGGTTGAAAACTATCTTGACCAATCAGAATAGAGTAAAAATGTTCAGCCAATCAGATGCAAGCTTAGTTAGTCAGACTCTTGAGATTCAACAAAATAGTAGTCAGATAAAACAGTACACATAATTTATCCATTATTCTTTCTACAACTACTACTGTATTATTATATATATTTCTACTAAGTCAATTAACAGAAATCATTAGATAAATTATTCAATATCACAACTTTAAATCACGGAAATATTTGTGCACTCATGATGACTCTGGCGGAATCTTTTTATAATTTCAACTGGATTTAAATATTCTTCCTTTTGCAAGAGAGATAACTACTTTTACGCTTACAAACCTGGAAGGATTACATAATGTCATGCCATGCCGGATACGTTTGGATATTTTGGATATTTTTATTACTTGATAGTGAGTTGTTTTTTTTCAAATTTCACTATTAAAAAGACTGAAGATTTTTATATCTTTCGTCTCATTTGTCAATAGATGATTCTGATAGTTTTTTTCGGCTTTTAATTTAGAAATTTTTTTTTATACCAGAGAAAGTAAAGCGAAATGATAGGTTCCCTGATTTTACAGTTTGAAGAGAAAAAATTGAAATCTCATTACCGTTTGGGAGTTGAATTTGATCATCTTCACTACTTAAAATCAGTGAAATTTTGATATTTTTTTTGTGGCACAGTAGAAAATTTAATGAAAATAATCGGTTTCCTTGTCTAATTCTGATCCTGTGCCAGTCTCTTACTTTTTTTCCTGAAATCGAAAAATTTTTATTTATATAGAGAATTATAATGATTAATGATTGTACAAATAAGAGAACAGAGAAAGAGTGCCCGGTGTGGGAGGGTTTGAACCTGGGACCGAGAATAAGGGGGAAGGGATCGAGAGGTGAGAGAGATACCACTACGCCACACCGACCTAATTTCAAATCAATAAATCCTATTCGAAATTTTAAGGTCAAAATAGGGATTTTTTCTTCAAACAGTAGAATTAGGAAATATGATCTGGATTCCAAAAAAACAAATTCGAATTTTTGATGATATAACCACCCAACTTTATAAAAACATTCAAAATAGTCCAAAATTGATTTTAAAAATTAGACACCAATTTTTCTCAAGTTATCTTTATTTAAATTCTTTGTATCCTTGTGTCTAAAAGCTTTTATTCAGTCTTTTGAAAATTCTCAAATTCGTTTATAGAACATGAGTTCACCAACTATTAAAAAGAATTCATTCTATTTCTATCATACATCATGTAATAAGAATCTAATGGAATTTTATAAATTTTCCGCAAAACACTTTGAGATCTGCATCATAAAAGAGATCTCTATCCTTGACGAAAATTAGAGCTTCACCAGAAGAGTAATAAGGAATGCTTGTTTCTTCTGAAACCTTGTTTACTATTTCGACATTTTATTTCCTAGTAAATATAATCTACGAAACTACTGGTTATCATCCTAATGTTTTTGTGTGTATGACTTTTAGGACGCGTAAACAATCCAATATAGGCCCATTTCCTAAATGTAAAATTATAATTAATTAGAGGAATAGTTTTTATGATTCTCCCCTGTTTTTAAACATGTCTTCCCATAACTGGACTAACTAACTCGAATCAAGTTAATCGGGAATTTAGGATTGACCTTAAAACCACTGTTTATGTGTGAATGTTGACTAAAATTAACATGGTCATTCAGATCGATATCTGAAAGATTTTTTAATTTTCCCAAAAACCATAAACGCTGTCCGAGTGGATAATTATTTTAGCCAATTACTCAAAAAAATGACTGCACTCATGACGTAACTTGAAGGAGAAAGTAATTAGAGTGATTGTGGAAATTTGAAGAAAAAAACTCAATTAAAATTTTCTCAATGAATTTTTCTAAACAGATAAACAGCAAGCATCCGTAGATTCCTTTGACCTAAGGCGGAGCTCCTATCTCTCCCTATCCAGGCATCCTTTCCTTTACACTGATGAATTTATTTACACTTTAAAAATAGAATTATATTCCATCTATCGAGGGAACGATTACCCCTCAATGACTCATCTCAAAGCAGAATGAGAAGAAAACTTTTTATTTTTTTCAATTTCAATTTCCAATTGAGACACCCAGCAACCAGTCTGACTGAATCAAAAATTAAATACAGAATGCAGACTTAACTTATTCCAACGCCCCTCGACCTTATGAGGAAGAAGTGCGTTTTAATGTTGAACTTTCGTCTGTCGCTACTTCATATTCGTTCAACTGTTTGTGTATGGAAACTTGTAAGGTCAATAAAATAAAAGTTCTCCCACCCTACTCTAAAATAAGATTCAACTTAATTGTTGCTGGTTTGTCTAGTCTATGCTAGTTTCCTATGTGCTATTCACTCACAATAAAAGGAATTGAATTATAAAGGATTCTGCTTCGATGAGTTTCTCTTCAAAACTTCTGGGAGTTTTTAAAACACTTTTTTCTAATTTTCAACTGTATATTATACTATTTCTCTGGTTTGTTGTGGGATTTTTTAATTTATCAATCATACTGGTACCCATATCTACATTTGTATGATTTTTTACCAAATGTAACGAAAATATAATTCGTGATGAATACAAAAGAATTACAGTACCAAAAGAATCATTCTCTCTTCAAAATCTCATCTTTGAGATGTTCCTTGTACCTCTTTTAAGCTTGCTTGTTGACGTTTAACCCTACAAAAATCTATCAATCAATAATAAGAAAGTTGATTTTTTCAAAAATAGATAATATATGAACTAAAGATAATAATTGCTTGAAAAAAACTGTAAATTCGAAATCAGTGCATTAAATCATTCAGAGGATTGAACGCGAGTCTTGAAAATACACTTTTCTGAGACTCTGAGGGTTAAGCTGAGCTCCTGTTGTTACTCTCTCTCTCTCTTTTGTATTGACGTTACATTTCTAAATAAATTTCTGATTAGAACCCATTTTTTATTGTTAGATTTCACCGAATACGAATTCGTCTATTCTGATTAGAAATCATTCATCTGTAATGAAAGAGATTTACTTTGGCACAGACAGAATGAGTCATTCCATTTGTCCAGTCCCGATAATTATGAAATGGAAGGAAATTTTTCTATAAAATTGAGAGAATGTTTCAAAATATATACTATATATGTTATAAGCACACCCAGGATAATTAGTTTTATTTCACAAGGGGGGGGGGTAGATAGAGGGAGGGGGTCATAATGTAGGTAATGTGATATGCATAAATGAGACATTTTAAATTGAGACACTCTCAAATTTAAAGAGAAAGAGATAGAAACTGTCAAGCATTTAATTGGTTGAGGATTTTAGTTTCATTTGATATTTCTAATTTCTGAATAGCATTGCTCAAACTTGAATCATTCCATTCAAATAACCTGCAGTCGAATAATTATAATTATTAGGATTAGGGCGTGAAATTTTTGTATGCCAAGATTTATTTTGGATTTGAGTTATCCTACCATTGACTCAGGTCGAGGCAAAATAGAAGAAATTTAATGGGAAAAAGGAGAAATTCAAAATATTGAGATAACCTGAAAATGAACTTGATATAAAAACCATCATGGTTAAATTGAAATTTTTCAAAAATCCAGTTAAATCTATAATATTTTTAAACATGAATGGTTTTTAATGGGTTTTTTAAAAATGAGATAACCAGTCAACTGAGAATTTTACCGATAAGCTAAACCTTTCAGGATCAGCCCAAAATGTGCCGAATGTTCTATCAAAAGGGAAACCAGAGGATTTTTAAAAATACCCTTTTGTGATAATTAAAAGTGAAAATAAACTTTGTAAAATTCTATTCGGTGATCTTCTCACAATGATCCTATGACTACGGTATTAAGAATTGGGTGGCGATTTGAAACATGAGTTCTATCGTAAAATTTCAGTAGAAAAAAGACAAAATTTCAATGATATTGTTTGGACCTGCGTAATAACTGAGAATTCCCGCCCTATAAAGGGGAAATTTCCAAGTTAAAACAAATAAACACGCCTTATTCTATCCTGGTTAAATTCCGGCTCTTATCTACCCCAAGAATAGCAAAAAACATGAGGATTTAATTATAATGAATAAAGGAAAGAGATGTACTCTTGCTTGAAATTTTGTTAATTTCTTCGATCCAAAATCTTTCCCATGCAAAATAAATTCCCAAGATTCTTTTTTCGTTCTCTCCTAATAATAATAATCCATATCAAGCGTAGATATGTATCAAGTATTAATGCTAGATATTACATGCTTTTTTTCGCTGTTGAAATCCTATTTTTCCCCCTCTTCTTTGCTAGCCATATTCCAGTCTAAGCTAGTTCATTTTATTCAAAATTTCTAGATTTCTTTTCTGTAAGGGAATAATGTCTCTTTTGGTTCAAAGGAAAAAAAACGATTCCCAAGAGAAATCTCCTATAGCCAAGCATGTAATTATTATATGCTGAAAGTTTCTTTCTCCTTTCTCAAGAACAAATCAAATGAATAATTGTTCCTTCCAAATAGTTCGAGAAAAAGTTTTGGTTTCTTATCTATCTAAATCCTGTATATTAAAAGTAGATTTTTAACCCTTCATGTCTCAAAACTTTCTTGAGCGATAATTTGAACTGAAAGATACTAAAGTTGGTTGGATTCTATGATTTTTACGAAAACTTCGATTGTTTCATCAAAAAGTCGAATTTTTCGGAATTCTACTCATGTTGCACACTTTCATTCATTTTCAATTAGTGAAAATGATCAAAATTTCTAAATTCAGCTCCCAAACGATAATGAGCTTATGCATTAGAAACAGATTCAGCATAATTGGCTTTTCTGTCTTATTGTGATCTTGAAAAACTTCTTTGGAGCACATTCCCACTTCCACATCAATGAAAATTTTCGGTACAAAGTTTGGAAAAATTTCGACGCAAAAAAATCTTTTGAAAATTCGAATTTTTGATGAAAAAATCGAGGTTTTTGTAAAAATCATAGATTTCTAACATCAAATCAATTAGCATTAAGAAAACTCTTTGACCCTTCATCACTAATGAATCATTAGAAAGCTACATGAATATTTATAATTTATTGAGACTATAATTTATTAGACTATTCTAAGAGTCTTCTTTACTCCTATCAACATTAAGGTTCCCAAAATGATCAGGGAATTTACTCGAAAGGCTTATTTGTTTATTTATTTTCAATTTTTATATTTGCTCCATGAACTCAGATTTTATTATCAATTTAAATTGCCCAAACCAAACCAGGTTTTATTTTTATATTTCATGCTATCTGTACACATTTATACATTTAAATATATTTTTCATTCTAACAAAAAAAAAATATTACGTAAGAAAAGGGGATTATTTTAAATGTTGTCAAATATTACAAGAAAAGTTTGGACTCAAAAAATGCCTATTTCAACCTTTATTAACTTTTAAATGAAAAACCGGCTTTCACCATAGAAAAATTCAGATTCGGAATCAGCCTGATTATTTTGGTGGGATGAAAAAATAATTATATGGGACATGAAAGGTTAAAGTCGTGGGATCCTCTACTCAAAAACAGTTCCAAAATGTATCAAAATGAATTTTTTATCATTTGACAGAAAAACAAAGTCTTATTTCGATGTGAAAATTTTGATTATTCCAGTCCTGTACGTGATAACTCTGTTTAGTAATTCTTATCAATGTTTTTGTTTACTTTATTCCATTGAATTTAGTTTCTGGTTTTTCTATCCTCTATGAGATTCTTTCTTTTCCCACGTTAGGCTCAGTGAAAAGCCTTATTCTGTCTTTTTATTCATTGTATTAGAAATATTAATCTTTTTCCTTTAGAAATTAATTCCAAATACACTGACAAATTCTAACAATTTTTGCGACGCTTTCTTATTTCTTCATTGAAATTATTTCATGTGTAATAGAGGGAGGCAAATTTTTTAACATCCCGATGTGCAAAGCTCATTTTGAAGAGAATTTTTCAACTTAAAATAGTTCCTATTGAACCATGTATTTTAAATTTTGCTTAAATCGCAATTGAAAATGCCGATTTTTGAATTAGTGCCAACTATTTTCGATTAAAATAAATATTTTAGTAAAAAATCCGATTAATTAGGGATATGTTAAAGATGTATGGGAAAATGGGATTCTGGGGTATCAGAGAATTAAAAATTTCGAATTTAAATTTCATAAATGGCATTTTCTAAGTTAGATCTTACAGATTCGCATTGCAGCCGAAACATTGTTCGGAAAGAAAATATTTGACTCGGCCTAATGTCTAATCGTTCTCTGTGATCTGTTGTTAACTTCAAGTTGTCTTTATTCTGTTGGAAATCTTGAAAAGTCTCCGCTTGAAAAGAAAGGCGACAAGACAAATGACAAGATAGAAACTAATTCCAAAATTAAGAGTGTAATTTTGATTCATGTTTTCAATCAAGAGATTATCTATCAGGTTACTATGAGCTATAATTGTGCATTAATTTATGATTCATTTGAAAAGCTTGTCACTCTGTTCTTTGTTCCATTGATTTATGACAGGTTTACCACATGTCAGAGGAAAGTTTGGCAGGTAGATTCCATAAAACCTTGAAAGGGCTCTGACAAATCTGGTAAATCTCAAACATAAAATGCAGCAGTCATAAAAATGTATTATGATTAAGCTTCCTTGTTATTCCTCAATGCTTAATTTACATTAGAAAATACAATGAATGAGTGTAATTTAGGGAGGGAGACAAAAATACGGCATTATTTTTTCAATGTGAAATAAAAATCTTCTAGGAAGAAACAAAACTTTGGTTGACCTTTCAACCTGCTACGAGATAAATCTTTCCCTACAGTAGCCTGACAACAGAGGATTTCTGTCCATATTTCTATAGATTTTTTCTAATGCAAAAAGAAATGGTATTAATTTAACCAATGATTCATTAATTTTTATTTCTCTCAAACATTTCCATGATCTAACAAGTTTATAAATTTTATTACCAAGCAGAAAAATCATTCTATAATTCTAAGATTAGATTGAAATTCTCATCCGTTTCGCTCACTCCACAGTGTCCAAAGCTTTTCCCTATACCCAATGGTTTTTAACTTGAATTGATTCAGCTCACTATTACAGATTCATTTAATTGACATGGGGATAAATTATCAGTAATAAATAGAGTTCTCAAAACAGAATTGGAATATTTTACTGATCTAAATCTATAAAAAATAGAACTTTAGGGTTTCACAAGGCGAAGGGAGAATTTGTACCTCATATGTCATTAATTATGTATCGAAAACTAACTTTTTCACTATCCGAAATAGGCCAAATAAGGGCTTGAAATTTGTATGACAGAAATATGGTGAAATCTCCCAGTCTTTACTTCACCTCAAGAAATTTGTGAGACAAGAAATCAACAGAGAAAATCAAGATTCTGGCTATGAATTTCTCTCTTGGCTCAGATGCTCTTTAACCCTAAAATCATTCCTCGGCTAAAATCATTTCTATATTTATACTTGTTTCTCAATTATCAAGGGCATGGAATTTTTTAATTAGTAGTAAAATAAGTACACAATAAAAGATTCATGTACGTATCTTTTCCAAATTCTATGAAACTTTATTTTTGACTTTTTCTTCCCATACAAGGGATGTCTTTCATATCGCATATTCTTACTCCCAAATAAAAACACTCCCCTGACCTTAATCAACATCACTCAATACATCTTGTTCTTTCTTTTTAGTTTTGAGATCAGATGGAGGGTATGTAGTTCACCTAATATGGAGTAGTAGATATTGAAGATTAAATTATTACTCTCTTCTTTGATCATCTAATAAAAACTGATAGAAAACCAGCTTTATATATCAACAGTAACTATAAATGAAATTTAAAAGAAAGTAATCTGCCAGTATAAATAGAACAAAGAGAGATTTTTGAGTTCTTTATCCCATACTAATAAAAACTTTCAACCGTCAGTCTTTTAATATTTGTACAAGGATTGTATTCTTACCTGGTACGAGAGGCTAATTAAAATTGAAAATCCATCTGTGTACTATTACTATTTGGATATATCATTCCAAAGAAAGGTATGCTACAAGAGGTTGAAGTTCATTATCCTTTTGTCGAATTATTTTATGTTTTTTCAGACCACAGAGGGAAAATTTGAGTTCTCTATAACTACAGTAATCAAAGAAGTTGTATTCAAAATCAAAATAACTTCAAGGCCTTTTTAGAATAAAATTTACAGATGAATCGATTCGTTTATTATTAGTGAGCAAGTGATTAAATTCTCTTATAGGACTGTAATGTTTTTTTGGCACAAATAGGAAAAAATCTCGTCAGTTTAATGGGAAGAGATTATACTTAAACTATCGTAAGCGAAAAGAATTCCTTTAGTCTTTGGATGGATGATCTTGCAGAGGAACATGGTTTACTCTCTAAGGAGAAATATATATTTTTTTCAAGGGTTTATGCAGATAAATCATGCGATGAATATAAATCTCTAGGACTACTAGTTGCTACTATGCCATTAAATTATTATTTCCTTTTGGAACATGTAGGAATTTCATGTAGCAAAATACCCTCATTCACTACACTTCTTTATTAGTCTTTTTATCTAAAATAAATATTTTCATACCAAGTCAGAGACAAAAAATAAAATTCAAAGAATAAAAAACACGAGAGATTTCATCAATCATCACACCCAATGGAAGAAATGTCACAGAAAGAATAAATTACACCCCCCTCGATCAACTTCACTGCCTCTGAATAATAATCTAAGACAGGTTCTCTCCACCTACAATATGCAAGTTTGTTGTACTTTTGATAGAAATGGAGTGATACTCTCTTTAGAAATGGGGTTCTGCTTCTTAATAACATGAGTTGTATTATTGAGAGTACTAATTGTGTTAGTTATCGTAACAGAAATGAGTCTTAAACGGGACTATTATAGCTCAGGAGTTATCAATCAAAACCTGGATCATTCTTTGATTCAAAAATGGACTGTTTTTGATGCTTTAGCAGATAGATTTAATATTCGAATTCTAAAGGTATGATCTATAAACCTGAGAAGTAGGATGGTAAACGAAGTACTTTCTGAGGCTTAGATGAACAGTAATGAGTTGCTTAAGTGTTAAGAAATATCTCAGTGGGACTTAGATTTGGTGGGTCTCTTAGTTCTTTGAAATCGACAAAATTTTCTCGATCAAACTTTTTGCTAAGAATAAGTCCTTAGTTATCCAGATGTGAATGAGAACTGGGTTCTAGTTGAATTAAAATATTTCTTCGAATAAAAACACATTGGGACCATTAGAAAGTGAGAGAACGAGAAGAAATTGTATAATCTTGTCAATTTTCCGATTCGCTTAGCACTCCCTTTTTTTCTCCTGCCCAAGTTATGCAAATTCAACTTTTTTTCGTATTTCCTATCTATCCCATATAAAATGTACATTGCCTTCATTCTCAAGTTGATTTGAAGACAAAAATTACTTTGAGAAAAAATAATATGCGAACACAAGAGAGAGAGAGACAGGCCCATCTCTCTCAACTGAGCATAGTTCATTTTGGTCTATCATTTACTATCCTAAAAAATTCATTTCTCAGCCAGAGATTCTAATTCAATTTATTCCTTTTCATCTACAACAATGGTTCTTTTCATTATTTAAATATGATCAATTTTACATTCAGCTGTTCTTAGTTTTAATCAATGATCGATAATAATTTATGGTCTCAAATTAGATAATACACTAAACTTTTTAGAAAATGTATGTATTATTTGAAAATATATCAATCGAAATACATTTTTGGAATTTTTTCATTTCTCATTTGAAAACGAAAAGCCCGATCCTGTTAACTCCAAACTCGTATAGTTTATCCCGATTATCCTATTGATGCATAAAATTTATGAAAGCTTAAAAACTTTTCACTCTGCATAAGATGGTGTTTTAGACCTAGAACGAAGAATGATTTATTGAAAAATTTTAGTTTTTCAATCATTTATTGAGGCCTAATTTGGCGCTCCAGAATATCTGAGGATAGAAAATTATATTTTTTGGAAATTAATGGTCAAAAATATTTCGATCGATAAATTATCGGATATTACATTTTCGAGGTAGTCTAGTGAAACTATCCCTAATTAATATGAAGATGGGAATTTATGCTTTTCAAAAAATTATGAATTTTTTAATCAAGAAATCGGATTTGATCAAGATATTTTGGAATCTAGATCGTAGCTTCCACTTTCAGGATCTGAAGAAAAAAAATTTGAAAAAAAGAAAATTTTAACAAAGTTATGGCATGACTAATCATGATCCTAAAAATCAACTTTTGATCACTCTCTCATTTTTAAATCAACAAAAATTATCAACTCAAAGCTCAAAAAATGGGAATTCGGCGCCTTCGCTTGATTTGAAATATGCCATAACTTTCTTAAAATTTGATTTTTTTCAAATTTTTTTTCTTTAGATCCTGAAAGTGGAACCTACGATCTAGATTCCAAAAAATCGTGATCAAATTCGATTTCTTGATGAAAAAATTCATATTTTTGTAAAAAGCATAAATTCCCATCTTCATATTAATTAGCTTTAGTTTTGAAAAACGATAGAGATGGTCAAGATTTTTTGGAGTTTTTTCCTAAAAGCGATATCGAGCTGGTGAAAAAAAATAAAAAATAAATTTTATGACGTATTACTAGGCATTTTATATAGAATTTCTTTTACTCAATTTGATAGAGAAAAACATTTCAAATAAAAAACATTGTACTCATATAAAGCAGTAGTCATTTGAGAAGGCGAGATGAGTAAATCTTTTTAGTCTGAAAGATTCATAATGTTTAAATGAATTATTAATTTCTTCTCTCATGTAAATTTCTATCAGATTTAATTTTTAATCATTGAATTTTCGATTTCTACCCTGGGTCAGAATCTGAATGGGCTCTTCATGGGAATTCGAATGATGTATAAAACATGTGGTCCGAAATCTAAATTTCAAGAACTGGTTGCAATAGAAACGATGGTTTTGTGTTAAAATTAACGTGATGAAAAATTTGCTGAATTTGATTTCGGCCATTTTCTCATGATAGAAGCTAAAATATCCCAATCATTTTCAATAAAATAAAAGTAATAAATAAAATAAGTCTTACGGATCAACTATTTCTATCAAAAGCCTCTAAATCTTCGATGACTACTTAAAAGTAATAATATAAAATTTGAGAGATTTTTTACAAAAATTGGAACTTTGATACTAATGCTGCCATTTTTATAGAAAATAATTTTGGATAAAAATTTATATTTTCGTTTGGTTCTAAACTCATAAAGAAGGTTAGAGAAAACTATCGTATATTTGAGTGATAAACGTTATATTTCGCCGGGTCTCTTCAGACTCTACCCCGGTAACATTTAAATACTATTACAATGCAAAATATTCCCTGGCTTCCATTGGTCCATTTCGTGATTGTATTTTTAGGCCTCACTAGGGAGGCGTAAGGAATTTTCAACGTGAAAAACTCTGCTTATCTATTTCTGCCTTTTCATAAACTGATCAATTTTCTGCTCAATTTCTCTTCACTTTTTCACTAAATTTATATAATTCGAACCAAAGATTCATTCTGAACCCAGGGAAAATGGAATTGAACCTATTAGAATTGAAAAATCTTTCCCTAGCATACAAGAAATTAATGCGAATTTTAATTCCTGGCTACCATAAATCCCAACCGGATTGTGTAGAGCTTTCAAAACAAACAAAACCCCCAATGTCAAAATTAATTCCTCTTCAGATATTTCTCTGTATCTCTTACAAGTTTTAGAACCGAGAATAAATTTTTAGAAAAAGTAATGATTGACGTTACACGTGTAGTCAGAGAGAGGTACATTAAAACAAAATACTGGACACTCAATTTTCATCAGAAATGTTGATTTTGTTGTTGTTTTCAAACAAACATGTCGGTTATCATCATGTTTTAATTTTCTCCCTTTGAGATTTTACATTTCAACTTTGCCAATCTGATTGACTTCGGCTACCATTGGTTGTTGCCTGTTCATCTGCACTTAGCTAGCAATAGTTTCTATATAGAATCTATTTAAATCAATATTTTTCTTCTCATAATCAGGAATACAAATCTCATAATGATTTAAGCTGATAGGTTTTGAGAACTAAAGTAATTTTTATACAAACGTGCAAGAATTTGTTTTTGAATTTTAAAATAGCGCTAAATTATAAAAAAAATCGATTTCGAATATTCAAAGCAATTCGAAACTGGTATTTGGTATCAACATTGATTCAAAATGATTCGAATTTGACCAGAAAAGTTCCAAAGTATCTAACATTATTGTGATTGAAGAAAAACATTGAACAAATTTGGGTATCGCCTTTCATGAAAAAACAATTTACTGTAAAATTAGGTTTAAATTTCCAAAGTACCAAAGCTTCATAAAATAGTAAACTCTTAAGAAATAATTCGAGGGTTACTAGAGCGACTCTCTTTCTCAAAATTCCTCGAAATAAAATAAGTAACATTTGGCAATGTTCAAAATTTGAGCATTTTAAAATCTAGATTTAAGTTTATCCATAAACCTCGAGCACATTTCTGCAAGCTGAAAATTTTCTTAATGGGGGTTTCCTTTGCACAATGGAATTACTGTGTCATCTCTTACTTTACTATTCTTTATGTAAATTTCTGAATCAAAATCTGTGTGACTTTGTGTTGTAACCTTATATGTTAAGATTTCTTTATTTGTTCTGTAACAAAATGAATACATCCTAGGGAAATTTGATACATTTATTTTCTGGTTATACGATGATCTAGTTGACCATCTATAGTCTGTCAAATAAAAATAAACATTTCTGGAGAGGTATTTTTAGGAATCTTTGTCGCTTTTTTCCATGTTAAGAAATCATAATGGATTGAGACTTTTCTTTTAGTCTTTTAGCAAATCGCCTAAATTTAAACTAGTTTAAACTCAAATGGAATCGGGCAGCTATTTCGAATCATTATTTTTGCAAAATCTATGATTTTTTACAATAGGAAATTTCAGGTTTTAAAAAAAGTATTACCATCGAATAGAACTTTGAGAGAAGAAAATCTTTGTTAATTCCTAAAAAAGAGATTAATCAAGAGTCAATTCTTACGAGCACAATTAGATAAGGAAACTGAATATCACCATTAATTTTGGATCATCAAAATTTCATTGATTTTCAACTAGTAAAAAGGATTAAGAAATCCAAATTTGACTATCCACATATTGACGGGGTGATTCTCATTTGGAATATTTGTCGAATGATAATTCTAAAAAACAACATTTGGTCATTCTCTCACTTTGAAATCAGCAAAAAAATGGTAGCAGTTCGTTTCAGGTTCACCGAAAAATTGGGCTTAGCACTCCTATTGCGCGTAGCCAATCAGATTCATATGAGTTCTTAAAAGTGGACGATCATGATGTAAGGTCTATTAGAGCCTATTATTTAGTACAAAACTGCCTATATCCGCATTATACTTAGTCTATGGTTCGGTTAAGGTTCAGTCTATTCAATGGAGAGTATTCATCTGATAGGATTAAATCAAGATAAAAATTGAGAACTAGCTCTTTTACAAGAGAGAAGATAGTATCATTTGTTTCCTAACTTTCTTCTGAAATTAGCAAAAGTTCAAGCTCGAATAGGAGGGAATGGTCATATGCTTGAAATCTGAAGGTTCTCGTAAAATAGCATTTTATGAATGATTCTCTTTTTAGGAAACAAATGATACTATCTTCTCTCTTGTTATGAAAATCGTTCCCTCAATAACTGAATATTTTCTACCTGAAATAATGTAGTAAGCAAGCTGAATTACGACATTCAGGAGGATTAAACAGTAAATATCCTGAAAATTTAAATAACCTTAGATATTGATTGGCCCCTTCCACACCTAGTGTATTGCTTGATATTAGATCGAGATCGATTGACGGCCAAAGATCCAAAATACCCTTCATTCAATGAAGTTCATTGTGATATGGAGAAGACTCTCGAGATCAATAAAGATATCTCTACCAATTATTTACGAGTTGAAATTTCTAAGTTGTAAGACTCAAAGATGCCGTTCTCATAAAATAGCGTTTTATGAATGATTCTCTTTTTCCCTAATTATTGAAGCTCCTCTGATTGATTCCCAGATTCTTTTTCGATCAAAAGAGCTAGTTCTCAATTTTTATCTTGATTTAATCCTATCAGATGAATACTCTCCATTGAATAGACTGAACCTTAACCGAACCATAGACTAAGTATAATGTGGATATAGGCAGTTTTGTACTAAATAATAGGCTCTAATAGACCTTACACCATGATCCCCCACTTTTAAGAACTCAGATGAATCTGATTGGCTACACGCAATAAGAGTGCTAAGCCCAATTTTTCGGTGAACCTGAAACGGACTGCAACTCAAAATTTTAGATTTCTTGAAAATCGATATTTTCACATTTATTTTTCTTCTCACGTTAAAATAGAGATGTAATGAATTTTTACCTTTTATTTAACCAAAGTTTTCCGCGAAATTTCCACATATAATTTTGATAACAACAATGTGTGAGATCTAAAATAAGTGAAAATTCGTTTGCAATCCCATAATTGCAATTGCATAGTTGTTGCTTGCCCATTTTCCTCAAATTCTCTTGTAGGCATAGTTTAATAACAAAATTTAACAGAAATGTTCTTAACTAATGATTCTAATATTATTTTCATTGAAAAAAACACTTGAAGCTTTATCAACAAAAAAGGTATTCGAAATTCGATATTCGTAGTAAAAATTCATTGAAAATCTAGCGCCATTTTTAAAAAAGTCTGATCTTTAAACTTGGATATCATCACGGAAAAGCATTTTGATACTTGATCTTGAATAAAATAATGTCAAGAAGTCATAGTATTATCATTTGAGTAGGTTTTTAAAGTAGGTTGAAAAATTTGTTACATCTCTATGGTGAAAGTGGGCCTCTTGCTCTAGGCCTTCAAAAGTTCTCTATCAAATTCATGTTCTTGGTGTAAAAATCGAGACTTACCAGGATTATGTAACAAGATTTATTTTATTCATGGCTTTTATCAGAAAATAATTCAACTTATTTCTCTTTCGATGATTTCAATTTGCATTCTCTAAGCAACAACATTCCAATCGCTGAATGCGCAGTTCTGTTCAAGTGCATTTTCTATGAATTTCTCTCTTCAAGTACACATTAATACGAAATAAGTTTCATTAAAAAAATATTAGTATGTAATGGGAGTTATCTCTATTGTCTTGATTGAATTCTTTTCATGTTGGGATAGTATCTGAAGAAATCTCAGACACTCCCTAATAACTAATCATTACATACTAATCTTGAATCAAGAGACTGCAAGAATTCTTGCCAGATTTATGCTCGATTCTCAAACTTCATAATTAGTCAGACATTGTCAGTTCAAAATTTTGCTCCTCTTTATAATTTAGATGTGTCTTTATAAATAATTTTGCCTGATTCTACCAAATTTTCAATTTGGCGCCAAAATCTCATTTTCTCAAACTTTGAATTTTTATCGATTTAACACTTTCAGTGCCATTGGACATACATGTCCATTTTCCAATTTTTTTGAACCTTCATAACTCTATCAGTTTGATATGTTTCTGGATCAATTAAAGTTTAAATTGAAGCCCACAATGTGAACTTGCATTAATAATACTTTTGGCCAAATAACTTGGTATCTTCATAGCTAAATTTTGGTTTTTATAAAAATTGAGAAATAGTCTCGGCACCGAAAGGGTTAATAGTTGGAAGGGGTTGTCAAAAGATGCTTTTCAAGATCACAATTAGACTAGAAGGCCGAGTATCTTCGACAGAGTCACCAATTATCACAGAAATTTCATTGATCGAAATTCAACTCCCAAATGAGCATTAGAACAGATTTAGCATACTTGATATTTTTTGTCCAATCTTGATCCCAAAATACTATTTTTACTCACCTTCCTTGTACCTTCATATCAGTAAAAAGTTCCAGTTCAAAGTTCAATAAAAGAGATTTTGGTGCCAAATCAAAATTAAAAAAAGGATTTAAAAGTCCTAAATTTTTTGTATCATTTTCGAATTAAGGTTTTATCAAAATCATTTAATGCCGTATTGAACCTGTTGTCTAGCTGCTGTAAATCTAAACTTTGCTATGCATTACTTTGGGAGAAAGCATAGATCACTGTCGCATACCTAATTGGTTAATCAAATTATTAATATTTTCTTGCTTGTTGATTTTATCATTCCCCTTTAGGTGTTGGTTAGAGTTAGGAAAATTTCCTTGAAGCATTATTTTCCCTCTGATCGAGGATTGACAGAATCCCACTCTACGCTCTATATAACTTGAGTAATTTTTACAGTTCCATAAAACTCTCTCGAATTAATAAGACATGTTTCTTTTAGTCTCTGATCTGAGAGAAGGGAATTTTTCGCATCTAAATGAATAGCTGTAAATTAATTTCATCTTGTCCATCAATGGAATTAGTGTGAATTCTCTTCCATTAATTCAGTGGCCAATCTGTCTTAATTTTCCATCTTTTGGGAAGAAAAATTTCCCAAAAGGACCAAGATTTTGGTGGGGGATCAAATCATCTTGAAATATTAATGAGTTACCTTTACCTACTAAACTTTGAAAAATTCCTGATTTTATAAAATAAATCATTTCAAATGATTCTAATTTACAGATATTTTGGAATTGTTTAAATGAGTTACAGTAAATACTAGAATAACTATATCCATGGATCAAGTATCAAATTGATGTTTTGGTATTTTTTTCAATTACAAAATCATTTTTAATTTAAAAAGTCAAATCTCTGTTTGGAGTCCTTATTAATGTTCAAACTCTTAAAAAATAAGAATTAATTTTAACAAAATTGGTTGAGATTTAATCACTTATTGGATGAGTGCTATTTGTTGAGATGTTAATTGTTCTTTAGATGTTATGAATAAGTAATTCACGTAGTTTTTCAAACACGTCCGAAAATCCACTTGTATTCATAATTTAGAAAATTAGAAGAAGATATATTAAAACAAAATGTAAATTTCTCGAAGCATCATCAAGTGGTAATTCTTCAAAAATGATACAAGTTAAAAGATGCACAAAACGATTTATTAGATTCCAGAGACTTCGAGAATCCGAAATGTCAGCGTATATGAACAAATTATATTCAGCTAGTTAATTTTGGCATATTACAAATCTCGTAGTAGTGCCAGATTCCCATTTTTTGAAAAATTTTGCTGATTTCAAAATAAGATAGATTGATCAGAAGTTGACTGTTAGGATTAAGATTAGAGAAAGAAATAAAATATGCTGAATCTGATTTTGAGGGTCACCCAATCATTCTGTGAAAATTGAATTTTGATTTTTTGGAAATCGTTGAAAAATGACGAATTTATCTCATGTTTTATGCTTTTCTTGTCTTATTGTAATCCTAAAAATCAACTTATTCTCACCTTGAAATCAGCAAACATTTGAAACTCAAACTTTCAAAAAATGTTGTTCGATATCTTGATGAAAAAATTGAAAATTTTGTACAAATCATAAATTCCCATCCTCATTTTGACTATATAAGCCTTTTTGTTTCAAATTATCGATTCCTGTAAATTTGCAGAGATAATTTTTACACGACTCTTCCGAAACTTACTCCCTTTTTTACAATCCTTCCGTTCAATCCCCTATTTCGACTCTTTTTATTCACACTACAAGGAATTGAGAATATCAAGATTAAGTGGTTTGATTTTGCCAACAAGAAATATCTTTCTTCCCTCTTTTAATAATAATACTTTCTTTCTCTAATTGTTTTTAATTTCCTCAGCTAACTAGAGAGATTATAATCTCTTGAGTAGAGAATAGAAGAAAAAACAGTACTCCTTAAATGAAGTGATAGCAGGATGTCTTGTAGATTTTCTTGAACCATTTTTTTATTATTAAATTCTAAAGAGAGACAAAGTCTGTATGCTCAAATGATTGCATTATGGAATTCTGTTAGACCATAAAATTTTTAATTTGAAAGGAGAGGAAATAAACTTATCATGCCTCTCGTGGAACTAAATTGATTCTTGTTTACTTTTTTTTCAAATTTCTGAAAAAACTGATTTGAACACTGCGGATCATCGAGATGTATTATTATTTAGGACAGAGATGTTATAGTATTTTCCTAAGGAAAATTTAGGAAACATTTTTTTCAGTCCGTAGGCCTAAAATTCTTAATAGATGGTTAGCACGATCAAGTGTCATATAGAATCCTTAATTTGAGCTCTAAATTATTCACTTACATTCTTGTCTTATTGTGATCCTAAAAATCATCTTTTGATCTCTCTTTCACTTTGAAATCGATAAAACTCAAAGTTGAAAAAAATGGGAATTTTTTCCTTCATTTCGTGAAAGATTTCAAAACATCTTGATCAAATTCGATTTCTTGATGAAAAAATTGGGAAAAATTATTCATTCAAATCTTCGTATTAACTATACTTGTTAAAATTTAATAATCCTGATCATTCAAAAAGTGTTTTTTATCTGAAAAATTTCAAAATTTTGTTCATCTTATTCCAGAAACATCAAAAGATTTTCAGAAGCGAATAATTTGTTAATGTTAAAATATTTGAAGATTAATTTTGTCATATCGACAGTCGAATTCAGTATTCTCGAGAAATTCCGCACTGTAGTATGAAATTTAATTAAAGCAAAGATAAGTAAATCAGTAGCCATCTGCTTTTTCTCATAGCCACCACCATTGTTGTAAGCTCGAATGTTTTTATTCCCCTTGACCTCTGACTTTTTACCTTACACACTGTTTCCCCATATCAACAACAGGCAATCTATTCTTTATTGTCTCATCTTTTGTTTCTTTCATTTCCTTGAAGATGGTTCGAAATTGGATTTTTCAACATTGAACATGTCAATACACACACAAAGCAACAATTATGCCTATTGCTTTTGTCTATCTTTCTCCTAGTGTTGAAAGAATTGCTTCGAGGTATCCCCTCTTGCCTCCTTCCTTCCTTTTTGGCCTCTTCCCTCTTATACTAAGTCTACTGTTCAAAGTGAGAAATTTACATTTTTTCTACTGACTGGAGAATTGTTTGAAAACTCCCTTTCCTATTTATATGACTCATTTCAATTTAGTGATAATAATTATCTCCATTTTAGCAGAGATTCTAAATGTTTGAGGGCTTCCTAGAACAATTTCACACTTTCTCTATTCAGCCATGAATGTATTGTTATTATAATAAAAAGAATACAAGCAATAAAAATTATCTGTATAGATTTCTCGATAAATGAGTAGTGAGCCAGGAAATCCGATTCCGTCCCATTCTACTTTTGCGAATAAGCATTCCTGATTTGATGCTACTTACGATAAAACATAATAATATCTATTCTCGATACATTTATTGAGTACCAACTGTAATAAAAATGTGAAACTGATGAGATAATAGGACCACTGTGGAAAATTCGGTAGTAGAGTACAGCTAATCTTCTTTTAAGGATATTTTTTAAAACTCTCAGAAGTAAAGTTAATTGACATAAATTTGGGAATCTATGATTTTTACAAAAACCTACTCATGTTGCCCACTTTTACTACTTAAAGAAAAAAATTCTGAAAAAATATTATTTTTATGAGAAATATGGCCATTATTTAAATTCCAATTTGGCACCAAACTCCCATTTTTATCAAACTTATAACTAAAAATTTTTATTGATTTGAAAGTTGGAGGATGATCAAAAGAGTTTTTTCAAAATCAGGATTAGACAAGAAAATTAATCCAGCTGCATCTTTTCTGATGCATAGCCTCATTATCGTTTGGGAGCTGAATTTCAATATTATGATCAAATTCACTACTTGAAAATCAAGGAAATTTCGATTATTCAAAATCTCTCGAAAATGGAGTAATTTGACGGTGATAGTCAGCTTTTTTTGTCTAACCTTGATCCTGAAAAACCTCTATTGATCAACCTCCAACTCCCAAATCAATAAAAAATTTCAGCTCGAAATGGGATTTTTGCGCTAAATTGAAATTTGAGCTGAGCATAGATATTCGCACCTAGATCACTCGACTATTTAACGTTGTTCGCTTATCAGCTGACTATGTTGTCTTCTGGCTTCTATCGGTCTATGTGACCAAGAGGTGTAGTATTTCATATATATTTTGTGGAAATTAAGTTTGATCAAGATTTTTTGGAATCTAGATCACAAGGTCCACATTAACCATGGGAAGAGAAAATAATTTATGAAAATTATGGCGTATTTCAAATCTCAAGTTAGCGCCAAATTCCCATTTTTTGTACTTTGAGTTGAATTATCAAAGTAACTGAGAATAAAACTTAGGCAGCAAGCGAACAAAGTTATACTCAATCTAGGCGGGACAGTTTCCTGATTAAAAATTATGATCCAATTTATTGTTATTTTTTCCCTCGTTAATAAGATTATAATTAGGCCAAGCGGTTCCTCTAACTAATTGATGAGATCATGTAGAAAAATGTGGATAGCCTTGTCTTTCATGCCAACTGAAAGGCATTATTATCTTTCCAAAATATTTTTCCCATCTGCAATCGTTTCATAAACATGCAATCTACCTCTATAAAAAGTATAGGCTCATTTCTTCTTCTTTCTATTCATCAATACAGTACTAATTTCCGAATTACCAATTTCAGCTTGTCATTCTATTACTCTTCCTTTTAATTCTTCTCACGTTTATCTAAAGGTATGAAAAAAGATCCATTTTGATTGATTTGATGTAATATGATCGCATTCTGATCCCCATCAGATATGTAAAGAGTATTTTTGAAAATACAGTATTATCTGGATCCTATTCCAGTTTAAGACAATTAAGTAAATCATTTCTTTGGCTTGGAAGACTTGAAAAAACTGATATTAAATAGAAATTTATAAAACCAATCTTATTCCAAAGCCTCTTCCAGAAGTTTAGATTCTGAGATAGTCAAGTACCTCCTAGAATGGATCAGACTAATTGGAATACTAAGGTTCTTAGATAAAATTGAAAAAAATTAGCCTATTCTAATTATATCGACTTTTACTAATATTGATGATCTCAGATTCCATTTCATGGGCAAAAATTATTTTCCTATTAAAAACTTATTTTCGCTCTCTTCATCATGGAATTCTTGTGTTCCTGCCTATGCAGAGACTATTTCCAGCGTAAGCTCTATTTGAGCATATTTGTATAAATTTGTTCTTCCATTTGTATTAATTACTTTTTCAAATTAGCATAATCATGATAAACGATATTATGTATAATAATTACATGGAAGAAATTCAAGTGTCAAGTCTCCCTTGAGTGCCATGAATTTATCTCTTTGAAAATTAGTTTTTTCTAAATCTGAAAACTGTATAGTCTTGCCCACTTGATATTTCCTCCTTATCGGTTGTTGGACTCCACTTCCTTCTTATATATATATTTGCATCTCTTTGCATCGGCATGTATAGGGAGGAAAACATGTTCAACGGGAAATGTCAAGTGATCCTCTGCCGTAAATTATGCAACATCCCCTCTTTGTTAACTACATCAACTACAAGAAAACAGAATAATAATAATAATAATCTTTTACTGTTTATATTAAAATGATTACATAACAAATGTAAATTATATTATTACATGTGAACTATTATGATACATAATCACTATATAACAGACTGAAATGAAGCAAAGAAAGTAAACATTTAGATCAACTTTAAATTCATCTATACATGTGTACATAAAATGGAAGATGGTAATCAGTGAAGGGTTAATAGTTCCTGCATCTAAAGTATCATCAGTCCCTCGTTGATAAGTTTATTTATTTATTTAAATCAACCAAGTGAATTTTATTGTACTCTAAGATCAATAGATTTTGTATAAAATCTAAAATTCTAATCGTATGAATTAAACATGATTGTCAGTTTGAAGTCAAGAACTCTTTTCCTCAATCACCCATACAGAAGAGATAGATTTTGCAAATTATCAATTTTTAGCCTCGAGAATTCGAATGATTTATAAACCATATGTACCAAACCTATTATTATTTATGCACTGGTTACAATAGAAACTTTAACACTATCAATGCCACTTTAATAGAAAATTAATACAATTCCAACAAAATATATTCATTCTGAACTAAATTTGAAATTGAACATATCAGAATTGTAAAATACATCAAAGATAAAGTTTTCCTTGAGAATAGTCTTCGTTTTTTTCAAGGGAATTGAAGAAAAAAATTAAAAAATAAGAAATAAAACATAATTTTTTAGAGGGTTTTTTGTAAAAGCTAATTTTCTTGATAGAGAATTATTAAATGTTCTCCTTTAGATTACAGAGCAGAAAAGACAACAAAGGTGGACTTGAACCTGTCAACAGCTGGTGAAAAGGATAAGAACATTACAGTCCTTATTGGGACTACTTTAATCCTTCATTGTAACGATGATGTTGACAAGAATATTCCTTTCTTGACATGGCGCTTTGACAAGGGGTTTGCAAAGAAAGAGAATACCATTGCAACCTGTTCGCTCACATCAAGAGAATGCATGTACGTTTTTTTATCTTGTTCTTTTATTAGAAATTAGTTTGTATTATGAAAGATTCGACTAAATATAATAATTTATTGATAAATAAATACTGAAACTGAAACCCAAAACATAAGTAATGTGAAGATTTCTCTAGAAGCAACTAAAAGCAATTCATGGAGGGTTCTCCGTTGCATTATTGCCATACCTCTAATACTATTAGAGTCTAATACGGATATCTCTTTAAGAAGTTTTTTCGAAAATCCTCAGATGCCCACATAAAAAATAATTGCACTTTGATATCCAAGGATTTCTCTTAGAATAAAATTTTTCGGTTCATGTTAATAAAGCTTAAAAATTTTGCATTTTTCAGCAGAAATAAAGCACATTACTTTTTTGACTCGAAAAATCATTCAAAACACTCCTAGGACTTTCTCAGAACCTATAAACGTTATATATCATAAGAACCACATTAAATACCCCTTTCGATACCATAGCTAAACAAAAAAAGTTTGAAGAATTACTTAAAAAACATTTATTTTCTTTTCGCATAATTTCTTTAGGGTCTAATTTATATTGAAATTCCCATCTACTGGTGAGTAGCTTTAAAAAAATTTATCCAATGAGAGGATCTATTTTGAAATTATTAATAATAGTTGAAGTCAAAAGAGATAAATTTCATTTGATCCGATTAAAAAACAACTTGGACATTGAAGATTTAAGGTAAAAATGACTCTGCCTGGATTTTATGCATTTAAAAATATATCTTGTTCTGAATTAGCTATTCACTTTCTATCGACTTGAATATTATCGGCTCTGAAAATTGATAATTTCGATTAAAATGGATCATGAATTTAGGAATTCTACTCCTTTCTAAAAAAGCTCAAATATCAATACCGTCCTTATCCCTTGCTAGCAAAAAAATATAGCATGATAGTTTTTGATTTTTTTCGAAAAAGATACATGAAAAAATGTTTCAAAATCATTGAAAAAGTTGGTTTGAACATTTAGGTCATATATCACTTCTGGTATCGAAAAGGTTAAAATGTTCTGCGGGATTAGAAAAAATATCCCTAATTCATTATATACTCAACTAACTATAAAGTATAAACCCATTTTTAGGATTCCCTTTTTCCTTTCAGTATATACACTTCCTAGAAAATGTATTATCCGAAAAATAGTCGATCGAAATAGTACGACCATTAATTTTCAAAAATATTTTTAGAACCTCGTGTGTTCTGAAGCGCCAAATAAGGCTTGAACTTCACAATAAAATAATAAAAATTTGTTTTATAATAAAATTTATTAAAACTTAGGTCAATATTGGAATTCTCAGCCATGGTCATCCAAACGTTTCGACGGTGATTGTCTTCACACGCCTTCTTCAGTGGTACGACGAGTTTATCAAAAACAAAATACTACTTATATATATATATATATATATCCTGAGCATAAAATCAATTTTGAGGAGGTTAAAATTCTTAGTGTACAAAAAAACTTTAGAAAGAGGCTGATTCATGAAGCTCTAGAAATTGACAATAATGATACTTTTAATGGAAATGTTGGTGAAGTGAACATTGAGCAGTGTTGGATTCAGCTTTTTGGCAAAAGAAGGAAGTTAAATTAAATCTGATGAAAAATTATACCCCTATTCTTTTCTGATTATCAATACTTTATTATCATAGGTCAGCCTCTTGTATTATTCTTTTCTCTCATCTGATTGGACAAAACTGATAGGGATGAATTCATGAAAGTATATAAGTAGTATTTTGTTTTTGATAAACTCGTCGTACCACTGAAGAAGGCGTGTGAAGACAATCACCGTCGAAACGTTTGGATGACCATGGCTGAGAATTCCAATATTGACCTAAGTTTTAATAAATTTTATTATAAAACTAATTTTAGATCATTTTTCTCTGATTCTGAATAAAAATTTGTATTTTAGCTAATATGACTATGCTCTTGCCTCTAAACCTTTTTATAAGCGAAATATATTTTTTTCGTTCTACATCAATAAAAATAACTCCATCCGATGCAGAATGAAAAGTTGTTTCACTTGCCCAAATTTCATGCATCAATATCATAATCGGGGAAAACTAGACGAGTTCAAAGTTGATATGATCGGGATTTTCGTTTTCGAATGAAAATCGATAAAACTCCATTTTTAATCTGACTTTAGTTATGGACCCCCCATTTTTTCTTACCGATGACGTCATATCATATAAGCTTTGCCATGTTGGGAGACCCCCGTTCTTCAGGTAGAAATATTTCGATCGATTATTTTTCGGATAATACTTTTTCTAGGAAGTTTAGTGTAATTGGTTTTGGATTAGAGAATGGCTCGTAATTAGGACTAATAAGTGTGGGAATTTGACCCAAAATAAAAATATTCACAATCTCGATCATTAGTGTCGAATGAAAACATTTTACAATTTCACTCTACCTTGGTAACGCATTCGATTTGTATTTCATCTTTGTAAATAACTCACCTAAAAGTTCATCCTTGAGAATAATAACTGTACATTTTAAATCCCTATTTTTTCATAGACGCCAGACAAATATGGAAAACATTCAAGTCTCGTATGAGGAATTGAAGATTTCGTCAATCAAACGTGAAGATTCCGGAATGTACTCCTGTGAGAAGTTCACTAGAGCTGGCAAGACAATAACCCTATCTGCCAACATTATTGCTGGAAGTTAGTTTTTTCTCACATTGAAAAACTCAAGATTATAACTGATCAACGTTATAATTTTAATTAAATTCTCAGGTCTAGGAGTGATCTCAATCTTTGCTTGAATATTAAGAATTTTTACATGATCCATGTTCCTAGAATTCAAAAGATGGCCAATTTCGACTCAAACAAATATCAGGTTTTATAGATATTTGTTTTAAGCATTATAAAAATCAACTCAAGTACAGTCATTTACACAGATGATGACGCGCTAGTTGAATTACTTTCATAGAAAAATTCTGAGGTTGCTGACTGAAAGCCATGCTAGGATTAAGAACAAACAGAAAAATAGAAAAATTCCCTTTATACCTCTACTCCTCCTATCAATTGACCAATAGAATGCAAGATTCTCAACAACCAATCAGATTCGAGTAGTTTCATAACACATTTTTCGTTCATTTTCTACTCTCCCTACACAAGGTGAATTGTTGAAGCTCTGATTATATCAAGATCAAAATTTTTTTAAAAATAGATACTACGAAATTAAAATCTAAAACTATTATTTAGTTGAAATCCTTATAAATAGAAAAGATCAAATTAATTACTCTAGTTAGTTAATCAAGATTATTTGAGAAAGGAATAAATAATAGTCAATGATTTATTCATTAAACATAAAAATATCATTTTTCTTTCTCTTTTGAATTTCTTTCAAGGTGGAAGTTTCAGCTATTTGCTTTAGAAGTCCATTTTTCTGCTGGATTTTTTGATTAGATTTTTAACTGAATTACATTCTCAACCAGGATAAATTTCAAAAATCTATCCTATGACTTTTGAAGGGGCTCAAGCAATTCTTGAGTTTCCCCCTTACTGGTCACATGTCGGCTTGTACTTTTTTGATTTATTCTCGAAATAAAAGGATCAATGTACTTGAATTTCGGTTCTGATAATATGACATTTTCTTTCTCTACATGTAAGCCAAGTAATGATGCGAGAGGAAAAACTGGATGAGATCTATAGTCTAGTATTCGTCCAAATCCAAGAGGTTGGCATCCTTGTTTCCTCTTTTTTTCTGGGTATATATGTTGTGTTTTAATATTGCGGAGGATCAGTCAAAAGAAAAAAGAATATCCTTACTTTTTTCCCCTTCAAGTTGTCAAAATGTTTAAATGATTGAATTTTTTCCTTTCAGCAACTTTTTCCCCTGGATTGAAGAAGTTCTTTATGGCAGTCTATTTTCTAGTTTGATTGATTAAAATCAACAACTTAATAAGAGAAAATTGATCTTGTGATCCATCAAGGGATAACTCTCCTCTGACCAATCATATAGCCATTTAAGATGTTGCTTTCAAAGCAGAAGAAAATATTACATTTTTACCCACCTTTTCTTACAGAAAAAGATTCTTTTCATACATTCTCTTATAAATTGAAAACATAAGTAGGGACCTAATGTGGTTCGAATCTTGGTATTGATAATTCAATGAAATTCAAAATCGAGTAAAATTACTATTTATTCATTCAAAATCACATTCTCTATTCAAGCAGAGCTAAAAAAGCTGAAATATATCAAGTTTTTAAGATACTAGTTTAATGTGAAAAAAAAAATTTAAAAAGCACAATACTTTTCAGCTCCACCAGGAAAACCAAAAATTGAAATAGATGACACAAGTATTCTCGAGAATCGTGATCATCTAGATTTCATTGAAGGAGATGAAGTTCTCTTGAAATGTGAATCATTTGGTGGATATCCGAAGCCAACCTTCCGTTGGGCAAACGAGCAATTTGAAAATATTCCTGTAAGTACTGCAATAATCTTTTTATACTAAACCTAATTGACATGAAGATGAGAATTTACTATTTTTACAAAATACCCGATATTTTTCTCCGGACTCACAGAAATGAATTATTTTTTGAATTCTAAAACGGAATGAGCTGATAAGATGTGGATATTCGAAAAAAATTCAATCTGACCAAAATTGGGCCGTTTCTCGAATTTCGAAAATGTACCAAAATTTTAACTTTTGAAGCCAAAATTCTTATCAACTAGGCACTATCTTCATTGCAACTTTAAGCAGGAATTGTTCGAAATTTATTGTTAGATTCTGAACTCATATGGAAGGTTAGAGAAATTTCTTTTTGTCAATCAATTCGGGATTTCAATTTCAATTTCTATCAACATGAAATGACTCATTTATTTTCCGGATTAATATCTTTAATTAAGAAGGGTGCCTCTATTCAAAAATATTTTTTATATGACTGTATGTGACTGCTCTAATGAATTTGACCTGGAAATTTTACATGGATTCTCATACGAATAGATTGATTCTTTTTCTGACAAGAAGTCAAAGTCTCTCTCTACTGCCTAGAATTAAATGAATCCAAATGTGTAATGAACATGGATTTTTTATCCTATCACATTATCAGTTGGTTTATCGTTGAGCCAGATGTTACTTTTGTAGTATCATTATTAGCATTAACTCGTTTACCACCTTATGGCCAGATCTGATTCTTATTTTAACTTTTTTTCTCTCCTATAAAATGGTGGTCACTTGCTTGGAGAAAAGGGTGGAAAACTTGCAAAATTTTTCTCTTTGAATCGATAAATTCTTTTCATTCTTAAAGCTTTAATAGACATTTTCATTAGAACTTTGTAATTCTTTTAAATGACACAGTTTCGGTAGCCTTCTTACTCGACATAGAAATCATTGTTTTAAAACATCCACAAGATGATATCATCTATAGAATATCTGAGATAGTCGAGTACCTTCTTCAGTAAATGACACGCATTTCATCTAAACGACTCTGTATTCCAATTGGTTCAAATCTGAAAAAGACTTTAGGGAAGGGTTTGTATTATTTCAATGATTAATTTTGCTATCATACAATCTTGAATAGCTCAATGTTGAATATATATCAGCTTACAGTAAGTACTTGGGATAAATTAATCTCACTAAATGGTTGATTGCTTGCCCAGCGATTCTCGGGGAAGGCGTATTAACGATCCCTAATGAGGGTGAAACTATAGCATACTTTCTCGCTTGATCTCTAGATATTGCAAATTTTATGTGCGTTTATTTCTGAGCTGGCCATTTGAGGTTTGACTAAAGTTAATGTAAGATAAATCTACTTTTATTAACATCAGAAAGGGACGCATAGATTATTGAGGACTGATATTTTCTCGCAAACATTGTCCGAGTAATTTTTTTACTACTGTATTTTCTTCTGTCAGAATTCTCTAAACCAGTCAAGTGGTGAACAAACAAAGTTACAGATAGAGATACATGACTCAATTCAACAAGAAAATTATACTGAAATAAACCACACGCACTTCTGCTCTCCTCTCAATAGGGCAGCCTTGAATACACTTGAGATAGTCTTATCGTTTCTCCATTTGTTCTGCTTGCAAGGGTTCCTTTCACGTCGTACACCAAAAAAGTTATTATTTACACTATTCACTGTTATATTTCCATTCATGAGTAATGTAATTAATGTTTTTCTTTCGTTCACTGATAACGCAAGAAAGAAAAAAAATTGACAAGCACAAACACTCAGTATTCCGAATGAATTTTTGTAAAGTAACTTGGTAGTCTTTGCTAATGTTCATATTATATTACATAAATACAACTGAGATATTTTCATAGGTGTAATATCGAAAAATAAACAATATACAATATTCACCCAGTGTGTATGAAATGAGGCTGAAGGATACTGTAAGAATCAGGTATCGAATTTCTTTCTGAAAAAAAATCTTGTATTTATTTTATATTTTTGAATAAATACAATCTACATTCTTTTGATAATACAGAATAAATCAAGCAAGAATAGCATGAAAAATGTATTTTATTTTATGCCTCCATGTGTCCTATTTTTATAGAAGAAACCTCGTTGGAAATAATTCAAATCTAAAGTTGGTTGATATGAAGTTGGGAATCTAGGATTTTTACAGAAATCTCGATTTTTTCATCAAGAATTTTAATTTGTGAAGAATTTTTTGAAATCCTACTCATGTTGCCCACTGTTACCATTTGAAGAAAAATATTCTGAAAAAAATTATTCTTATGGTCATTTTTCAAATCCCCATTTTGCGCCAAAATACCATTTTTTCGAACTTTGAGCTGAAAATATTTATTGATTTGAAAGTGAAAGGCTGATCGAAAGAATTTTTTTCAGGATTAAGATTAGATAATAAAGCTCAATAGCACCGTCAAATTATCGACAGTTTCCCCATTTTCTAGATATTTTGAATTATCGAATTTTCATTGATTCTCAAGTAGTGAAAATGCTCAAATTATCGAAATTCAGCTCCCAAACGATATTAAGGTTATGCATCAGATAAGATTCAGCTGAATGGACTTTCTTGTCTAATCTTGATACTGACAAAACTCTTCCGATCAGCCTCTCACTTTCAAATCAATAAATATTTTCAGCTCAAAGTTCGAAAAAATTGGGATTTTGGCGCCAAATCAAAATTTGAAAAATGGCCATATTTTTCATAAAAATAAATTTTTTTCTTCTTCAAATGGTAAAAGTGGCCAACATGAGTAGGATTCAAAAATATCTTTAACATGTTCGAATTTTTGATGAAAATATCGAGGTTTTCGTAAATATCATACTTCATATTAATTAGCTCTAGATTCTGGCAGAATCAGGCCTTTTTTGAATCATTCGAATTTCCTAAAGTGTAGCCCGAAAAATCTAGAAAATGGTGGATTTCTCCTATCTTTTATGGCGTAATTCGAATATTTTGTTAAATGTTGATCCTAATTATCTAATTTTTTTAACACTGTAATCTACATTCTTTTTTGAAATTGAAACATTCATATTTATTCATAGAAATGATTTGTACAATCATGAGGACAGGGAAAGATTGTTCAATGTGCCCGTTGTGGGAGGGACCTAGGACCGAGAGTAATAGGGTCCGAATGAGAGGTGAGAGAGATATCACTACGCCACACCAATTCAAAAAATCCTCTACCAACAAAAGTCTTGAGCTTATTTAAGACATTGCGAAATTTTTGTTGCATCGAATTATTTTTGGTAATTATTTTTATTTTTACAAAATTTTCGACTCAAAAAATTAGTTGTCCTCCCAGCTATCGAAAGCAAAACTATCGAGGTTTTAAGACCAAAATACATATTTTTAAAAATAAGTTCCCAAAATACGATATTGATTATAATTATTTATGTATCCAATTCTACATCCAAGAGCTCTGTTCTTTTTGTACAAAATAGAAAAATTCGAAATTGAAGTCACTTGATCTTTAACTCAGGATTTATAGTCACCGTAACTTGATTGATATCCATCATATTCTGGCCTAATTAACATTGAAATTCTGTACAAATAGTTTTTCTGTGTTCAACGAGCCTTGATGATTTGAAGCCTTGTTGCATGTATACAGAATGTGTCCAACTAAATGACATAAATGAAAAGTTTGTCGGAATCCCATATAAATGACTGGAGATGCCAAAAGGAACAAAGAAAAACTTAACTAGATATATCTCGTTCTAGGTGCTTAGGTAATATATCCGACAGGTTCGCCTTATTCGGTAAGAATTTCGCTGAATGTTACAGCTTATTAACGGGTCTCAACCTGGCTAGTAGGGATAGATTTTTCAATTCTACGATGTTCAATTTCATTTTCTCTGGGTCGAATTGTGGTTCTGAATGAATTTTTGGTTGAATTATATAAATTTTCATCCAAAATTGTTTTCTATAGAAGTGGCACTATTAGTGTCAAAGTTCCCTTTTTAGTCTCTCAAATTTTATATTATTACTTTTGAGCAGTCATCAAAGATTTAGAGGCTTTTGATAGAAATAGTTGATCAAAATATTCTAGCTTTTATCATGAGAAAAATGGCTAAAATTAAATTCAGTAAATTTTTAATGTTGTTTCATATTCTGACCCAGGCTAGAAATCGAAAATTTGCAAAAACTATCTCTTCTGACTAGTACGTATGGGATTTGTTACCTAAGCACCTAGAACGAAATATTTCTATAATTTTGAACCAATCACTATAAATTTTATAATCCTTGCTCTTTAAGAAATACTACACCCTTTTCTCCTCTTTCTACAGACAGACCAATACAAGCCAGAAGACAATAGTCAGGCAGCAAGCGAACAACGTTATAGACGAAATATTTCTAGTTAACCTTTGTATGTATAGGTGCTGCACTATTCATTAGACAGAAAAACTATTAGTAAAGCATTTCAATGTTAATTAGACTAGAATATAATGGGTCTTAATTAAGATACGGTGACCATACATCCATGACTTCAACTTAGAACTTTTCTATTCTGTACAAAATTCTTGGATGTGGAATTGGATGCTACAAAAATCCTGAGAATAAATTAATTTTAAACTGACTCAAAGCTAGTTTGTTCATAAAAATAACGGTTAAAAGGTTAAACTGTCACATATCTACTAGAAAAGAGGCTGAAACAGTAACTTGAATAAACCAATCTTTTCCAAGCTCATCAGTTACTTGAGATAGTAGTAAAATTACATGATAAAATTGATATATTGAATCGCTTTAAAAATGGGTCAATGTGAATAAGAGAATTTCCATTTGAAATCTAACATGATTGATTATAGATTCAAGTTCACAAGGATTGTCACAGTTGGTGAACTGAACTCTATGGTACAGTCGGCCTTAGAAAAGGCCTTTCACTCTTGTACTAGTTGGAGTCTTTTAGTAATAGTTAATAGAATTAATTCCCAATTGATTATTTGTAGTTTAAATTGGAATTATTATTATTTCCAAAGTGTTTGCAAACTTTATTTGAACTAGGCAAATTAACGAGGGGGAGAGAAATTTATATAGTTAATCTTTACTTGGGCAATGTTAACTAATAATCTAAGTGAAGGTTAGGGATATATCGAAAATGAGCTAATACATGTTGTTCACCATAGTTACTGAAGAGTAACTCTACTCTAATACACGCAACTTAGCAAGGATATTTTTTCAATGTAGAGAAAAAGAGGGATTACGATCTGTGAATAAACAAGTAAAATTATTATTCATAAGAGACAAGACGTTCTCATAATAATTATAATTGCTAATTGGAGAAGAAAATTCATCAACATTTAATTCTCTAGTTTTCTTCCTTTTTGAGCTGGGGGTTATTTAGAAAAAATTTGAAATATTAAACCTAAAGCTAGTTGATATTAGAAAATTTTATAAAAACTCAATACAAGAGTCACTATCAAGTGAGCCGATAAGATAAAGTGAAAATAACAACGTGAAAAGTATATTTGGTAAAAAACTTTTAAACTTTAACATCATTTTGGCTGACTTTCCAGTGTAAATTTTGAAAATATCCTGTCTTCCAGACTATTCGGAGAAAATTGTTGGCATAATATACACGATTTGTAGTTGAACTAATTGTGTTATGAATTTGGATAAAACATTATGCGAGAACGGCCTCTTTTACATCTTTTGATAAGAAATTGCAGTTTATTATTAATCTCCTGGAATAGGCAATAATCTCAGCTACATCAATCGTCGAACTAAAAATATTTCTATTGAAACACAGAGAATTTTCACATTTTCACAAAAACTTACTTTTTTCCTATCTAAATGTATAGAAATCACTTGCTGCATTCTGATGGGTCGAGATAAATAATACTTAATTAGGGGGTAAATATTCGTGTTTCAATAAAAATAAGATTTTTTAATAGAAATATTTTTCCCAAAAATTAAATTTTTGTTTAAAATTCTTTTTTGAAAACTTATTTTTCAAAAGTTAGTTAACTTTTATCGAGTAATCATATCCGCAGAATTAAATTATGCAATCAAAACTTTATCTGCTAAAACTTTCAACTAAAAATAATTGCATTAAAACAACTGTAGATTCTTAATCAGCGTAGATAACAGATTGAATGCGAATCATGAAAAAATTACTATTTCTAATATCATGTATCCAGTATTTGAAATATCCGAAAAGAAATAAATTTTACGAATATGAACCCAATTTCACATTTTCCAGCTAGAATGTTCCAATTTCTCCTCTTTGGCTTAACAATCCTCTTAACGAAAATTTTTCAAGTACGACTTGTTAGAATATCTGGAACAGAGTTTGTGTGTATAATGTAATAAAAGACTCTTGTTACTCGCTAGACTGGCTTATTTTCAAGTCTCTTGACAAGTTATTAAATACATTCTTTTCCTAGATAGATCTTATCTTAGGATTTAGACTCACTTGAGGACTGATCAATGCTTGCTTAATAGCAATGCTTATCATAGTTCTTATTAAGTCTTATCGAATAGCAAAAGAGGTCAAAATTGTAAAATCAATCAAGATCTCTTCTTGTTGATATCAGTATCTATCACGTCGTCTACATCTTTTTGTTGAGCACTAGGCTAGGGGGATTTTTTTTTCTCCAAACAACTCACGAGAGGACTTACTTTTCTGATAAATTTTTGATTTTTACAACCAAATTACATAATGAAGAATCATGCTTCAATACAAAGTAATGCTTAGAATTGATAGTTCTATCAGAAAAGTTGGTCCTAATATGAGGTTAAAAATTTCACCCTAGCCTATAGAGCACTATTCAAAGTCTCTAATTCAATTCTCACTATCTTACAAAAAACCAACTACTGGTACCAAGTACATCTAATTTATTCTGAAAGGGTTATGGTTGGCAAAAAAAGCTATGGAAATCACAAGTCGATAATTATAACTATTACAGCTGTCATTTGTAAAATTATTACTCTGTTATTATTAGTATTAATTTTGATATTGTCAAAAAATGTCTATAGTTTCAATTTTAGTGAATGATTTCTCGTCTGTCATTATTTCTTGATTTTGATGTAAGCATTCGAATGATATTGGACATTTTACGTGAATCATTAGAAACATTTAACATCCACATCACATATACTGAATTAAAGAAATATGACACATTAATGGTTACTAATGAGTTGTTAACTCAAAACTCTAAATAACCTTGTATTATATTTTTGATCCCAAAGAATAGTGTACACTGTACACTGTTGAATTTTGTACAGTGTACAGTTAAAGAGTTATTAAAAATTAGTCTTGACTATTTTTCAAATATCCTCTTATCATAGAATAACCGGCATTTTTAATAAAAATTCACTTGATTTTATACTGGCTTAAACTTTTTCATATACTTCTTCGAATTTCTATATTACGTAGTACAGTGATCTCCTTTACTTAGGGCCTTTAGAAAGGGCATAACCCCCTTTTTTATCAATCATACCTATAAAATATTTAGAGAAGGTTTTAGACGAAACTATCTGAACAGATTTTGTCTTAGATTTGTAAAAGATTTCAAATGAACTTATATTTTTCGTGAAATTCCTTCATTTACCCATGCTATTAAAAAAATTTTACATTCTGTATGATAAGAACACCTTCGTTTGATAAAGACCAATCGTAGTTTTCTGATATAATGTCTATTTTTATCAAATGAATCAGATCACATCTGATAATCTTTGTTGAAACGAAAGAAACTTTGCTTAACACTCAACATAATATCTAATAAATGATACAGCTGGAATTGACTGATGTAAAGAGAATGATTTGGTTCGAGATGCCACTGTTCATTTCAGTCATTCTGTATAGACAAAGGGAAGGAATTTCCCATGAAATTGTAACGACATGATTATGAAAGAGATTTGGTTATAATCTTGGTTACAAGTTTGATTGATTCCCGTTTCTTTAGCATTATGATCTGTTCAAGTTATACACATCCCCTTCAACAACATGTATGTTTTTATTTCAAAAAAAGACTTTAGAATACCCATATTTCTTGTCTGCCAGAAAAAAGGACATATGGTCAGATTAACACACATCAACCAATATCTCCCCCATTTATTTTGCAGGGAATCAAGTAGGACAAAAAGTATTACTTGATTTTCTTGCTTTTTTGTACTCTACTATCTTGTTATGAAAATTATTTACTATTCCACTAGTTAGTTGGTACAAGATGAGAATTTGCTATTTCTCTGAATAGTAAGGAATAAAATTATTTTTGAATGTCATAAAATTTTGAAAATTCCGAAAAATTAACTCTTTAATTGATAAAGAATTTTTTTGACAAGGGTTACTGCCGAGTTTGAGAATTTACTATGGTTTAAGAACACGCTCATAATGAATATGCAGTTTTTTGAGAAACCTACTTTTTTTTAATTTTGGATCACATATCAAGCTTGAGATTAATTATTGGATAATCTCAACAGTTTAGGAGATGTTTGCTATTTTTGGCCTCAAATTTGGCTTACTTTTTCATCTTAAGCTGATCACACATTTGATTTCTACTCACTAAAAGTTTCTTTGCTTTTTTCTTTCATTTCTGCTAATGGATTTTTCAAAAAAACGTTCTCTATATTTTCTTTAAAAATTTTTGAATTTTTTCATAAAACAAATATCCTAGCATAGCTTCTCAAAAACTAATTGTTGCTGAATGATGCTACAATGGCTACGGAAGGGTTAGGCCGTTTTTGAATTTTGAAAATACGCCAAATTTCCCCTTTTTTCATATTTTGAGCTCAAAATTTTTATCGATTTCGATGCAATCAAACACTGATATTTTGGATTAAAATGAGAAAAATGATTCTAATTTTGTTGTAGAAGCTGGCCATTTTCTTGTTGATTATTTTGTAATAATAGTAACTTCCCATCTTCATATGAATTAACATGGCGTTACCTTTCCTAGTCTGACTGATCTCTCATGTATTCGATAAGTTACTCAACTCTAATCTTTCTTGTCACGCTTTTCATGATTTTTTGAACAAGATTGAAATTCGAATTAAAGCTTCTAGAATGTCAGATTCACTAACCTTTTCTGTGTTTCTTTGAGGGCTTACTAGAATCACTAGAGTCACACTGATTACCAAAAATCTCTGGTACTTTATATTGAATGATCGAAATTAAGTAATCTGAAATTTCCAATTATCTGCATAGTGTTTGAAAAATAAGTTGTTATTAATCTCAATCATGATATATCAGATGACCCTAAATCTGGTTCATCTAAGAACCTGAATTAAACAGTATATAATAATGTACACCTTGTTGCGTAATACTTGTCAATTAGTGAAATTAGAAAATAGGTTTTATTTTTCTTATCCGAATGAGTCATTACAAAAAGCTGATTGCCAATATTTGATTAACCTATTCAAAAGGTTCAAGGTATATTGACCAAAATTATGATACTGCACTGATTTCAATGGTTTGGTCCAACATGCTATATATATATATATATAGCTGTTTATTAGACATAGATTTTTCAATTCTAATTTGTTCATATACTAGAAGAAATAGTGTGAATTCAAGTTAAAGTCATGGAAATAAAACAGTATAAAATGTTTTTTATTTGAATATTTTAATAATTTTATTTTTATTAATCTTACAACAGCATAAATTTGGGGGGATAATGTTAATTTTATCATATCAATGGGCGATTTCAGTAATCTTGGGAAATTTCTAAGTCTAAGATTTGTTGTAGTCATTTTGACTACATTCCACCTTTTGTTCCCTTCATTGAGTATCGAAAAATCCATGGATATTGAGATCTAGTCTTTTGTTATTTCTTTATCCTGACCTAGCGTCATATAATGATCGGATCTCAACCTTACATCCTCTTTGGCTGCGAAGATACTCTTATCGTAAAAAATTCATTGTAGAACACTCAGAGAAACTATATTTTGTTAAAGTTTTGTTTTTATTTACTCTACATGTTTATATCTTTAAAATGAATTCTTCTAACAAAAAAAATTTAGAAATTTAGGGAAATTTCGTCCTAGTCTAATAATATGTTCTATGTATCATTGGAAGAGCCCATACAGATTCTGACCCTGTCTCTACTGTTTATATTTCTCAAGAAAAATCACATAGGCCTTTTTTTTAAAACTTGGCCTCTTGAAGTTTTTTCTTCATATTAGAATGGTGAATAGGAAAAAAAATTCTACCTCAGAGTAATCTAGAAACAAAAGTCCGTACGAATGTTTCCGAATATGTGCTTAATTATTCTATTACTTGTTTGTACTTCTAAAAAAGGGGAAAGTTTTTAAAAGAATGAACGAAAAAAAGATGTAAAGCACACTATAGAGGAAGAAACTGTATTTCAAGTGTATATTCTGGCCAAGACATTCGTAATGCATTGAATTGGATCTCTTACTTTTTTTATGATATTCTGGGAATTTTCATTCTCTTCATATTTGGACATTAAAGCGTTGTAGTATATCTCAAGTGGATTAAGAATAATGATATCAATGTTGCGTCTTCCTGTTGAGTTACGATATGTAAACTGTAGAGAATTATTAAAATTATTCTCTCTCTCTCTTAACCCCATAGGCGGACGAAATTAGTCATTTCAATGAGCTGTACGGAAAGTCAGTTAGTAAGCTACGCTTGAAACTAAGAGCAGAGGATAACTACTCCAAACTCAAATGCTTTGTTATCAATGAAATGACCCAACAGGAATCTGATGCTACATTCAATATTAATGTTAGATGTAAGTTCATTATTAATTTTAAAAACTATCTCCTTGAAAATTTCATTTTCCTTTTTTGATTTATGCTGAATACGTTAACCGATCATAATACTGTAAAATAATGTATTGAGGCCAAATGCTCATTTCTTAAAGCACTTTAATAATGATACAAATTGAGAATTCATTCAGATATTGAAAGAAATAGTAAAAGATGAATAAAATTAGAATAAAATGTAAGCTTGAAAAAGACCAAAACTCTCCAATAAATAGCAACAGGGGAAAAGCTCACATAGGCCAAGATATTTGAAGGTTTTAGAACTACATTCTTTTGAAAAAAAGTCTGGTTAATATAAATTCATGAAGAATTTCTCCTTCACTAGCGTTTTTGTACAAGATCAAAAACTTTGAAATATAAGCCCGTTTAGGAGGCCTGGTCACCGCATTTGAACAAATGATTTGTTGCATTCAGAACAGAGAAAATTTTAGTAAGAAATTCAAAGCAATCAGATTCAGGATTCAGTGTCTTTATGTTTATCTGAAAGATTATTCTAACCAATAAAACGAAAAGTTTAGGCTGCAATCAGATTTAATCACGTTTTTTTCATAATCAATTATCCCTTCTTTAGATTTTCCAACAAAAACTGATTTGTAATGCGGAATCTTTTCAATGATATTAAATATCAAAGTGGTTGTGTGCCACGATAAAAACATGTTGATTAAATTATCTCTCAGATTCCCCTTCTCAAAAGTGACACTTCTTATCACATTTCTGATAAAACCAACTCTGAAATTTTTTGTTCATACTCTCTAATGTTATTCATTAGCTTTTAATATTTCTGATAAATACAACTGATTGAAAGAGGATAAGAGTGAACTTTTAAAACTACATTTCCCAGAGGAAGCATTACACAAGAGTTGCTGTTGAGATCTTTTTTTTACCGAGATGTAGCAGATAAACATTGTATTATTAAACAAGTATCTTCAAAACAATCATTATTGATTTTTTAGCAGAGAAACTTGAAAAAATATTTTTGAAAGCTCAAATAAATTAGTTTCAATTTGATGTATCTCTCACCTTAATTCGAGCGGTAGAGGTTTTATTAATCTTTAGTAGTGTATAGAATGGGAAGATGACTTTAACTGAGTGTGGGATTAAAAGGGGTAAAACTATACTAGAACGAAATGATTTTGTAAATTCTATCAAACTTTACTAGAAAGAGCAAAATTTTTTGATCTTGATAGCCGAGGAAAATATTTAAAAAGCTCTTTTTCTTGAAAGATATGAGCGTTTGAAGTTAAAACTTATGGAGAAAGTTGACTCCAAAATCACAAAATTTTCAACAAAAAAGTAGCTGGAATGCGCAATTTTTTGTTTTGGGCGATACTCAAGGTATCATCAGATTGGAAATTAAATTTTGATTCTAATGATGCCTAATTAGTCAATTGAATTTTTTTGAAATTATATTTTAATTTTAAATTCTCAAATTTGGTTTTTTCAATTTATCTCAAAACCCAAACAAAATTTAGAAAATATAATTACAGATCCAGAAAATGTTTGGATCAAGATCCTATTGCAAAAATTTTCTAAAAGTGTCCTAGTGTGTCATTTAGTTATTTTCATATCTACAATCAGAACGGCATTTAGAAGTCTGTGAACGACAAACTATCTCCTTCAATATGCTAAGCTCTGTAGCAATCTTGAACGAAACATTTTTCTCATCAATAGGAATTTTAAAATTTGAAACTTTTTTCGACCGATCAAAATAGTAATATTCATGAAAAATATGGGAAATATCATTTTTAAATATTCAAAAAACAATTTTAATAGGATTTAAGTAATTTTTACAAACTTTCTGTAAGAAATAATGTGAATCCAAGTTGAAATTATGAATATAAAACATTAAAAACGTTTTTAATTTGAAAATGTTCACAATTTTGTTTATCTTATTCCAGATGCAGTGAGAGGTATTTTAAAGGGAAATTTAGTGGGAAAATATTGAAATACGTGAAGATTAAATTTATCATATCGATGGGCTATTCAAGTAATTTTGCAAAATTTCGTTCAAGTCTAATAAATAATGTCAAGACTTGGAAGGAAATGAAAAAAATTACTTTGAATAAAAGAAATCCATTAAAATTACATATTGGTAGTTAGTACTTCATCAAGTAGGAATGAATAAATATTATCTTCCATAAACCATAAATGAATTTAAATTGAAAATTTTCAATCAAGAAGAGGATTATTTTGGAGACGTCTGCACTCTAAACCCACTATGAAAATAACAAGCTTAAACCAGGCCTCCACCTCCCTCCTTTTTCATCTCATGAAAGGCTTTCTTAAAGAAAATAAAAAGTTAAAAATTCTCTTTATTACAAAAGAGTAAAATAGTTTTTATTTAGAGAGAATTCCATCTAATTATATCCCATGTTGATTGAATGTACTGGGATATATAATGAACCAGAAAACCTATAATATAAAAGTATAAATGTCGGGTTCATATTTGTTTATCTAGCATTAGTTGAAATGGTTAGTTCACCATCATATGTCCCACAAAAGAGGGGTTTGATTTCTATTCTGTAATTTATACAGACCTCGAGATTATTGAGATAATTTTTTCAAGTAAAATCTAGATTATTATCACTAAACAAGGAGAAAAAGTTGTTTATGTGAAAATTTTTGAATTTTGTAATTCCGCCCAATTCTTAGTTGGAAACACACTGTTTGACAAGTAAATCGATTTTACAACAAGGCATTTGATAGACTCGGCCTTGGTCGTTTACAAAAAATGCTAACTAAAGTTGGTTAATATGAGGTTACAAGAATCTTAATTTTTCCTTCAAGAATTGGAATATAAGACGTCTAGAAAGCCAGATAATGATTTCTACTTTTAATGTTAGAAGAAAATAAAGAATTTTTATGAAAAATATGGTACTTTTTAAAATTTAGATTTGGCGCCAAACACCCATACAGTTAATTACACACATGATGGCTCACTAGATGAATATATTTCCTACCAAAATTATATTTATACCTCTCTGCTCCTCTTCAGGTGACCAATAATATGCATGGAAACCAAAAACCAATAGAGTTTGAGTATTTTCCAATTTTTCATCCAATTTTAAGGCTATGCAGGAACGATTTTTTATGTAACATGAATTTTATTCATTCGTTAAAATCAAATTTATCATCAATCTTTTCTTTCTCAATTTTTTAACCAAGTATTTCCAATACCTGATCGGATTTTTACATTTTTGAACAACTTTTAACTTCAAATTGATTGAGTATACCATTCGTTCTGTTAAAGTTTAATATTCATTTCTCGATTGATTAAAATCAGATTTGCTTCATCTAAATTTTATACCAATCCATATTTGTTTTATATAATTGTATTTCGAACATTGAACTGAAATTTTTTATTAATTTGAAAGGGGGACTGTTTTTCAGGAACAAGATTGGAAATTTTTCAAATCAAATTACGAAAATCGAGATCTCTCTTAAAAAATATTCCTTCAATTACTAAAAAGGATTCCCTAAAAATTTTTGAAAATTCGAATTCTTGATGAAATAATTGAGAAATTTGTAGATATCATAGATTCCCAACCAGTTCATTGAATTTTGCGCAACTTTTGATGGTGCTTTATTTTCATCAAATTTACTTATCAGTAAAATTAATCATCTCCCAAACCTGATCCCTAAGCAGACTGAAGTAACGCCCTTATTTAGATTCAAGTGATGTAATTTTTTCCAACAATCAATATCAAATATCGGGATAGAAAATTTTTGCATCCATCTATAAACTGATATTTTACAAGCGAATTTTATCAAGATGACTACAAGGTAATACATACCATAATACTAATTACACACTAAGGACTAATACACTCAGTAATAATGTATAGTATGATATAAACTGACTTGATACGATAAAAAAGTAATAATGATACTTTGACTTTAAACTATCAAAAAGATTATCCACATCAGATAATAATGATAAAAGAGGGATATGTTGTATGTACCAAGCAGAGATGAATTGGAGAGTTATTCAACAATATCCCTTGGCTGGCTTCATCATCATCTTTAGGAAAAGGAATTAATGATTTAATATCATGCAAACAAATTTTCCTACTCTGGTTATTAACTGATGGAAAATAAATAGTTTTTTCTTAGATATCTTTTAATCATTGATACCTATCTAAATATTCGTTCTGGTCCATTTAAGGAACTCATTGTGAGAATTTACAAATAGGATTTACATTTATTAGAGAGAGGCAAATTTTTTAGCATACGCCAATTTTTGAATTTGCGCCAACTGTTCTCAATGAATTTTTCTACTACAGTCGATTAAAATCTAAATTTTGACCCGTTTGAATGCAATTTTAAATAGAAATAGGTTCCTAAGGTATTTTAAATCAGCACTGCATTTACTAGTACTAAAAATTTCGAATTTAATTGCCTCCTCTTTACGTATCTTTCCACTTTGACTTATTTATATTTTTCGTTGCACTTGCTACTTTAAAAAAATAGTCATCAACTATCTTACAATAATGATTTATAATTTCAAGATAAGCCAAGGATTGAGTTATCCCACAAAACCAATAATTGGATAATTGTGGCCAATGAATTGACCCTGATAGAATGCAAAGCTAATGCCTATCCGAATGCCAATGTTAAATGGCTCAATGAAGAAAACCAAGTTGCTTCTAGTATGTTTTTATGTTTCCTTTAATTATCTTAAAAATTAATCTTGTTTCCACAGATGGCTCAGTCTTATTTCTTGGTAAGGATCCTGATTCGATTGATTTACTTGAACGGGCCAAGGATAGCCTGAAGAACGGTCAAGTTTATGACGATGTTGAGAACCCACTGAAAAAGTATACATGTCTTGCTTCGTCATCAGAGGGCGAAACAAAGATGGAAATACGCGTTCGAATTTCATGTGAGCTCTAAAACATTTTTTTTGTAACTAATTTCACGATCATTCCAGTTTGAGTTTAGTGAGCGGCCTTGTAGTATCATTTGAGACAAATATCATCTTGATAAAAACTAATTAGGATAACTGTTAACTAAAATGGGGATGCTTATGACTAACAGATTTAATACTTAGATTGCTGCCAAATATAGAGATAAAAAATTAGAAACAATAGCGATCATTACCGATTTATTTTTCAAAAGATGTCTACTTACTAAGTAGTTGAGTCGGGGTATTCCTTTGGGATGGGGGGAGGGGAGGAGGGATATTATCCACCTCAAACTTACTTTCATAGAGGATGTAACTATTGAATAGACAAAGATGAAATTATTAAAACAAAAGCCAGCAAAAGATAAGTGGGATGAATTGAATAACTCGTTCTGAGAATTCCCCATGGTATGGAAAAATACGCAAGAAATCTTAATCCTTATAAGATGAACCGAATATTATCTGGAGCTGGAAGGTAATATAATCATAGGATTCTTTGGATAAAGTACAGATTGAACGATATTTAGCCTTTTGTCAGAAAACTTTTCAAAAATCTAAGGGAAAAACAACATTTCATAATTTCCAGATATTGCCGAGCGAATAAACTTAATTCTGTGAATCAGTTAACTCTTAGTGGCTAATTTGAAAAGCAAATACTTTCAGTCTTTTCTTTATGGAATTTAATCTGGAAAATTCTGTATCGCTATACTCTCACTCACTTCATTATACTGATTTCAAATGCATTCATAACCAGGATTCTTTGAGAATTGACACGATTTGTAAAGTTGTACAATGTACATGGAGCTAATTGACATGAAGATGAGAATTTATTATTTTCGCAGAAGACTCAATTGTTTTCTCCGGAAACTCATGAACTTGAAAAAATTCAATTTGGCCAAAATTTTCTGAATTTCTAAAATGCCGCAAATTTTTATCAATTTCAAATATTTGAAGCAGCTGATATTTGGTATCAAAATTAGACAAAGAATTCGAAATCGTCTAAAAAAGGAACAGAAAATTTTCATTTTTGGGGGAAATTAAACCATTTAAATTTTTTGATGAAGGAAAATTTAGAAGTTTAACCTCTTCTTGGAGATGGTAAGTGTCTAATTCTTCGTCCATTGATGATCCGAAATGTCAGTTTCAAATTTCTATAAATCTTCGAAATCGATAAAAATTACATAGCCCAAAGGTTGAAAAAGTGAAGAGTTTTCAAAGATCATCCTTAATGCCCACAGAAAGGATTAAAATTCTATCTGTATTTTGAGTGTTCACTAAAATTGAAAAATAAAATAACCTAAAGACTCATAAGACCTCCCCCCGTATTCTCAAGAGAGTCAAATCTCGTAATGATCCTCTTTGTTATTCAAGACCACTTGTAAATTCTCAAGATTAGGCCAATTAATGCAAACTATCAAGAGAATTATTTTCTTTTTCCCATTTCCTCTGAATAGATCAACTTTTGTTGGAAATGTGTCCAATTTTGAATTTACAATTTCCTTAATTTGGATTATTTTTCAATTATATTTCTCCTGCAGTTCAACCTTTTTCTTCCATCTCATTATATTATTAATTTAACAATTTAAATAAGTTATCTTTTCACTGGAAACGAGAATTTCTACCAGAGACACTCAGTTCTATCTATGGGTCAAGCTCTACTCTTTCTATGGCTAGAAGACTAAAATAACAATGTTAACTATTCGTAATGTTATTCGCAATGTATAGCTCCTTCTAACATTTATTTATTTGATTACAACACGATAAATGTTAATAAACATCCTAATTAATTATTTAAATCAAGGAGAGAATATCATCACTGGTGTTACACACATCTTCTCTTGTTACACATACAATTACAATAATTATTTTTCAAGGGTTAACCAAGACTTCTTCTTCGCAGCCTGTTCTTTTCTACGATAGTTACAGCTAGAGTTCACTAGTTTGACAAAAAAACTCAATATTTATGTATTCACAAATGTATTTTTTTGAATTACATGATGAATTGACCTCATTTGTTGTTGAAATAAATAAAATTCTGAAAATAAATCAATCTGGCCAAATGGAATTTCGAATTTGGTCATGGTCCTAATTATCAGCAATAAATATCTGAAATTAATTAAAAATTTCAGCTGAATTGTTGAAAAAGTGAGAAGTAGGATATTCCAAAAATGGCCCAAATTTTAAATGACCCATGGGCTCGCGGAATTCCAAATATTGAAATTTTTTTAAAAATAGTTAATTCTCATCGATAATTTATCGTTAAGATGCTTGACGAAGGACCCGTTTTTCAAGGGTTTGTTTCATCTAGAACTCTTTGGTTAATTCTTTCAACCAGGAGTTAAATTAAATGATGAATGTACTCTCTAAACAGTTATTGTTATAACTTTCTTTGTATTTCAAAAGGATCTCTTCAGTTTGGCATCAACTATCATATCACTCTCTGGGATCTTTACTCAATTTGATAACAGAGTAATAGTAATTATCCAAATGTCTAATACAGTAGACTAGGGGTATTTCATTCAAACGTTCTCATTGTGCTTCAAGTTCGTGACTAATATCATTACTGCCATATAGAAACTAAATTATCATCATCATTATTCTTTTCTTTCACAAGTTGTACGCTGAAAAAAGGCAGAGAGAAATAAATTAATACTCTTTTGTATTTAAAAAGTATATCTCACGGTGACAGTTATTTTGAAAATCATTCTGGGACAAATTGATTAGAGAGGAATGATCCGTTGTTGACGAGACAATGCATCATAATAAAAGATAAGAAGAGGTTAATATTGGTATATGTTGACTAGTTATCTTCTAAGCTATGAGATATATCGAGCAGGCGATTACATATTTGAAATCTACAGCTACTATTGTCTCACATTAGGATTTTTTAAAATTTTTCCTAGACCTGGGGCAAGTAGTTGTCGAAAAAAAGATTCTATAACTTTTTTTAAATATTTGACTTGATTTTCAATTGAAATAATGCATTTCAAAACTAGATACGTCGTCTTATTCTCTGGAATGCATGAGTTTTGAAGTCCACTGTATAAAAAGTCTAAATTCCGGACCCTTCTCAATTGGATTGTTTGAGAAAAAAATCTTCATTGCCTTAACAAAGCCTTTTAAATTTTCGATTTGTGAGATTTATTTCCTAAATGATAAACAAAGTGAAGGATTTATTAGAAATCAAACAGTTTACGAACCTGTATTATGATATTATTTTAGAAAAAATTAGTTCAATCAGCCAATCTTATTTCCGAGTATCAAGATCAACAAGCTAAATTTCATAGCTCTTGAAACCTGGTAAAAAGTTTAGCAAACCAATCCGTTAGTCTTAAGACTATCAAGAGTAACAAGATTAACGGTAACACATATATATATTTCATCTATTATTCCCTTATTTACCATGAAATTAAAGCATCAACTTGATTAAATTATGTAATTCCTTCGATTAAATAGTTGAGATTCTTTTTCAAAAGATTATAAAATTGCTAGTATAAATCCAAAACTATATATCCAAGTGTTACGAGAGTTGTCAAGAGTTATTTCTGATGCCTCTCTCATAGAACAACAACATCTAATAATTGGTTATTCACATAACAAATTGGGTGGGCTCGTTACCAGATAAAAAAATATGCTTATCTTTTTCTTGACTCTTTTTATGGGTATTGGCAATAAATAAACTCACTCTAATTTCTATTGACTGAACATTTTTGCAAAGGGGTAAAACTGATTTTAGTGATAAATGTTCTTTTCACTTTCCCCTTACATCTCATTCCCAAGGCTCATCCAACGCATCATAGGCACACACGAAAGATTTATGTATGCAATGACTCAGAAGATTATCTCATTCACCCCTGTGTATCATGTGTAAAATGTACCAAAAGGCAATTTCTATTTCTTCTTTTTTTATGTAACTAAAAAATATTGTAAGAAGTGTCCAGTTCTCAGGTCAGACTGTATCAATATATAAAACTCTCTTTTATCATAGCGATTACACTAAACATGACGTGTTTGGCGTATTCCCTCTTCTACAGATATAGAACCAAGACTATATCAAAATGTATTCCAATTAATGAATGTAGAACATTAAGAAATGTTACTCCCCTCCCTTTTCAATTCGTCACGCAAGTTCTCTTTATCTTTAGCATGTTTTTACTTTTGACCATGTTTCCTAGCAAAAAAGCTAATTAATTTAGCTTCATACTGAATATCAGAATGATCTGATAGATCTAAAAAAAGAAGAAATTACAGTGTTTTTAGAAATTCAACCTACTAGCCAAGTGTGGTCACAGGTGTATTACTATATCCATGTGAATCTAACTTGATGGATATTGTCTTCTCACATCTACAGATGTTGGAATTTGGATAAGCAATTCCATAAGATAGTCAAATAATAGACACGTTTCGTTCTCGACGTTAGGACTCTTCAGTACACCATAGCTAGAATTCGAACCAATTACTCGATAGAACCAATCAGATTTTCAGAGCAAAAGTAAAAATTTCAAAAAACGATGGTTGACCTGGGGGTGTTTTTCTTTGCAGTATTTGTGAAAATATTCGCTAGCCTAGACATACATGTAAAACTCGTGAGGTAATTCATTCATTGCCTAATTAGAATATCTCATTTCCTGTGATAATTTGGGTGTGGCTATTCCACACTCTCTTCTAATCCCTACAACACAATCACATTTCTCATATTTTTTATTATCACTCGAAAGTATTCGTCTCAGTTACCAGAGTATTATTATTATTATTATTGAGGGGATGAAAGAAGAAAACTAATGGGACTACTTCTACTTTTACTATTTTGTTTTATGCATGTAGTTAATGAATGTTTTTCTTTCATTCATACAGAATCAGATTTCCATTGACTGAATTAATGCTTGTAGAGATTAATAGTTCCCCTTTATGTCTGGACAAATAAATTGCTTATACGAGACTCTAAACAATTGTGCAATAAGCAAGACACACTAAATTTAGTCTTCTTGGCTTCGTCCTGAATAAAAAATTCCTTTGGAGATATCTACAAAAATAATAATTCTATTGTAAATTTTAGAAGAAACCACTCATCAAGTGAATTAGCTAGCTAAAATAAGAATGATTTTTACAAAACGTTAAATTTTTTATCAAGAAATCGAATTTGATCAAGATTTTTCAAGAAAATTCTCGAATTAGTGCCAAGCTTCCATTTTCTGGTCAAATTAGACTAGGAAACTTGTTATAAAATCTTTGATAAACTCGGCATTTTCAAGGATCTTGGATCAAAAAAATTTCATTTCTTTGTCTAATCGAGTTTCTTGTTTTAAAATCAACAAAAAATTTCAACTCAAAGTTTGAAATGAACGATAATTTTCATAAATTTTTTTTCTTCCTATGGTGAATGTAAGCCTTGTGATCTAGATTCTTGATCAAATTCGATTTTTTGCCCTAAAGATATCTACAAAAATAACCCTTTTGTTATATTTTTTCCTGCCTTAACAAGGTTCTTTAAATATTTCAATAAAAAAATTAATTTTCTCTGAGTAAGCTGTTTTTTTGAAGTTTGATCTGTATTCAATGGTTTCGTACCTTAAAGCTAATTAGTTTTGTAACCATTAAACTTCAAAGTCGACAAATCTTCATACTGACGTTGAGTAACATGAGATAGGAACCAATAGGAAAACATAATTGAAGGTTTTGAACACTTGGGATTTTAGAATGTAATTTTGGATTTAACTAGAAAGTATTGATTCAATCTACCTGAAAAATTGAAATAATTCGTATAGGTCCAATTAAAACTTGAATAATATGAATATTCTGACTTTTTTGATCATGTTTCTCCAACCTAGTTAGTTTACCGTCCTGATTATGTAGAGGAGGAGGGGATTGAATTTGTATTGTGTGATCTCCAATCGAGTTAGACTTCATTCAATCAAATTTTGGGCTTGTAAACGATGGATATTTCTGCCTCTGTCTGACATTTCTCCATCATTCGACATGATACAATCTGTTTCAATTACGGAAAATCTTTTTATTTCTCTGCTTCAAACCATAAAGGTCAATTCTGTTCAAACGGTTTTCTTGATTTTTCATTTGGTTCTAAACTCATAAGGAAGGTTAGAGAAAAACTAGTGAATATTACTAACTATATTTCCCGGGGCATCTTCTTGATGAACTTAGGCAATATATTTTCTCGATCAAAATTTCATCTTTCAAAATCATTTATTTTTATATTCAATAGACCCTCCAATCATACAAATGCCAAATAAACTTCAAATAAACGAAGGAAGCAGTCTTGAAACCCTCCAGTGTAATGTCAGAGCAGAGCCAAGACCGAGTTTTGTTTCCTGGTCAAGGGTCGACCAAATTAATCATGCACGCTGGAATTCAACTCTCCTCAGATTGGAAAATGTCAGTGTTGAGACAGCTGGTCGTTACCGTTGTGAAGCTGAAAATCATATCCAGCCAACTGGCAGGAAATATCAAGTTTTTAAAACACAAGAAGAAGTTGAAGTTATTGTCTTTTGTGAGTCTATTTTTCGTATTCTTATATGTTTGTGATTGAATACCTTTAATGTTTCCACTGTAGTCTGACAGAATTCTCTTTTTTTTGGCCAGTGGTCAAGCCTTTTAGACCCAAAAATAGAATGAAAAAAAAAGTTGAATCAAGACTAAAATAGTTTAATTTCCTTAATGTTGAAAAATTCATAAAATGTTCAGATATTCTTTTGACTTCTTTACAAGTGAAGCGAATTAGTTTTACAGCCATTATACTTGGGAAAAAGTTTCTTAAAAGATTCTAAAGCTAATTGATATAAAGTTGGGAATCCATAATTTTGGAATCCTACTCATGTTGCCCACTTTTACCATTTGAAAAAAAAATTCTGAAAAAAATTATTTTATGAAAAATATGATCATTTTTCAAATTCTCATCTGGCGCCAAAATCCCATCCCGCCAAAATTTTTTTTTTTGATTTGAAAGTGAGAGGCTGATCGAAAGAGGTTTTTCAGAATCAAGATTAGACAAGAAAATCAATTCAACTGAATCTTATCTGATGAATAGCCTTATTACCGTTTGGGAGCGGAATTTCGATAATTTGATCATTTTCACTACTTAAAAATCAATAAAGTTTCGATAATTCAAAATCTCTCGAAAATGGATAAACTGACGATAATTTGACGATTCTAGTCAGCTTTCTTGTCTAGTCTTGATCCTGAAAAAAATTCTTTCGATCAGCCTTTCACTTTCAAATCAATAAACATTTTCGAAAAAATGGAATTTTGGCGCCAAATGGGAATTTGAAAAATGACCATATTTTTCATAAAAATAGCTTTTTCCAGAATTTTTTTCTTCAAATGGCAAAAGTGGGCAACATGAGTAGGATTCCAAAAAATCTTTAACAAATTAAAATTCTTGATGAAAAAATCGAGATTTCTGTAAAAATCATAGATTCCAAATTTCATATCAATTAGCTTTAGAATCAGTGATGACGAAATCTCTGTTTGTAAATCTAAAATAATTTGGTGGAAAATTATCTTGAAAATCCCAAAATGATTTCATTACCAAAGATGAGAGTGTTGATACTTTCATTAGATCTTGTGCGAATTGAATTATCAAATTATTATCTGTTGTCTTGAGCACTATCTTGGATAATCTCTTTTATTCCACTTGCTTGCCTCACACCAGAGTCCTCATTATAATAATAATTTTCTCTCTAATGATCCTTTAAAATCCCCTCTCCTCAAAATGTTGTTAGAGAAGTGAGTAGATAAGGTCACATGAGATCAATGAACCTTGAATGCATTTTATAATGAGTAGTCTATTCTCTTAAATCGTTTACGTATGCCCTCTCGCTTAAAGAGAAAATAAAATAGAAAGTAAGTCCACTATCAAAAGGGGACTCTCTTTTGCTTTGATAGACTTGACATCAATGTCCATTAATTAAAGTTTCTTTGACTTAGTATATTTTATTTCTCCTATCGTGAAGCTTCTAGATATTTTCAAGACTAGTTACATTTAATCAAGAAATGATGATTGCATTCATTAATCCAGTTACATTTTATAAGGGTTGAAAGAATATTAAGAAAAAGTTTAACTTCCAGATATGCCTTTGTGATAATCGAAAAATTCAAATAGTTCGATTTCTCACAGTAATGACGAATTTCTCTTAATGGTGAATTCAAATTCTTCTTTTAATTTTGATCCTGAAGATCCGCATTTAACTGCTTCGAATCATCGAAATCGATAAAAATTTTGAGTTCAAAAGTTGAAAAAACGGGCTAATTCTGGTCAGATTGATTTTTTTTCGGAATTTTTACAAATCTCCACATCTTATTAGAATTCAAAAACTTATTTTTTTCTGTGAATCCGGAAAAAATCGAGTTTTTTTGCAAAAATAGTAAATTCTCATCTTCATGTCAACTAGCTTTAATTATAATTTTATGAACTCAAGTAGCATAGGTGATTTTGAAAATATGCTCTAGAAAATTAACGAGGGAATTTTATTGAAGAATTTTTTTATTAATTTACACAACTTCTAATGATCTTTTGATACTGTTTTCTCACAATACTATTTTTCTTATAATTTTCAAGGTCTTCAAAATCATCAATAATGGATCATTAGATCTCAAAATATTTCAATCTTGAATATAATTCCTTATTTTTATGTTTTGTTCAATTCCATTGAGAAATTAATAGTTTCTAGGTTTCCGGATTATCTTTTAGTGACATGTGTTTTTATCAAGATAATTATTTTTCTTCAAATATTTCTACAGATAAGCCAAGAGCTCCACAGATCAAGCTGAGCAAATCAGAAGTGACTGTTGGAGATCGTACTGAAATGACTTGCCATCCACATGACTCCCAGCCAGGTCTCCCACTTCCCAAGTTTCGAATGTATAGAAGTAGACCTGGTCTAATCCTGGATGAGCAGTTTGTGAAAAATTTCCTCGATGGTCATGCGAACTTGGATAACTGGGAACAGATTAAAGAATTTAATCAGAAACGAAACAGCCTTATTCTCGATAGTCCTTCCCTCACCGATGAAGGTATCTACTTTTGTGAGGCAGAAAACAAAATTGGCAAAATGATTTCTGTCCCTTTCAACTTTGAAGTTTACTGTGAGTTTATTTTTGTTACATAGTATTGTTTAAAACCTCTTCTATTCTTGCGAGTAGAAGAACAGGAACAATTATCGCCAAAAGCTTCTATGCCGAGTAGATATGCCTTGTTCGCTGATTCTTTCCTTATGAATGATGACCGTATAAATTCTTTTAACATTGTCATTGTAACTGTAAAAGATTAGGATTTCTTTATAACAGTATGAAAATATCAAGTTGAGTGTTTAATATAAACAAAGTTTATTTCTCTCTTCAAAGATACATTATTTTGTATTATTTCCATCATTAAATTACTGAATACGAGAAATTGTAAATTTGTAAAATGAAATGTGTGAATTGAGAGGAGATATCCTAATATTTGATTTTTAAAATATTAATTTTACATTTTTTTGTTCTTTTTGTGTATCGAGTCATGAAAATCGAATATGGTCATTAAAGTTTTGAGAAAATGGCAATAAATCTAGAATCTTGGATCATTTAAAGCTATTAAATTTCCGATTTCCTACATCAACGACTCAACAAAAGAATTCTACTTGAGCTTTAAACAGTGAGAACTCGACAGTAATTTGTAAAAAAAACGTTTTTCTCTCTAATGATAAGTGGGTTAGAATCTGGATTTTATTTAAAACAAATATCTCGACATCATTGAATTCATAGGGAAAATATTCTAAATCAACTAATTTTTGGAGAAATTGATAAAAAACTTGTAAGCAAAACTAAAATTATTCATAAATTCTAGCTCCCTTGAAGTGGATTAAGCAGCCAACAGACTTGGATTTAGATCTGGTCACAGTTTCGTCTAAAGAAGTCACCATCGATTGCATTGTACAGGGGGATACCATGCCACGCATCTTATGGACGCGGAATGAAGAGATTTTGATTGAGTTCAATTTTGAGAGGGAATTCTCCCGTAAACTATATCAGAATAAGGATATCCATATATCTGTAAGTCATCTTCTGTACTAATTTCACAAGTGTTGCATAATAGAAATAAGACAAATTTCATCAATCAGAAATATTCTTCCCTTCTTTTCGAAGGTATCTGTAATTTTCCTTAATGATCAAGCCTATAATTCCCTTTAGTTAGTGTTAACATTGTGAACATAGTAAATGTGGTTGAAAATTCTTCTTTTTAGCTTCCCCACTATGCCAACTACTGGAGAGATTTCTGTGTAGTACAGTGGGAAATATTATTTTATTTTTCATCATTGACATTTATGTCAGTAACTGCATTCGAGTGCTCATTAAGACAAGGAAATCTTTTTCAATCTAGTCTCTCTTGATGACAGAAAATGAATTTTTAAGCGGCCTGATCCCCGCATTTACAGATGTAAACTCTACAATTCTCCTCTTTATTGGAAATAAATTCTAGATAAGACTTTTAATGCAAGGTCTTATTTAAAAGGGCAAAAGCACTCCAAAGTTAGAATTGGATTAGGTCAGAGTGGAACCAGCTTTGTCTTCCCAGATTTTTTTTTCGAACGATAATATTTACGAACTTCATCAAGAATATTTGAGTTAGGTTCTAAACTCATTTGGAAGGTTTAGAGAACAACAAGCGTATATTTGAGTGATAAAAGTTATATTAACGTTTACTAATTATAATTATATATTTAAATGTTACCGGGGTAGAGTCTGAAGAGACCCGGCGAAATAAAACGTTTATCACTCAAATATACGCTTGTTGTTCTCTAAACCTTCCAAATGAGTTTAGAACCTAACTCAAAGATTCTTTTCTATTTAGTTGATTGGCCATTCTCAAGATATGCGAAAATGCTAACAAATAAAATTTTTATGAGTATTATATACAGGCTGTCGGGATAAACTTTTCATATGAACTGTATTTCTGAATGTGAATCTACTTTCAATTTTTCGACCATATTTTTTTTGTTAGAAATAAAATCTATATCGAAAAAAAATAATGGTTTACAAAATAATAATAGGATATAATGCAAATACAGGTGAAGTACCCGTTTTCTATCCCACTCTGCCCAAATCGTATTTTACATCTCGGTTATATACCAAAACCATGACTTGAGTAGATCTTGTTTTTGGATTAAAGACGAGTTAGAAACATAAATCATGAATGAGTTTTTTGATTGCAGTTGAACTAGTGTTGGCGGTTGATCTGAAAAATTAAAATCGAAAATCACCTGGTTAGTACTACTCAATGAAGATCTGGATATAGGAGAGATTGGGAGTAGTCATTTTTAGATCGGATATGTTTGGTAATACTTTTTATGCAGTTGAGGTTGTCACAATTTGACAAGTCGTATTTCTCGTTAAGTTTATTATAAGTATTGAGTAAATAGTTACTTTCATAAGTAGTATTTCTGCTTGAATTAATAAATTAGAAAGATCTGAGATCATTTCAAAATTGACGGTTCCGTTGTCTATTGATAAAATTTGATACCTTTTACAACTTGAAATTTTGCAAAAAATTTAATTCAAAGTTTAAAAAATGGAAAAACCGCGCCAACTCAAATTTTTTTCGAATTTATTTTTCTTTAATCGGTTTCCAAAAAGATTTGAAACCTTGATAAAAAAATCCAAAATTTTATTATTTAATAGGATCTCCTAAAATTGATTAAAAAAACAAAATTTGTTTGTTTTTCAATTTCCAATCAACATTGTTCCTTGCTAAGGCAATTTCATTTTCTCTCCCAAGAATATGATTTTATACGCGTTGTCGAATTATAGAATTACAATCCAGCTGGGAAATTTCAATTATCCCACTCCCAGCCCTGTACTATTCCATCTCGGTTTTTCATGTATCAATTACAGATGGATGATTGATTTATCAATTTTTAATTCACTCCTTATCATAAGAGGCAGGTGCTTTTGTCTCATCCTACAAAGATGGGCTTTAAATTTGTCTAGATTTGGGGTTTTCTCCCAACTCGATGACTTTGGTGGAAATGTAGATTATTAAAGTTTGATTGCAGTAAAACCAATTAAGAAGTACGGAAGAGTCTTTAAAAGGCTGAAAAATGTTTACATTTGGTATCATGAGTTGGCCGTGATCAGATTATCCGACTGCCTTACATGATCGTCTCCAAGTGTATACTAGGGATGAAATTATATCTCAACCTATTTTCAAAACCGACTTATTCAATGAATAAATGAATTCCCAGCATTGTTTAGCACTAGAATATGGTCATACTTTTCAAATCGCCACACAAAATTCAATAAATTTCTTAAAATCACTTAAATTTTTTATATAATAAGTAATAAATAACGAGTTTTGAGTATTTTCTTCATTGGAAATAGCTTTCTAATCAGAAGATAATCATTGCTGCTTATTTTCTTTAACTATGGAATATTTTAGGAAAATATGGCAGATTTATGGTTATTCAAACTTTGATAAAATAATTCAGATGTATTTGAGCTCTAGCCAACTCTTTCTTTTGTGGAAACCATGAATAAATTTTATAAATATGATTTTTAATTATAATTTAACCGAAAAAATTCAGCATAACAACGAAGCAGAGTTAATTATATTCCCTGATGTTTTTATACATATATAAAATGCCATTCTTTTATTGTAACAAGAAATTTTGGGAATTTTCATGACTTTTCCTTCGTACTTCTTACATACTTAGTACTTAATAAATCGTAGATATTTTATTATCCTTTTGAATACGATATATATATTCTTTATACCTTCATAAAAAGAAACCTAGGTTTGCATTTTACATTGGGTTAATAATAATTTACACTGAAACTTATTTCTTGGAGTTCATTCATTTATATTTTCACATTTCTATCGATGATAATGGAGTTTAAAAAAACTTTTTTAATTATCACCAAAGTCATCATTAACGGTAGAATGTATGATGAGTCATTTTTGCTTTTCATTGTATGGCTACAATTTTATGTATGGAAAAATTATCATGTTTAAAATGAATATATAGTGAACTGGGAAACAAGTAAAAGAAATATCGAAAAGGAATCACTAAAGATGAAGATGAGAATCTCGACAGTGATACGCTTTTTTCCTTATTCATGGATAGAAATAGAATTTGAGTCATTTTGCTTTCCTAAAGGGAACTTTTTGATTGGGAGTAATGGCGAGCTTCTCAAGATTCTATCGACCGGATTTGATTTCTTTTACCATGTTTGAGTATTATCACTTTTAGTAAAGTGATACTCAGAACTTTGTTTAAATTATGCATACAGTTAATCACACACATGATGGCTCACAGGATGAATACTCTTCTCCTCATTTTTATATTTATACCTCTCTGCTCTGTTTCGGTATACCAATAGAATTTGAGAAACTCAATAACCAATCAGAGTAAAGTATCATTTCTTATCCAAGATTCAATCATTTTCAAAGTCTCTATCCATGACTTTAACTCAAAACTTTTATCTCACTTGACTAAAGAAAAAATTTCAATTTATTTTATTGAAATCAAAAATATCATTTAATTTATTCTTCTCAATTTTCTGCCATAGAAAAGTTTTTTTCAATTTATCAAGAAGTCCATTTTTTTCTCTGCTTTTAAATAATGATGCAACAAGGTTATTTCTTGATTGAGGTTCAAAGCCTTTTCAGCATTAGGCTTGTTGATAAACTGCTGGAGCAATTTTTGATCGTACTGGGATCGACATTATTCCAGGCTTCTTTCGCGATATAAAGACATTCTTTTTTATTTTCAAGTTCCCGGTCATGCACCTTTACTTTGGGCGTGGAGAATTTCTCCTTACAAAGTTAGAGATAGTTGAACTTTGCTCAAGTGGTTTTAATATTTTGAAATTTAGTCTGGTTTAGCGAAAATTATAGTTATTGCATTTCATTGAATAGAATTCTAATTTTACTCGATTTCCAAAAAAATCTTCGGAATCTTGATGAAAAAGTGGGATTTCGTAAAACCTTTATAACTGAGAAAGATTTTAAAAGTTTTACAAGATCAATAACGTTTGGCATAAAAGTTGCTATTTTTTCAGGATAAAAATGCTTTTTTTGTGAAATTATTGCTATTTTCTGACCGTCTTACTGATAACAAATTTCATTTCAATTCAAATGAACATTAGGATAAAAGCATCAGGTATCATTCGATCTTTCAAGATTGACACAATTTGGCTTGAGTAGATAATTTATGACTCCCTTCATTTTGTAGATTCAAAATAATCTTGTAATCAATGAAATGGAAATCAAGCTAATCACAGTAACAAACGATGGAGCTGGCAATCTGGATAGGAAAAACTTGATTTGGCAGCTAAGAAGCACCCTCAAATGGCCAGAGAGAGGAATTGAGCCCGGCAGTGAAGGGAAGTACTCCTGTCTAGCTCAGAATGAAATTAGAGAAAAGGATTTTCTCAGACACGACTTTACCATTAATCTTAAATGTAAGTTGGAATCTAGATTTGAAATTTCATTGATTTGAAGCAACTAAGAAATTGAAATAATTTTTTGTGTTCTCTGAACCTGTCAATATGTCTCAGATCAAGAGACTCTCAATCTATCGTTTAACGTTTCGATGTTAACCTGCAATTTCTTGTCAAATAGATCCCATACTCATTTATCCCGGCCATGAGGATGTGCAGACTTTCAACCTGGCCAAAAACAGTATAGTCTTAAAGTATCTCTTCCTGTCTCCGACACAGCCGAAAGACATTGAATTTAAGCAAGACAACACAATCCTGTCCCTGTCACACAGTCAAATATCGGTTGAAAGGGTTTTAAGGTATGGAACTCAAGTATGGTCAGTTGAGATCGTCTTGTCGAGAGTATACTCTCAAATGAAGAGTTCAAGGTATTCTTGTCGAGCTAAGAATGCTTACGGTGAAGCTATCGGATATGTAAGACTCGTCGAAATTGGTAAGTTCCCTTCCTTTTTTCTAACTTGACTCATTCAAAAAGGTCTCTATTGTAAGGACTAAAATGAAGCTAACAGAATTAAATTTTTTAAAAATATTTTCTTATCAAATAGATCGACCGAGTAGAATTGAAAACCTTGAGGTACGACACGTATCATGGGATTGTGTTGACTTGAGCTGGAAAAAGAATCACAACGGTGGCTCACAGCAAACATTTATAATCGAATACAAAGCGAAAGATGATTCAGTCTCGGGCTATCACAAGTTCAACTTTACAGAAAATCAAATTAAATACATTGCCAATCAGAATGTTATCAAGTATGAATTCTGTGGTCTATTATCCGATGAAAAGTACACTCTAAGGATGGCTTCCGTGAATGATCTTGGGAAGGCCCCATTTTCAAATTCTGTTGAATTTCATACAAAAAGTAAGATATTAATAGTTTAGTTTAGATCTAACTATAGAAGAATACTGTGACTTTTGAATATGAATCTAGAGTTGATATGAGCACACTAAACTTTCTAGAAAATGTATTATCCAAAATTTAAAATATTTTTGTCTCATTACTCATAATTATGCTTATAAGCAGGGCGGTCAAAGAATTTTGGATTACATTCTTTCAAAATATTCCTAGACTAAGAATAATGTTCTAAAAGATATGCAGAATAGTGTAATTCTTTCTAAATATTTAAATAACTATTTGACCTAAATATCAAAGTATTTTTCAATTTCGATTGTTGACAACCCCTTGTATAATTAATAATTATTAATTATATAATCAAATAGGCTTTCTTAGCCGCTCATATTTATTTGAAGATTGAATCAGACCAAGAATAGTCAGACATAATAGACCTGTTTTGAAAAAAGCCAATCCCTATTAATCAATCCCTCTTAGTTACAAAAATGCTGGGAATATTCTTTATTCAATATCAGTTTATTCAAAAATATGCTTTCTTATCTTGACAAGACAAGATATAGAAAAATGATTGCAGATTACAACTAACCTTGAGAGTGTGAATTAAATAGAAAAATATGCTAAATATTCATTTTGAACGCCCTGCTTTTAAGTAAATAACCATTAATTTTCAAAAATATTTTTCGAACCTCATGTATTCAGAAGCGCGAAATGAATTGAACTTCACACTGAGTTGCCCAAGTGTTTATACATCTTAATGGCTGAAATCGAGTCAGGTTCATAGTTGATACGATCAGGATTTTCGTTTTTGAATGAAGATGGAAAAAAATTTATTTTGAATCTGACTTTAATTACTACTATCAATAAAAATAAAACTCAATATTTTCTCCTAACTGTTAGGAAGAAAATCCCATGAGGAAATAAGATGCTAAAACCTCGAAAAAATTCAATCTGATAAAAATTAGGTCATAATTTGAATGTCGAAAGATTTGAGGATGAATGACTAGAGAAATTCGTCATTTTTAAGAGAAAGTTGTATCATTGTTCCTCATGAATCATGAGTTATGACGCAGACAGGAAGAATATTGCCTCGTTCTGATTGGTCGAACAATAACGCAATTCTATTGGTCCAATTTTCACACTTAACCTGTAATCGGAAAAACTAAAAAGTCCAGGGGCAATTTGGCTCAAAATATGGCCTAATTTTTGTCAGATTTTTGGAAATATTTTTAAGAGAAAAAAATTTGTAAAATAGCGAATTATCATCTTCATGTCAAGAAAAATACTCTTGACTATTTTACCACGACCAACTAGGCATTGATTGAAAACTTGTACTCATTTAGATTATCTCTTTGCAGAACCTGATCTTCCGATCCACATCATCTATCAGTACATTCGAGGGAATAAGGAACTCAAGGTATACCCACCTCAACAAAAGTCAAAGCATTGTATCCTCATTGAATACTCGACAAATGACGGTTACAACTGGGATAAACTCCAGAGAATATGCTCGAGTGATGTAGAACGTATGCTTCAACAAAAGCCAAACTATTTGCACAAATCATCCCAGGAAATTTACCAGGAGAAGTTGACCAGGTTAAACTATCCGAAATCGGGCAATTCGATTGAGCAGGATATGCAACAAGATGACCTGGCCACAGAGACACCATTCCAGTCGATGACTGGTAGCTCAAAGGCTCATTACGTCATAATAAAACATCCATCAGACGAAATAAATTCCAGCTCTCGTGGAGATAACTTTGATCTAGGTCGTCTCGGTCAATCTCATTCACAGTTTTATCGTCTCAGGAATTGCCTAATCAGCCAGCCTCATATTTGCAATAGGCCATATATTATCAATCTAGGTGAGATTTGAATAACCTCTAAAATGTACGATTCTTGAAGATCATATGAAGGCCCACTATTACCAGTTGAAGAACAAATAATTTTAGTAAAAGCACATTTTTTATTTGACAAACCAAGATCCATTGAAAATAGCTTATTGATTACGATATTTGTAAAAATTGTAAATCTCCAACTTTAGCTCTATCTACAGGCAACAACTTGTGTCAAACTTCTTTTCATCATGATCCGATTTTCAATTCCCAAAATTCTAACATACTGAATAAATTATGGGGTATGGTGATAACTAACCATGACTGCAATTATTAAATTTCAACACAGTTAAAAAAGGGACCATAAATTCAAAAAGTGTAACCAAAAGTGGATTAAGGGGTCCTCAAATCCAATGTAAAAAAGTAACCAAAATTGTAATATGGCCTACCAATGTAACCATATCTGCAAATTAGAATGTCTGAGTCACCAATTTTGCAAACACCTCTGATAACTATTTTTCCAAGCTCAAAATGTTTTACACAAGTACATGAAGATGAGTTAAAGTTCACTAACTTGAATACAGTATTAGTATTTCTACGATCTTGGCCAACCCGATAGATGTGAGGTTCTTTGCTAGTACAATCCTAAATATTTTGGTTGATATGATGTTGGGACTCCCAAGAAATGAAAATGATCTAGAAATACTGAGAAAAAGTATCAGATTTCTGAAAAACTTCTTTTGCCAACGCTCCCACTTTCAAATCAATAAAATTTTTGAGTTTAAAGTATGAAAAAATGGGATTTTGACGTCAAATTGAAATTTGAAATGTGATCATATTTTTCTTAACCCTTTCGATACCAGAGGTCATATATGACCTCTATGTTCAAACTGACTTTTTCCAATGATTCTGAAACATGATTTTCATGATTATTTTTTGATAGTATATCACAAACTATCTTAGTTTGCTATCGTGCCAGGCATAAGAATGCCATAGATATTTGAACTTTTTCGGAAGGAAGTAGAATTACTTAATTCATGATTCTTCTCAATCGAAATTATTAAACTTGTCAATGTTCAGAGACAATAAGATTAATTTACGCAGAAGCTAAATAGTTAATCCAAAACAAGGTACTTTTTTTATGCATGAAATCAATGGACAGTTCCATCAAGAGTCTCGTGAAAATGGGGCAATTTTCAACCCTATTTTTTACCTTAAATCTTCAATATCTAGGTTATTTTGTAATAAGATTGAATGAAATTTAAAAGATATTCTTTTGACATTAACTGAGTCTTTGAAACAATTAACTTTCAAATAAATTCCTTCATTGGCAAAGTTACACTGAAACTTTCTTCGTCTACCTATGGTATCGAAAGGGCTAAAGATAACTTTTTATCCGAATTTCTTTTCTTCAAATGGTAAAAGTAGACAACATGTTTATGATTTTAAAAAAAACTGCACTCAAATCTGATCTCTTCTTCTAATCATTCACTTTTCAATTACAGATGAACAAAAGCCAAGCGATCTAACGACCACTATGATGGCGATTATTGTACTTGTTTCAGTATTCGCACTCTTGATTCTTTTAGTGCTATCCCTAATGATCACCTTCAAGGTTAAACACAAAAAGAAACTGAACAACAACATAAGAATGAAGTAAGCCTTATTATTATTACTAAAGTTTTCAATTTATTAATTCAAAAACTTAATTTTAGAAACCTTTCCTTGAACCTCTCAAATTGCATGGCTGGAGACTATCCTAGTTTACTTAACAACTTTGAGAGTTCTTTGGCCAATACATCAGCCCACATTCAACCATCACCAACGTCAAGCAGTAAATTTGGAAATTCCTTACGAGCAGCATCAACAGTCAATACACTCACATCAAATACAACTGGTAAACATACTGGTAACGATCAACAGACGTACTACACAACTAGCCAAAATGGCAATCCATACTGGACTAGTGAGCAAATCAAGCAAGCGTCCTATCAGAACATTCATCAACAAAAATATGGATCAGATAGTACAATGAGTCTCTTACCATTGGGACCACCAAATCAACAGGGTTATGATGCTGAGGGTAAGAATTTGTGGAAGATACAGGATCATATATACTTGGAACAACAAGACCAACCACATCCCCATCAAACTAATACACATATTAACGTGTATACACCGGGACATCAAGCCAAGTTGTAAGTAACACTTTAATTTACTATTCATTCAAATTCATTTTATGAATGAACGTAGTAAGGATTTATTTTCAAATTTAAGGTATGCCCCAACTGACCATTCAATCTATACTCAAAGTCCATCGATAAGCGGAGACAGTGGGAAGGAGAATAAACGAATAGCTGATCAAGCATTTTACTCCACCTCATTACAACGAATGCAAACGTTGAATGCACAAAATCTTCAAGTTTACTTTCCCCTTCCAACTACAAATCAAGAAATTCAAGACCTTGAGCCAGCATTCATTACTACAGTCCAACTAAGTAATGATGTTCCAGTGGAATTGATAACTGTAGATAATCACCAGGTTGATCCGAATAATATTTACTTTAGATCGAATATTAATAATAATCAGAGTAAGTTGTAACTTATTCTCTTTCGGTTTTTGAACGATGCGGTTATTCTATTTTACTATTATTCAATGAAAAGTAGTATGATAAAATTGTAATCTTAGATTCCAAGACTTAGACGTAAATATTATTTTACAAATTTCATTCAATTTTTGAATGGCTCTCAATTCTATAAATGTAATTATCCGATATCTTATTTTCTTTTACTCATTAAAAAAAATTTGACGTAAAAATAGTTCATCTTATACAAATAGAGAATTTAAAATTTATCTTGAATTTCTTTAGTAGGTTTAATCTTTAAATTCTTTTTTTAAGAAACAGGCTCTGAGTGAGTTGAGATTTTATCACTTCCTTCGAAAATATGTATTTACATTACATCTCTGTAATGCTTCTAAGTACTCGTTCTTCAAAATAGGAAATCATACTGTATTTTCACTAAGCTCTCATCTTATTTGACTTGAAAAAACTTTCAAGGTCAACAACTGTCAACAAGAGATATGTAAATTTGACTTTTTTTCATTTCAGATGATGCCGAGAGATATGTGATCCCGAAAAGTTTCTGTCGATTATAATTCAAATGACTTAAAATTATATTATTTTATTGTAATAAGGATTTTAAATAACAAACTTATTACTGTTATTCTTATTATACACCATCGTAATATGCATTTATATTTGATTTTACTAAAAATAACTACATTTCAAGGATTTATCAACACAGACAAGAAAATGTGTTTATTTGCCAACTTTTATTGTACATAAATGAATAAAAGATGAGACTTTTTCTTGTTTTATTTTCTCATTGTATTATTTGAGACATCCTTTTTGAGAGGCATAATAATGAATGTGAATAATAAGCGTGGATTTATTTAGAATTCGGAGTCCTAATTTCGGACAATGAAATTTTAATTACATGTATCATCTGGTTACTTAGAAGTAGCTATGTAAAACATTGTGTTTATTGTATGACTTGTTTGTTTTTCTAACAGGATTTTATCAAAATTGTTTCAAGAATTGTTTATAGAATTTAACTTAAATTATTTAAGTGTGGCAGTTTTTCAAATGAAACTCTTTTCGGTCTATATTTTTTTAAATCTAACTTTTGTCCTGTTATTTGCGAAAAATCTTCTCTTTGATGTTAACCCAAGGGAAGGTTTTAATTTACGCCGTGATGTCTACATCAGAATGGTAAATCTAGTACGGCCCTTAGGTTGGTCCATCATTTTGCCGCCGCTAAACAACACACCGCATTGGGTTGATCCAGAACAAGTTCAATGGATGGACATCTTCGATAGTCACAATCTGAATTCAGTCATTTCTGTTCGGGACTACAGTCCAGAGAATCGACAAGAAATTCAAAATTCTCTTCTTACAATAGAGATTGTCAACAATAGAGACTTTTCAAATACATCTTTTGATAGGAAGCACCTGAATGTTACTGGACCGATTTTAAATTCTTACCAACTCAAAATAAATCTCTACGAGAGAATTCAAGGTCCCCATGAGATAATCTATTGGACTGAGTACCTTATGGGTCTTCAAGACTTGCCTGAAAATGTTCTCCTACTAGGAGCTGAGAACTTGATTCACGGGGAGTTTTCTCAATGGAGTCGTGAATATTGGATAGTGCGCAAAAGTATGCGATTCAATAAGGATATCTATGTAAAAGCTGCTTCTTTCATAAAGGAAAACTTTCAAAATGTCCCTTTTATTGCAATTCACCTGAGGAGGGGAGACTTTTTGCATTTTTCCAAATCTCCCAGCCTTGATTCGTTAAAAGTCCAAATAGAGATAATCAAAAAATTGACACAATCAGAAAATAAAAAAATATTCATTGCCACTGATGATAAAAAAGCAGTGAAGAATTACTTTGGAGATGAAGTGAAAACTTACGAAACAGAGACAGTTAATGAACCAGACGCTATAAAGGCAGCCATTGAACAATTAGTATGTGTTTACTCAGAGTAAGTGTTCTCTTTAATGAATAAATTTTCAGCATCTTCATTGGGACTGATTTATCGACGTTTAGTTTTCGTATTCAGGAGGAACGACAAATTTTACAAATTCCCAAGCATAAAACAGATAACATGTTGTGTAATGATAGAGATCATCCCAATCTACACAGCTTTTATGACCAGGAAGAGGAGAGAAAGTGTCAAAAATCTAATGTTTTCGATATTCCTTCTGGTTTAATAAAAAATAATGATCATGAGGATTTGTGATAATTTTTGTATTTTTGAAATAGATTATTGATTTTGTACAAAAATAAAATGAAGCATTGTTTTTATTTCATCCCACTCTTATTTGTACTAATGTAGAATACATTATTACCTCGAATTAGAACTTGTCCACATTTGTTTTTCAACTGACCATCGACATACTCCTCAGTCTGTTCAAGTACAACATTCATATATCCATCAAGGGAGACAAGCACTCCTCTATAATCTTCCCCAGAGTTTAACTTGACCACTACGGGTCTAGCAAGAATCTGCTTAAGAAAATCTCTCGGTGCCTGTTTTTGTGCCATTACAAATTTGAGAGAAATTATAACAAATCTTTCATTAATTATTTTCCCTTTTTGTTTTAATATTGTTAAAGTAAGATTTTTCAAATTCAGTTTAAATTTCAAATCATTAAAATTACAAATTGTAATTCTGCATAAATTCAGCTATAGCAAGATCTCATTTATCTCTCTTGAATCGTTTGTTTTTTTATAAAGAATCATATATTGATGTTCTTTCTTTGATTTACTCTGCATTTATTATTGTATTAATAACTTGCAGTTATTTGATTATACATACATTTTTACATAATTTATAACTGTATCCTATTTTACTCTAGTAGTATTTAACCTTAATTATGCAAATCTACATTCAATCAAGACCAGCTACATTGACAAATTCGTCTTGAAAAAGTCTTGGTTCACAGATTGGTTACACAGAATTGTTACAACGCACAATAACCAATGAAAAAAAGGATAATCATAATTTAGGAGTTAAATAATTGACTATCCATAATATTATTGGCTATCATGTTTATCTTCGTCTGCTTAGCAAACTAGAAGATTTACTTTGGTAATTCACTACTGTTACAGTTGTAACGTACAAATGCTTACTTATTCCTTAATCAGAAGAAAAATAATTTATTAAGATGGATTCCGTATTTGGTTGTAATGTTTCCTCAATAGAAACTAGAGAAGCTCCTTTTAGCCTGGCAGTCTACACTCTTGGGACACCCATCATTTTTATAGTTGGAATATTTGGAAATACAATGTATCTGATGATTTTTCTACAAAAGAGAATGCGAAAACACACCTCATCATACTTCTTCTCATGGCTATGTTTTGTGGATCTTTTAGTTTTGGTCTTTTACGTTATACCAGAATGGTATACCCGTGGAGTTGTGGAATTTTTCAAGATAAAAATATCCCTCCTAGAGAATAGCAACGTCTTCTTCTTCATATTCCTCTTCAACTCTTATGGATTTCGCCTGTTGAGTATTTGGATGCTGACAATTTCTTCATTCGATAGATATGTTTGTGAGTATTTCACTTTTCATTCATAAAAAATAAGCAACAAATTTCAATGAATTATAAAATGAAATTTACTATCACACAATTCTATTATAAAAGAAGTCAGAGAATAAATTTCAACTTACACTGATCTATTTGAGCTAGAACCTGAAAATTTAGGATTATTTTCAATTGCACAGAAAAGAGAATCCTTACTATTAATTTAATGAATTTGAAAAACATTCAATCAAATGTAATATATTATCATCAGATTAGAAACAGGGATCATGATTAGTAGAGTAAGAAAATTTTTTTATTAGATATAAATAAATGTACATTTTCATATACGTCCGGATAACTGGGAATATTCTCAATTAAAATTTAACAAAAGAATTATTATGTATTAAAAAGGTCTCGTCAGTCTCAAATCCTGGTTCAATATTTCATGAAAATTGTTTCAATGAATTATTTTTGAATGAATATTGTAAAAAATTCTCTTTATTTTTTATTTCTCCGAACACTTTTTCTATTTGATGCTTCCAATAGAGTCTTTATGCTCCGTAATCGCCTTTTTCGAAAACTAAAGTAGCTTCAAATCGTTAATTTTTTCAAAATTGATCGAATATATTTTCAGGGTGTAATACACCCGGTGTATTCAGAATATATTTTATATTAATTTGAAACCATAATGAAACCATAAACTCGAAAAGTTAAAAAATCATGTCTTACCCAAATGATGTAGTAATATTTGAAATAATAAAGAATCTAGACTTGCCTTGTCCGATTTTAGCTTTGAGAAGATAATTTCCGTTTAGGATATAGTTTACAAGGAACTCATACTGTATCACCTGCTAAACGTTAAAAAACTATAAACTAATTTTAATACAGTAACAGTTTTTTGAATACCAATTTCGTTTTTTATCTTTATCCTATTTTAAATTAATATTTTTAATTAATATTAATTATAATTAATTGATAAAAAAGAGAGCTGTATTGCCTGGTAACTCCTCAAGCTATTTTTGAAAAAATTCATGTCGAAATTTTCACGTCTTTTGTTCTGTTGCATATGAGAAAGCCTCAAGAATTGTATTAATGTTTTCAAAATTAAAAATCTTTTTCCAGTGTGTATTGTTGGTCTCTGTGACTAAACTCTACAGCAAATAAATAGTAATAATAATTTCATGGTATCTCTGTTGGATTAATCTATGATACATATTGGATGGATAATATTAGCTCGTTTCGGTCCATGTATAGGACTGTCAAAGGTAGACGTAAAACGAAAAGAATGTTCTTTATGAACTGTCTGGGAGAGAGGAAAGCTGTCTTTCTCAACCATTGAATCAAGATCATGTGGCCTGATTTAACTAATAAAAAAGAAGAATTATTACAAGATCGAGATACTGGACAAAAAACAATTACTCTATATTATTAAAATAAATTAATTGAGCCTAAAGACGCCTAAGTTACTCAACCGATCCCAATGAAATTTTAACCAGTGATAGATAACCCCACGGACCATGTTCGTAGCCAAAAAGATTTTTAAATTTGGCCGTTATCAATCAGATGGCTTCCTTTTTGTCGTTCTTGTTTCCATTAATTTATTACAAGACCGGCCAATTCAAAATTCTCAAAATGTCTTCTGATGGGCTGCATGATCTGAAAGAATATCATCATCATTTTCGAGATTTTGATTAAAAAATTGTACATATCAACCAAATTGATTCGTATAGGAGAATAATTTCAGTACAATGCTCTTGGTTCATTCTACTCAGCATGTACCTAGCATGTAAGGTAGCTTTCATATACTTTTTATGCAATAAAAATGAAATGTTTCTCTACTCAACAAAATGATGAATGATGTAGGGAGAGGGTGTGTGTGTGTCTGATTGATGAATAACATTGAATGAGTTTACATACAGAATTTATCACTCCGAATTGAAAGAGTTGGAAAAATTCGGAAATAAAAATTTTATGAAAAATCATAAAACGCGCTCATACAAAATTGATTCAACTATTATACACATTCTTTTAATATATCAGAAAGTAGATAAACTTGGCAGATAAATGTATCGTATATGAAAAGAAGAGTAAGTTTACAGATTTTAGTCTATGAGGAATTATTAGTGTGAGTATATGAAGGATGTTCTCCCGCTGCTAATCAATACAATTTGTTTATTTTCATAGGTAAGAAATTAGGAGTAGTGTTTTTCTTATTAAAGAAATTACATTTTTTTCTCTCTTATTTACAGTCTAGATCATTTAAATCTTTTAAATTATTATCCCCGGGGCCTTTAAATATCGATGAAATAATTGGAAATTGATAACACCCTACAAAATAAAAAGCACTACTCATAATAATTGATACAGTTCTATCTGAGTATCTATTTGAGGCTACCTTATGAAAAATTAAGTGTTTGAAAAGTCTTTGCTTACTTACGCCATTTTCTTGGGTTTTCAAGCATAAAAAATTAAGAAATATGCCAGTTATAAAAACTGACATCATTTTCTCACTCGTTCAAATATAAAGTCTTGAAGAAAATAGGAAAAATCTCTTGTAGAAAGAAATCTTTCTCAAAGCCATTAATTTTATCTTTTTCCTTGATCTATCTATGTTTGGTTAAATTCTATCCAAGTTTTTTAGATCATTGATACAGATTTTATTGATGGTCCAAGAAATAGACAGTGTTTCCTGGGGCTTAAAAGGTTATAAATATCATTATTGCCAATATCAACAGCTTCATGAATTAACTTCTTTCTAAAGTTATTTTGGACACTAAGAATTTTAAGCTCTTCAAAATAGAGTTTATTTCCTCTGATACTTTGTCATCATGGGTCAAACTCTTGTATTATTCTATTCAGAAATACATGATTGGACAAAATCGATAGGAATGTGATCATGAAAAAAATTAATGTAAATAATACTATAGTTTGTGTCTGATGAGTTTTTCGTACCACTGAAGAAGGCGTGTGAAGATAATCAAGGTCGAAACGTTTGAATGACCAATGGTTCAGAATACTTGACGGTTGTTGATCCCAAAGAATGATCGATTCTAATTTTTCTGATAACCTGTTGAAATATTGATAGGATTTTATGGAACTCTTAACAGTATTCAATAACTAATCATTTGGGAATCTTTCGTGAGGGCTCTCTATCCATGCTCTGTATTATCATTCATCTCCTCTGATATGTACATATAATTGGATTGATTTGGTATCAACGTAATCAATAGCTGAATTTAGCTCTTGACGGAGGCAGTAAACCTTGAATCGAATTCTTTTTTATATCCACTTGTAAACTTATCCAAGTGTTGAATGAAACAAGTATTTTATCTATGATGAACAGATTTTGCTTCCTTTGTATATAGATAACTACTATTACTTAGATGTACGCACCTGTGGCATTGTCAGCAAATGCTTCTAATATAGATCCTTAACGATGCTCAGACTGATTTTGGAATAGACTAGTAATCTCATGTGTTTAATACAACTTTGCAACCAGGCTAAAATATACGCATTATTTACTCAGCTGTTCTTTGCATCTATGCACTGTTTGTATGCGATAAAGTCTATTTTTTCCTTCGATAAGCTCATAGAAACTCATACCCAAATGGGGATCATTGTCTATGCAGTTGTAGTTTATATGAAAAGAACTGTCAATTCAGTTAATATAAAAGGGTGTATAAAGATTTGGGCGCTGCATTATTCATATTGTGAAATTTTTCTTTTCATCACCATGATTTCAAAATAAAGGCAATAGCGCTTTTTAACAAATTTCAATTATAACGGAAGTTAACTTTCCATCTCCAGGCAATAGAGAAACCTTTTTCTTTTCTACGGACATCAATTTCGGACTGGCCAGTAGCATTGTTCAGTTTCTTATTCCATTAGTGTTTTAATACTACTTATTACTATGAAATTTTCTGTCAACATTATGCCAGAATATCTTATTATAAAACCAAATTTAGATCTTCATTTACAGAGTCGGAATTACACCATTTGTTTCTATTCCTTTAGGCTTTGATAAATTGGTTTCTAATAATACTATCAATGGGAATATTGGTAAAATCGAAATCAGGCATAATTGGTTGCATATAGACGGAAAGACTTTGATAAATTTCGGATTCAGTAAAAATAATCTAAAATAAGTTTTTTTATAAAATTTATTTGAGCTGTTTGGTCATCCAAACGTTTCCACCTTGATTATCTTCACACGACTTCTTCATTTGTATGAAAAGTTTATCAAACACAAACCATAGTATTATTTACATAAATTTTTTCATGATCTCATCCCGATCAGTTTTGTCCAATCAGATTAGAGAATAGAATAATACAAGAGTTTGACCTATGATAATAAAGTATTGAAAAGAATAGAGATATAATTTTTTATCAGATTTAATTTAACCTCCTTCTTTTGCCAAAAAACTGAAGAGAGTTCAGAGTACAAGCGTCTCATCCCATTATAATTAATGAAAAGATTAAGTAAAAACGGTAGTTCATCTAGGGGGATACTTTTCATTCATATTATCGGATAGGCAAGGGCATATTCGAGTTAATATTCTCAAGAGAATATTTAATCCCCCTGAAATAATCTTTGTATCTCCATGTTGTGGGAACAAAACAACATCATCGATTTAATCACTCATACCTTATTTTCCGATTAATTTTACTCGCCTAAAACCTCAGTAAGGCTGTCAGAGTCTGAAATAGGTGAAAATGTCTGGATTCTATGAAAATTTATTCAAATTGAAACATAAATTACTCCTCACTCCCTATCCCCTGAATACAACCCTTTTTTCGAATTCAAAAACTCATGCATAATTTCCATTTTGGAAGAAAATTACAATGACTGTTTCAAAATTCCCAGAAGCATTACACTCTTCTTACAACTTTGATAGCCATATTCGATTTTATTGATTAATCAAAAAAAATTTCATCTCAAAATGGTGAGTTTTTTATTTCGAAAAATGGCCATACTTTGATCAAAAAGCCAGTATCTTCAAAATAGGAATAATTTTACTGAGTTTATTATGAATATTAATACTTGACAGGACTAGTGTTCTTTGATATTTTCCTACTGAAATTGCAAAAGGATCTTTCTTTGTTTTCTTACATAAATCATCATCAAAAGACAGAATTTAAAATATTTATTTCTCCCTTTTTCTGTCAAGTCAAAAATAGGATAATTTAATTTAACATCATGTATTGCCTGGGACCTATTTTTGTGTTCTCAATTAGGTTATGACTAGAGCCTCAAAAAGAATAAAAAAATCTCTACTCGATAGATATTTTTTCGAGTAGTTATTATTCACTCATTCACTTTTCAATATTTCACACACCATAATTATCCTCAATTAACTTCTGTAAAGCAGAGATTACAGGTAAGGGTCTAGAGGGTCTAATTAGTATGTTCAACTATGTTTTCGTTCACGATAAAAATCGATTAAAGTTGTCAAACTTCAAATGAGCATAACTTTGTTATTTGATAAGATAACGAGCTAATTTTTTTGCATAAGAAACCCAAGATTTAGAATTTTCAGAATAAATCATGGAAGTCTTTCTCAAATTTCTAATTTTAACTTTAAATATAAAATTTAATTTGTGAAAAAGGTTGATGACAGATTACGGGAGATTGCAAAATAACATCGTAAGTAAAGATTTTAACATGAATACAATCACGATGAACTCTTAACATTATATGCTTAAGAATTTCAATAAAAAAAGGTTAAAAAATTTAATTCGTGTGAAAAGGATCATAAAAATGAAATCAGTTAAAATTTTATATTTAATGTTAAAAATAGAAATTTGAGAAAGACTTCCATGATTTATTCTGAAAATTCTAAATCTTGGGTTTCTTATGCAAAAAAATTAGCTCGTTATCTTATCAAATAACAAAGTTATGCTCATTTGAAGTTTGACGACTTTAATTTCAAGTGTGACTGGAATATGAGAACAGGATTGATTGAATTAATCAAAAATCATTATCGATTTTTATCGTGAACGAAAACATAGTTGAACTTACTAATTAGACCCTCTAGACCCTTACATGTAATCTCTGCTTTACAGAAGTTAATTGAGGATAATTATGGTGTGTGAAATATTGAAAAGTGAATGAGTGAATAATAACTACTCGAAAAAATATCTATCGAGTAGAGATTTTTAAAATTTTTTTTTGAGGATTAACTCTATATTAGATCTTTAGGACTTTTACTGTATTTTTCGCTTTTAAGGTATTATTTCAATACTTGATCGTCAATTTACACGAAAAATCTTGAATATTCTACTTACAAGTAAACCGAATAAAATTCAAATACCTTATCTTCAAAATAATACATTTAAAGACTTTATAACCCTGAACCCTGATACCATGATAAAAAAATCATTCTTTTAGATGGCTTTCAGAACTGGCGAAAATAATATTTTGAAGCTATTTTGAGGCTCTAGTTATGATATAATTTTTAACTTTAAGCTTTCATTCGATAGAAAATAAGAGAAGAAGAAATAATTCCTATTGGATTTGGATTTTATTTAGATATGCCTTATTTCAATTGAAGATGTCAAATTTTCAAATTTGCGCCACGAGAGCTGATAAAATTAGAATTATTTTACTATAAACTTTTTAAATCAGATTCAAATCTGTTGAAATATTTCTTCTCAAATAACAACATGAAATGAAAATCTTAATTTACACCGTTTTAAAAAAACAACACGTTTTCTTGAACACTGATGACATTTAAAGATTTCACCTTCTAGTGATCTTTTGATGGGGGGGGGAACATATTAGTAGGGTGATTATTACATATTTTCTTTTTCTTTCAAAACTGATCAAGAAATGTGTTTTTCAAGATACTCGAGAAATTTTTGAAGGAATCAATGATTCTAATTTCCTATATAAATAGACAGCTATTATTAGTCTGTATTAAGTGGAAATTGTAAAATATGTTTCCAAACAGATTTTCAGTTAGTTTTGACCCATGTAAAAGTTTAAACTACTGATGGAGATCCGAAGCTTCGTATCTTCTTATACTCCTACACCGGCTTGATCCCAGTCTTCTATTTACAAAATTATTCCAAGTGTAGCAATTTCTTTATACTTTTACACCCCGTGTTAAACACAAGGAGTAAGTAGATTCTCTTCCGGTTGTTGAAGTAAGAGTATGCTCTCCTATCAGAAATCAAATTAGCAATTGTTAATTGAATAAATCAAAGATTTGAAAGCAAAACATATTTTTTTCTTGTTCAGATTCTGGATAAGATTTCTATTTTTCCATCTAGACACATGAGACACAATTTCATTTAGATTTAAAGAAAGATTTTTGAACTCTAAATTAAACATCTTAGTTGATTTCAAGAAAGTTTTCTTTGTGACCTCAAACGGACAAGGTAATCAAGAGCTCCCGATTATAATAATAATTATTGACTGTTAGTCTATAAAGAATTTAATGGTGAAAACGAAATCCTTGTCTAATTGCTATCCTGAAATTAGGAAATAATCTACATAATTTTCAACTGCTTTTGTGAAAATTGAATTGAATTTAAATCTGGAAATTAATTTTAAATTGTTTTCAGAACAGAGGAAATAGCTGGTTTGATTATTCATTTTCTTCGAAGTTTGAGCTGCAAAATTTTAGTGATCTTAAAGTTGGAGGCTGATCGAAAGAGGTTTTTCAGGATCAAGATTAGACAAGAAAAAAAAAATTATCGACAGCTTCCCCATTTTCGTGAGATTTTGAATTATCGACATTTCAATGATTTTCAAGTAGTGAAAATGATCAAAAAATCGAATTTCAACCCCCAAACGATAATAAGGCTATGCATCAGATAAGATTCAGTTGAATTGATTTTCTTGTCTAATCCTGATCTTGAAAAAACTCTTTCGATCAGCCTTCCACTTTCAAATCAATAAACATTTTCAGCTCAAAGTTCGAAAAAGTGGGATTTTGCCGCCAAATGAGAATTTGAAAAATGACCATATTTTTCATAAAAATAATTATTTTCACAATTATTTTTCTAATGCTATAAGGTGGCAACATGAGTAGGATTCCAGAAAATCTTTATCAAATTCGAATTCTTGTTGAAAAATTCGAGATTTCTGTAAAAATCATAGATTCCCAACTTACTTTACAGATTTAAATTCTCATTCATGAATGGATTTAATAATTTTCCAATATCCAACAACCAGTCTTTCAATCATACTCAAATTAACATAGTGAATCAATAGTAAATGTTACAACTAAGTCTCTTGCGTAATATTAAATGTACATTTGTTCGTTTTGAAAATATCAGCATGACAATAAAATTTCTCATCTTAGAACTGTTTAGAGCTTTGATAAATTTTGTATTCCCCCACTTCTTATCAATCTCTAATCCTGAAATGTTTATCTCTGAAAAAAATTTTTTGTAAGCAAATATTGCAAAGTGTTAATGAAAAAAGAGTTTACTGCCATTATAAACTCTCAAATTAAATTAAAAAGGAAACTCAGTATATTTCTCTAGAATAAATGGAAAAATTTCCCCTTTCAATTTGTATTTGGGAAGAATACTTTATCAGGGGAAATTTGCATCGATATCTCTCATGGGAAGTAGGATATATTTTTGATCTTCATACAGATCAATAGATATTCTTTTTCCTTTTTTTCAATTTCATTATTTTTTAAATCTTTCGCAGATACTCAAACAATGAGAGTACTAATTCGATTTACTTTGTAGAATTTCAAGATACTCTCTACTTGTTTTATAAACCTAGTTAACATGGAGTTTGAAAAAATACTCAATTCTTTGTCTAACGATGATCCGAAATACCAGTATTTAATTGCTTTAAATCTTAAGAATATATGAGACTAAATACTATAAAAAATGTATAAAGTTGGTTGATATGAAGATGAGAATTTATGATTTTTACAAAATTCACCTTTTTTTATCAAGAAATCGAATTTGATCAAGATTCTTTAAAATCTAAATCATGAGGCCCTCTTTCACGATACAGAGAAAAAATTCATTTTTAAGGAAAATACGAAAAATTTGAAATCTTGAAGTAGCGTCAAATTGACATTTTTTTGAACTTTGAGTTGAAAATTTGAGAGAGCGATCAAAAGTTGATTTTTAGGATCACAATAAGACCAGAAAACCGATTATCATATAAATTCTTCATTTTTCAAGGATCCTGAAATATCAAATTTCATCGATTTTAAAGTAGGGAAAATGATAAAAAAATCAACAAATATAAACAAGATCATGGGGTGATTCTCGAAACCAGATTCGGGATTTTTATTTTTTTTGACTTATTGTGATCCTAAAAATCAACTCTTGATCACTCTCTCACAGCAAAAATTTTCAACTCACAGTTAAAAAATGGGAATTCAGCGCTATTTCAAGATTTCAAATTTGTCGTATTTTCCTTAAAAATGGATTTTTTCTCTGTATCGTGAAAGAGGCCTCATGATCTAGATTCCAAAAGATCTTGATCAAACTCGACTTCTTGATTAAAAAATTATGAATTTTGTAAAAATCATAAATTTCCATCTTCATATTAACTAGTTTCCATGTTTTCTCAACGATTAACCCATTGGTAATTGCTGCGATCAAGAAAAAGACGAAATTTTTCGCTGCTTTGCCTACAGGAAATTTGTATGAGCCGAAAGTTGTTTGAAAGATGTTCGATTTACCTAATTTCTGATGATGAAAAGACCAAAACGCTCTTGACCTCAAACTATGACTTCAAGATTTAACTTCTGGTTAATAAAATTTTTGAATTCTACAAGTATGGTTTTAGAGTTGGTGCAAGACAACAACAACTATTTGGATGTTTCTTCATTGATGAAATGTTCCTGTTTCGGTGCTCCTTCTTTGTGTACTTCTTATGCATTTGGCTACAAAACTTTATATAAGGTTTGATTGTTCAGTTGAAATTTGAATAACCAACCAGGCAAAAGACAAAATTAATTACTTGACAGAATGAAACGAGAATAAAAGTATTAGAATTGACATGAGCAAATATTTCTAGTCTATTGCATGTGTGAGAAAAAACGAATCTCTCTGATCTGTATTTCCTTTGTTTTATTCATGTTTTTTTATAAGATCAATTAAATGTCTACATCATAAATCACAGATAAGGTTTCATTCGGGAATTATTTTGAATAGAAAATTTTCCTCTTCGGAATAGGTTTGTATTGGCTGGAACCAGTCAGTATGACGAATTGCAAAAAGTAATATCTCCACACTGTAGTTTTTAATTTTGATTATTTGGTCATTCTTTTGGCTTAAAACTGAATAACCTGAGATCACTCCTAGCCTTTTAAGAGGATTTAGCAATGAGTCATGGTTAGAATGAAACGCTGAAACATACTAGTAAAAATATAACAGATATCTATACTACTGTATTCGAATTATTAACCCTTTCAGTACCGTGGCTATATTCAACGATAAAAATTCCTTTTTTTGTTAATTTCTTTAGATAAATTTCAATTCTTTCATCATTAAGTTCATAAGATATCGATAAACTGCTCTTTTCAACAACCTATTTTTCATTTCTCTAGCATAAATTCAAGATTCCTGACACTGAAAAATGAAGAAATGATGCATAATTCAAAGTGGTGTTTTGTCGAAAGTATTATATATAACATAACAGAAAGTTTATATGTTCTTACTCATAGTATAAACTAACTATGATCGAATTATCTCCTATCAAAACTTATTAGGGGCTTAGCTATTTTGATCTTAGTTTTTAATCCAATTGGCTAAATTGGTATTGTAGTTATATTTAAAAAATGACCACCTCAGAAACGAAAAATTTTTTTTCTTCCTTTTTTTTCTTTTTTTTTTCCGATCTCAAAAACCATATTTTTGACACACTATCACTTTAAAATCAATAAAAATTTTGAGTTCAAAGTTCGAAAAAATGGGATTTTGGCGCCAAATCGAAATTTGAAAAATATTTTTCATAAAAATAATATTTTTCTCCTAATCGTAAAAGTGAGCAACATGGGTAGGATTCGAAAAAATCTTTAACAAATTCGAATCTTTGAGGAAAAAATTGAGTTTTTCGTAAAAATCATAGATTCCAACTTCATATCAACCAACTTTACATCCATCTAACAATGAAATCAGATATTCAAGTACTTTTGAAATATCTTACTTTGAGCAAAACAAAATACGCTGATACTTTCCAGGGAATCTTGTATGTATTGTCACTACAAGTAAATGAGATTTTTATTATACATCTGGCAATAAAATAAAGAATTATCAAATAATCATCACAAGATATGTTTCATTTATTCTCTATTATAATTATTATCATATTCTTACTCAACAAAGTGTATTCAAGTCTCTTTTATTTTGAGTGCCCTAGATGAATTTGATCGACAAGATAAAGTATCCCTTTGATTTATATTCATCCTGCCTGCTTCAACTTGAATCCAAAGAGATCATTTTGATATTTACATCTTACTCCTCTGGGATAATTTTTTCGTAGTTATAACTAATTTTGTGATTTCTCGCGTTTTCATGAAAAAACAAATCTTTATTCATCAATCGTTTTTATCGGATAACGTCAAGATTATTATTCTTTTTTTCTTATTTATGTTACGTTCAAAGTGGAAACTCGTACAGTGAATACATTGTTCAACTAATTGGTCAATGTGGAAACTCGGTGTAAGTTATCAACCCAAAACTCATTAGACTTACAGATACGGAATATTACAATCTTATCACTAAAGACAGGGCATCCAAAATGCTATTAAATGAGGATGAGAATCTCTTGAAAATTGAAACGAAGTCCCTTAAGGATTTCTCATAGAGATACTTTATCTATACAAACTGCCTAAAAGGAAGCTTCATTTTCATGGGGCCAAGGAATGCTGAGGTATGATTGTGCCACTGAATGCCTGTCAAATAGGGGGAAATGCAGAAGAAATAAAGTTCTTTGCAATACTAGGTCCGTGTAATAATAAATAAATAAATATTATATTCGAAATTTTCTTAAATTAAAATATCTTAAGACCATTAAAATAGATGAGACTTATTTCCCCGAACATACACACACTTAACGTTGAGTGTATAAACTGTACGAGTTCCACTTTGAACGTAACATATAGAAGAAATTATTGAAGACTAGATTGTAAATTTGCACAAAACTTTCAATCAGAAAACCTATAACTTCTAGAAAACATACTTTCTCAACCTAATTGAATAGGGTTTTTTTAAAGTTACAATGATGCTGGCCTAAATAACCATAGATCATTTTACTTTAAATGTACCTTTCGGTACTAGAGATAACTCTGTATAAAACTCATGTAATAAGAATCCATTCCAAAATATTCAGCATTGCAGAACTGCAAAAATATAGATGCCATTGATATTTGAGCTTTTTTTGAGAAAGCAGTAGAATTATAAAAAAATCCTGATCCTTTTTATAGAAACGATTTTCAGAGATGTAAAAATTTATATTACCCTGATGAACATGAATGTTATCAACTTTTTCGCCTGATCATTCGATAAAGAATTACATTTTGAGAAAAAAATCCTTTTGAATTAAATATTTTTAATTTTTTTCTGTTATTAATACAAAATCTCATTTGAATATCCCAAATTTTAAATACGAATTTTATTACGATAATTAATAAAATTCACGTTTTTGAGCAATCTGTATGAACAACAAAATTTTTGAATTTAATTTATGAAAATCTTCATTTGTGTGTAAATGCTTCAGAATTAGCAAATCGCCCAGAAAGTTGTTTGGGAAATAATGTATATTTCTTATCAACCCAATGTTCATAGAAGCTGAATAGCTAACTCAGAAAAGGCATGGAATCAATAAGCAACTCTATCAAGAGTCTCTTGAAAATGAGGAAAATTTCAACCCCATTTTAACCTTAAATCTTCAAAATCTAAGTTGTTTTGTAACCAGATCAAATGAAATATAAAAGATATCCCTTTTGACATTAACTGAGTGCTCGTAACAATTAATTTCCAAATAAATCCTCTCATTGGCGAAATTTCACTTGAAAATTTTTTCGTTTGACTATGGTATTGAAACGGGATACTAAATGGAAAAAATCAGTGGCCCCTTTTGAAGAGTTTGTTGAAATAAGATTTTTCTCATCAAATTCAAAAAATAAAATTGTTCCTCAGGAAAATCCATTCTCTTCGTTATACAGAATAAATTTTTCAATAGACCTCTTGATGGATTAATTTCTTCTCTCAGAATTATATTTGGTTTCCTGTCGGGAAAAAGGATTCCAATGAAATGAAATTGTATACGAAAACCATATGTATTTCAGGGAAATTTCACTTTCTACTAAAAAAGCTCCCAGATTATATTATATATTGATAAAGATAAATTCAATGAACTAGGGATCTTGGAAACCAAAAAGCTATATATTAGAGTAGGCCAAATTTTTCAACTTTTCCCAGCCTTAATCTTATTTTGAAGATAACCGAAAACTAAGCATTTTTTCCTATAAAACCATACGTTTTCGAGTTTGTTCTGATATACAAAATCTCGAATGAAGATGACAATTTTTGAACACGCGCCAAGATTTTTTCAATGAATTTCACTACGAGAAAGGACAAAATTGAGATTTTTGAATAGTTTTTGCAACATTTTGAATAAAAATAAAAATTTGAATAAATTATAATTTGAAATTTTGAAATAACCTTAGGTGGCCTGGGAAATTTGAATATCATTTAGTATGACGTGATTGTCTTAGTAAGAACGATTCTGATTGGTCAGTTCAACTCAAAATGTATTATTTATAAAATAGGGATCTGCTATTCGAAACGTAAACAATGACATATGATATGATATGTTTTATTTCATTTCATATACAGGTATTAAACGAATAATCACTGTATCTCATGCTATAATTATAATTATATCATTAATGCTAATTACATATCATGAAATGCTAAAAAATTACTTCATGAGATATTCGACACATATCAGATATATATATATATATTCGAAAACAACCAATAATATTAAACCTTACAGCGTTATTCATTGAAAGTCACATTTCCTTAGTAAGCATTACACAGACCACAAAACGTGTTCTATAGAATGCCTGATTCTAAAAGAAGCCCTTATTGGAAACATTTCCAAGATATTGGTAATAAAGGTAAAGGAATATATATTGCATTCCAGCTGCTTCTTGTGCATCAGACCGAGTTTTCAGTATTGCTGGTAGAATTGTTAACAAGCAGAGAAATAAACTATGTTATGAAAATATCAAAAAAAAAGATTTCAATTAGATGTAATATGGATAATTTTTTTGAATAAATTCCTAAGCATTTAGAATTAAAGTTTACTTTTGATTCAAAAACTATAATTATGGCTTTGTAATCTTTAAAAGGGAAAAAATATGAGAATGATATAATTTTAATCGTTTAATATGAAATATATATCATGAAGTGAGATGTAAACGTAAATAATTTAAAATATATCATGAAATAATTTAAAAAATATATCATGGTATATTATATCATACTATGATATGCTTTTCAGGTACATCTCATATATCATGAAAGTCATTTTACGTTTCGAATAGCAGATCCCTACTATAAAAGGTCTTGCTTACTTTTAGTATGTACAATTATTGCAATAAGTTATAATAAAAATATGAGAAATAAAACAGGAACCTCAAAAATTCTCAGAATAACAAAGTTCACTTGTAAGTAGTCAGACCATCTTTTTGCTATTGGTAGCCTAAAAATAAAACTTTGGCTCTATTATGTCACTAATTTGAAAATAATTTTAACACAATTCAAAATATTTCACACCATTGAAAACTTTTATGGTCAGGCATTTCGAAATTACCGAAATTGAATTCCTGAAATCTAATCCTAGTATCCAGGTTCAATGAATTAGGGTTTTAGCTACGAAAGCTAGTTGAAATTAAGATTGACAAATTGGTAATTCAGTATTGAACAATAAAAATAAGAGATGAGTCTATAATTCATAGAGGTAAAGCTAGTTGACATGAAGATGGGAATTTACTATTTTTACAAAAATTCAATATTTTCTCCGGATTGACAGAAAAAAATTAGTTTTTATATTCTAAAACAGAATGAGCTAATAAGATGCGGATATTCGAAAAAAATTCGGCCGTTTTTAGAATTTCGAAAATGTACCAAATTTCCACTTTGTCGACTTATGAACCAAAATTTTTTATCGATTTCGATGATTCGAAGCAGTTAAGTGATCATATTTGGGATCAACATTAAAAATTCGAATTTCTTACTGTTTGGAATTGGATAATTTGCCCTCGTGATAATCGAAAAATTCAAATGGTTCGAATTCCCACAGTAATGACGAACTTCAGTGAACTTCTACAGGTGAATTCGAATTCTTTGTCTAATTTTAATCCCAAATATGATCCCTTAACTGCTTCGAATCATCGTAATCGATAAAAAATTTTGGTTCAAGTGTTGAAAAAGTGGAAATTTGGTACATTTTTGAAATTCATAAACGGCCTAATTTTGGATAGATTGAATTTTTTCGGAATTTTCTTTTGCATATCAACAACTTAATAGTTCATTTCGTTTTAGAATTTTAAAAAATTATTTTTTTCTGCCTATCCGGAGAAAAATATTGAGTTTTTGTAAAAATAGTAAATTCTCATCTTCATGTCAATTTGGTTTATAAAATTTTTAATATTACGGTATTTCAATATTTTTAAAATTAATTTAGAGTAGTAATTTTTGTTCTCAATCCGATTAAAAGAGTGGAAATTCGTCACAAATACTAAATTAAATATTTTTACAATACCTTTTTTAGGTCTATTTCGTACATTTGAAAAATTAATTTCGTACAAATTCACTTTTATTTTTGTATACACGAATATTCAATTTTGTGTATAATTATCTTTAATTTTTGTATCAAAGTTTGTAAAATGGAATAATCTATTTCGTTTTTTTTGATATCCCATTTCATAGATGAAGGGGTAATGAATAATTTCCTCGATGAACTTCGTACTACAATTTTTCAATTTTGTTTTTTTATTTTTCCTTTTTTGTAAATCTAATTAAGCTATTTGGTTCTTGATATAAAATTTAATTTTTGGAAGCAATTTTTCAATAGAAAATTATCAAATTTATTCAACTTATTCAATTAAATCTTGCTCATTAAGTACTGAAGCATAAAATCGTTCAACATAATAACAAGCAGATATTATTTTATTGTTTGTTATAACTTGCTTTGCTCTTGTTGCGATTTCTTCAAGTCTTGTCAACCGATATTCTTGGATTGTTAGATTTCCAGGCCCACGTCTATATAAAATAATGTTTGGTTTTTCTATGCATAAAATTCGTTTAATTTCGCTTTTAAAAACGCTCCAGATTTTTTCTATAGGATTCAAGATATATGAGTAGGGTGCAAGTCGCAAAATTTTCACATCATCAAAATTTATGGCTTCTTCAATACCACTATGGACAGGAGCATTATCGATGATGATAGTCATAGGAGTTAGTCCTCTTTCTCTCGCTTTTATGATTATCTGATTGATCCAATCAATAAAATCTGGTTTCTTGAAACTTCCTCTTCTTAAAGTAAAGTGTACAAGAAGATTCATAGAAATTGCTCCTATGCAGTGAAGATTTTGTCCTTTAGAATTAGGATCAATAACATTGGCTCTTGTACCGACATAAGATCTTCCCTCTTTACGCTTACAAAACAAATTAAAATTTGTCTCATCAATCCATATAAGGTGTCTACCATTAGCTCTATCTTGTAACATATTTGTAAGATGATTTTTTCTCGAAATTTTATTTTCTACAGAATTCACGCCAGTCGGTACTGTGGCAACATTTTTTAAAGTATAAAATTCACATTCTAAACAATTGCGAATTGTGGAAATTGAAACGTTCATATTGAATTCTGCTGCAATTTTATCTTTACATTGATTCAGCGTAACTTGGCAATTCTGTTCAATAAAATTTATCAATCTATTAAGAATTTCTGGAGTTTTTTTCTGGTTCTTGGATCCACCTTTTGGCTTTGGAGCTATTTGTTGAGATGAAATCCGTGAACGAGCTGTTGTGTACGGAACATCCGAGTTTTTTGCAAACTCTCTCCAAGGTTTTCCTTCAGAATGAAGTTCGATAATCTTTGCTTTGGGTCATGTGAACGAAAGCCTGTCATGTTTAATAATAATGGTTCAAATAATACAGTACAGACCTCAGTCATGTAAAGAACCAATCATATTATACTAAGAAACTGTAATTTGAAATTCATTGAGAATAAAATAAACGAAATAGCTTTATTAGATTTACAAAAAAGGAAAAATAAAAAAACAAAATTGAAAAATGTGTAGTACGAAGTTCATCGAGGAAATTATTCATTACCCCTTAGTTGTTCATCTATGAAATGGGATATCAAAAAAAAACGAAATAGATTATTCCATTTCACAAACTTTGATACAAAAATTAAAGATAATTATACACAAAATTGAATATTCGTGTATACAAAAATAAAAGTGAATTTGTACGAAATTAATTTTTCAAATGTACGAAATAGACCTAAAAAAGGTATTGTAAAAATATTGAGATTTTAACGCAAAATATATTTTTGAAAAAAATCACTAAAGGGTTAAACTACTTGATGATGATTTTTCTACATTACACTTCGCTAAATTAATCACTTTTCTTTTAATCAATTATAATTTACAATCATCCGAATTCAGCCCTCATAGTTGGTCTATTAAGCCACAGACGGCCTGCTAGATCTATAAAAGACTTGATGTTCAATCAAATATAGCTCAGTATAACCAAACTAGGCTAAAGCTTGTTAATCCTATGAAGGTTAAAAAGATGAAAAATATTCATTTATTTTTTCCATGAATTTTGCTAAATATTTCTGATATTTTTAGTACTCCATAACTCAAAATCATTTGGATCATTTGATAATGTATTTCTCAACCATTTCCGCAGGGTAACCCATCAGATTAAACCTATCTTTTTTCTTGAATCATCCCGCTTTGTATCCTCGGAAGAGATATCAAAGGATTCTGATCAAAACTCCCATGAACTTGAAATAAATCTTTCTTGTGTAGATTGAAGATACAGCTTTGTCAAAGTGGATTTTTCAATTTGATGCGTCAATTCTTCTTGATTCATTCAAACACGACTTCCCTGTTCTCCCTGGTATAGCAGATACATCTTTAGAGTTATCAGATCAGATAAAATCTAATTCTATCGAAATCTGAAATGATTTAAGTAGCTTTTCTTATGTATTTTATTCTTGATATCTGATTTACAAAACAACAACATTAATGAGGAAATTTGAATTGTTTTCAAGGGCCTATCGACTTCATGTATTTAAACGTAATCAATGATTGGATAATAGGGATATTTTTTGAAAAATTAGCAAATTCTTTAATGCGCTTCTATCTATTTCTTGAAAGTCAACCATTGAAGATCAGACTCCTTACGGAATCAATTGAAAATACCATGGATGTACATGCTACTTTAAAAAAGATGTCTTCATTGGAAAAATGAAATATACCATTGAATCTTCACCTCATAATAAGATTACTGATCAGATCTAATGTTTAAGTGCTTACGTTGTATGAATTCATTGAAAATTTTTTTTAAATTCAGGATTTTTAAACTTTCAATGACTAAGCTTGGAAAATTCCTGTAAAACTTATTTCTATAAATTTAAAGTCATAAACAATCATTTAAAATATTGAAAGACTTATATTTGCGATACCGTAATACATGTGTATTTTATTTGTTTATATATGCTCACATTTTTGGATGATTCAAGTCTATGATTCAGGGCTATCTCAAACATTAAGAATAATTTTCCTAGCATACTGAATAAAAAACTTCTTTATTTAATTTTTTTAGATAATATGAGTAGCGCCATTCGAAAGAGCAAAAAAGTTTTTTACATTGTCAAATCTTCCATAAACCACAAATAAATCTGTAAGAATAGTTTGATTTCGAAGTTATATCCCGATTTGATAGATAAAACCAAGGTTAAAAATCATTTCAATCGAAATTCAGAATTCTGATTCCCCTGCCCACCCTAATTACTAATATATACTCGACTCTGATTGGTCTATAGGGATTAACAATGAAACGACACTAGTCTTCTGGCCAAAAAACCCTATATAATAAGCATACTATCCCGATTAATATCAATCTGTTCTACTTTCAGGGGGTTTTACCTGTTGTACTGTCTCTCATTTTTTATCTGGAAACACTTGTTTTTTTCTTGAGGGAGATAATCTCATCTGTACAATATTTCGTTCTTCTTAATCCTTCCTTCTTCCAATGTATGTATATCCATTTATATCCACATATTCTTCTCAAATATAAAATAAATAAATCGCAAATATAAATTTTAAAAGGAATTCACATTTATCCGCTTATGCACGACAGAGAATATACGTTTATAAAAAATAAATAAATTATAATCAAAAATGTCCAGATGTAACGGCTAGGAATTTTAGATGAAAGACAGTTTTGAAACCCATATTTCTTTGTTAATTTTCCAAGTCTACTCAGATGTTAGTTCGGTAAGGGGCCCTTACTTAGGGCAGGTTGTATCTAAATTTCTCGTACATTCTTTGAATTCTTCAAAGATTAAACAGAACAGATGCCAAGTTGAGAACTTTTGAGATGATAATAACAAAGATACAGTAAACTCAAGGAGACTTGATACTTTTAATGTTTACTATCCAAATTTTTTGATCTCATGAGAACAAAATCATTCAAATTAGTCAAGATCTAGGAACGTGTTACATACTCTTTGAATGCTGTCTTTAACCCTTAGAATCCTATAGATTTTCTTTCATCCTATGGTTTAGTGAATATGATTTCGAATCTACAGTTATTTTAACGCAAATATTTTTAGTTCAGTCAATAATGATGATGGCCGTATCTTTCAAGTTTTAGCAGATAAAGTTAAGGCGATAGCATATTTGATAAAAGTATGATAAAAGTTATCTAACTGAAACTGGGAAATATGTTCTTAGAAAATACGTTTTCTCTGAATAGCACGTGTATGACTAAGGATAGAGCTGAGACTTTTGCGTATTCTAGAAGATTAATAAATTTCCTATCGAATAGGGGTGGTAAACAAAATATTTTCTGAGGCTTAGGTGTATAATAGTGAGTTGAAAGGTTAAACTTCTTCTGAGAATTTGATATAATTTGCAAATACAGTAACAGCAAGCGACTAAATGAAGTAGATGTAGAGAAATTAAAAGAATAATCCAAAACAAGGACAAATTATAATTCAATAATAAACAGTTTTAATCTAATTTGTTTCATGTATTTCCAAGTAAAAAATAGAAAAATTCATTTCATTAATAAAATTTATTAAAACTTAGGTCAATATTGGAATTCTCAGCCATGGTCATCCAAACGTTTCGACGGTGATTGTCTTCACACGCCTTCTTCAGTGGTACGACGAGTTTATCAAAAACAAAATACAATTTACTTTCATGATCTCATACCTATCAGTTTTGTCCAATCAGATGAGAGAATAGAATAATTCAAGAGGCTGATTTATGATAATAAAGTATTGATAATCAGAACAGAATAGAATTATGATTTTTCATCAGATTTAATTTAACTTCCTTTTTTGCCAAAAAGTTGAATCTAACACTGCTCAGTGTTCACTTCACCAAAATTTCCATAAAAAGTATCATTATTGCCAATTTCCAGAGCTTCATGAATTAACCTTTTTCTAAAGTTTTTTTGTACACTAAGAGTTTTAACCTCCTCAAAATTAATTTTATGCCCATTATTGTTAAGAACATGTTGAAAAACATGTGACTTATTATCATTTCTTAAAATACTGTTTTTAAATTCTTTGATTCTTGTTCTAAAATTCCTACCAGTTTGACCAATATAACTTTTATCACAGCTACACTTCAATTTATAAGCACCACAGCCCTCAAAATTGTTATTTTCATTTTTGGAAATTTTATCAACAAGACGAATATTATTTTTAAAAACAACCTTAAAATTATATTTTTTATAGATTTCAAATAATAAAATATTGAGTGGGCTATGTTCCAAAACAATGATTTTTTAGTGTCTAAAGTTTGATTTTTAATGATTTTAGGTGAATAAAATTTATTAAAAATCTCTTCCTTAATTCTATCGATCAATTTTGTAGAATAACTATTTTTATTTAAAATAACAGTTAAATTTCTAAGTTCCACATCCCAATGTTCTTTATCTGTGAGACATAATGTTTTTCAAGATTCCACCACTAACTACATTTTCTTTGTACAGGATAGGTGTGTTACTTTTGAAATTCAACAGTATACAGTATTTTTATTACAAGGTTTTCTATATATGGATTTAGAGATTTTGTTATCCTTTAAAAATAAACTTAAATCTAGATATTTTATATTATCATTAATGCCCTCCTCAAACGTAAATTTTAGTTTGGCAAACTTAGATTCTGGTAAGAATATTGATGATAAAGATTATTGAGATGTGGAACTTAGAAACTTAACAGTTATTTTAAATAAAAATAATTCTTAAACAATAATGGGCATAAAATTAATTTTGAGGAGGTTAAAACTCTTAGTGTAGAAAAAAACTTTAGAAAAAGGTTAATTCATGAAGCTCTGGAAATTGGCAATAATGATACTTTTTATGGAAATTTTGGTGAAGTGAACACTGAGCAGTGTTAGATTCAACTTTTTGGCAAAAAAGGAAGTTAAATTAAATCTGATGAAAAATCATAACTCTATTCTGTTCTGATTATCAATACTTTATTATCATAAATCAGCCTCTTGAATTATTCTATTCTCTCATCTGATTGGATAAAACTGATAGGTATGAGATCATGAAAGTAAATTGTATTTTGTTTTTGACAAACTTGTCGTACCCCTGAAGAAGGCGTGTGTAGACAATCACCGTCGAAACGTTTGGATGACCATGGCTGAGAATTCTAATATTGACCTAAGTTTTAATAAATTTTATTAATGAAATGAATTTTAGATCATTTTTCACTGATTCAGAAATTCAATTCCTTGTTTCAGCTGTCTGTTTCCCGTTATTTCGACGGCGTTATTTGACTTATGGAAATGCGACCAAAATCGCCATCACTGTGACAATCATCTCCTTTCTGATAGGCTCTGTGAAACCGATATTGAATATCTTCGAGAAGAGATTGGAAAAGTCTCAATTATCTAAAGTATACGAGATTACCTATTCAACTCTGGTCACAATCGTACCGAGTTTATTAATTTTGATCCTTAATTGTTTAACTGGCAGGCGATTATGGATCATTAGAAAAATCGATACTGGCAACGGGATTACAAATCGTTTCAAGCATCATGTTCTGTGAGTTTTTAACCCCTCAACAACGTTGAAAATTTACCATTCCGAAAAAATAATTCAAGACAGGAATGATGAATGAGTTTTTAACCCTTGAGCTCAAAAATAAAATCACCTTTAAAGACACATAAAGATCTATTCAATAACAGGTTTTTATTCAAATCTTTCAACTCAAATAAATGATGTATTTATTTGTCTTTAACTGGAATAGGAATTCTTTTACATGAATTTCACCCATACCCATAGTCATCAAGTTGATCAAAATGCATCTGTTCTTATATCTGTAGATAGATGTGAGAAGAATAAAACCAAAGAGTATTAGAATAACAAACTGAAATTGGTAATTCAGAAATTAGTATTGAACAATAAAAATAAGAGATGAGTCTATAGAGGTAAAGCTAGTTGACATGAAGATGAGAATTTATTATTTTTACAAAAAACTCGATATTTTACTCCGGATTCACAGAAAGAAATAACTTTTTGAATTCTAAAACAGAATGAATTGTTGTCTGTTAGTGAGATAATTCTCAAGGTACATAAGCAATTTTGAGCAAAATCCATGTCTGTGACAGGCTTCAAGAATCATAGAAAAGTAGACTTAAGATCAATATGTTTCTTCCTATTTCAGTATAAAACATTCAGTGGATTCTTTTTTATGAAGTGGTATAACTTTGGTTGTTAGAAATTCATCAGGAATTGAGTTATCAATAACTTATTATTAAATGAATCTTTAAATGGATTATATGTTACTCATGAATGTGTAAGCAATGAATTATCTTCCTGACATTTCGGAGAAAATTGCTGAGATTTTTTTGTAAATATTTAATCCTAATCAACATGAAAACTCAATATTTTCCTCCGGATTCACAGTAAAAAATAATGTTTTTGAATTCTAAAACGAAATGAACTAATAAGATGTGGATATTCAAAAAAAATATTCAGTCAAGTGATGATATTTCCATTTATCTTTGCATATCAACAACTTATTAGGTCATTCCAATTTAGAATTCAAAAAATTATTTCTTTCTGTGAATCCGGAGAAAAATATCGAGTTTTTTGTAAAAATAGTAAATTCTCATCTTCATGTCAATTTGGTTTAGATTGCATAATTCCGCATCATTTACATGATTCCATCAGTTAGTTAGAGAGACCCCTCGGCATCTATAATTTAAATCATAATTTTGAACCAAGTTCAGCTCTTCAGGGAGCTCTTCGGCATAGATCGATTATGCATACCTGGCTATGTTGTCATCTGGCTTACCTTGGTCTAACTATTAAAAATATGAAGAGGTTGGAGTATTTCTAAGGATTATAATAGATGAAATTAGGATTATAACAAAAATATCTCTTTTTTTCATTCAAGACATCGAATATTTTCAAGATTTTTAGGAATTCAGATCATTTTACCTACTTTCAACCTTAAAAAATATTTTCAAGAAAGGTTAACTAGAAATATTTCTTCCTAGGTGCTTAGGTAATATAACAGGAACGTCTTATTTGGTAATGGATTAGCCCATGTCGCTGAATGTTACAGCTTGCTAATGGACCCCACCGAGACTGGTACGAAAGAAACTCACAAATAATCTAACATTCAGCGACATGGGCTAATCCATTACCAAATAAGACGTTTCTGTGGAATATTATTAACGAAATATTTCTAGTTAACCTTTGTAAGTATAGGTGCTTTTTTAAGTATAGATTTTTTAGTTTAAGAACATTAAGACCAAACGCAAAGTTTATCATTTCATGATCTTTAGAGAATAACATGTCCTCTCTTTTAGAACAAAGGAAGCTTTCGGAATACAATTTGCAGCCCTTCTCTTGATGGTGTCCTCTTGCGTCCTCCTTTTAACATGGCCGTACTTTATATGTTTCTTTATATCTGACAATTTATATATTCCAGAAGTGAGTTTAGAATATAGAATAACAACCTATCTACTGTTCACTTGTTCTTATTTTTCAATTCAAAAGAGAACTTAATTTCCAAATTTAGTATTCAATTTTTTGTTAATTTCGAAGATTTCAGGGAATTGAATTCTGATTGAAATTTGGAATCAACGTCAAGCAATATATTTGATATCAACGTTTCGAAAACACATTCGCCATTTTTAAGAAAAGATTAAACTAATAAATCTTGTCCCAGTAGCTATAGTCAAACCTAAAATGACTAAATTTCATTCATCTAAAGATCAAGCGAGAACTTATGATATAGTTTCAACCTAATTAGGGATCGCCAGTAAGCCTCACACCTGTTCCAAGAATAGAACCTCAGTGCTCGCAGGACAAGCGCTCAACCATTTAGTCCAACCCACTATATAAAGCTATTCTCGATCAGTAACTGATTCAAAATGTAAATTTTTACTGATTTTAGAAAAAAAAAGAAGATTTTTTTGGAAAATTTTAGAGACATTTTAAAATTCGAGATGACGCGATTTTTTAAATTTTTTTAAACTCTGAGCTGAAAATTTTTGTTGATTTCAAGGTCTGAGAGGAATCAAACATTATTTTTCACTATCATCATAAGACAAAGAAAATAATTAATTTTTTTTTATTTTTGGAAAAACCCCGTAAAAATGATCGAAAAATAGGAAGTACACTTTCGCACGTAAATGGTGTGTTTTTTCAAAAAAATGAATAAGAGTTTTCTTTGTCTAATGATGATCCTGAAAAATAACTTTTGATTCCTCTCAGACCTTGAAATCAGTAAAAGTGTACATTTTGAATCAGTTACCAAAATATCTTTCAAAAATTTCGATACCTTGATGAAAAAATAAGATTTTTGTAAAATTCATGAATTCCCAAATTCATCGAGAATAGCTTTATAAGTTTTTGTGAGATTTATTTATCCGAACTACTTACACTAAGCGATATAATCTAAATATTTGAGCTCAAACGCTGAGAAACTAGGGACCTTATTTTCATCAGATTGAATTTTTCTTCGAAATGGAGATTTCAATACATCTCCTAGACGACATGAGCAATGCATCTAATTTCTCTTTCAGACAACAGAAAATCATGGAATTTTATCCCAGGCATGTTTTGTTGACAATGGTCGAGTAATACAAGATGCCCTGACAATATCTCGGCTAATCTTCTACTCAAATTACTGCCTCAATTACTTTTTGTATACTTTTACATTTAAAATATTTTGCGTTGAAATAAAAAGGGTTTTCCAGTCATCGAAGAAGAAGAATCCCCTTGTGCGGACGTCTGTGATATCTTTGGAGAAATGACACATTAGCCAACAACTATACTCAAACATGAAACATTTCAAATAATTTACACATGATCATATATACACCAGAGAGATATAACTTTACTAAAAGATACATTTAAATATTACAGTATATGAGAATCGAATAAAAATATTTCTTTATTTAATTTCAAGTCTGTTTATTTTCAATTGGAATTCCACAGCTGTTCTTAGGAAATTCAAGAATTTATGAATTTTAGAAAAATCTACGTCTTCTACACTTTCTTGGAAACCGATTCAAAAAGTTCACACCCGATTCTTCCAATTTTCATCAAACCTTTTTTTGATTTCACGGTCTGAGAGGCATCAAACGTTGCATCGCCAAAGACAAAGAAACCAATTATAGAAATTCATTTTTTTTGAAATTACCATCAATTCGAGCTGATCTTGGATCATTCTTATCATTAATTCTCAAGGTTGAAAAATAGGAAAAAGGCTCTCGCACGATAATTGTAAAGGAGTGATACCTAAAAAATCAATGATCATTCGTTTACTTGTCTATTGATGAAAAAAATTTAATAATTGCAGTCATGGTTAGTCCTCCCTATACTGAATGATATTTATTTTGCAATTATGGTTACAATCTTGTAAAATCTTTCTTTGATGCCTGTTTAAGTTTATTCATATGTGTTCATATTCAGGGCTATTCCCAAGTACTGATTTGTAATACGTCGAATTAGGTGAAGTCGATTCAATTAAGTACATCAAAAGCTAAGCCAACTACTTTTAAGTAAATGATGGTTCTTCTTTAATAATTCGTGATATTTTGAATTGATTAGCAAAATTAACTTAATTTAAATTCAACGTATTACAAATAAGTACTTAGGAATATGTAAATTTTGTTTATATAATCTTTGAGCTATTTCTAAATCACTCCCCCATGTCTGGCTGATTCAAATCTTTAAATGATTCTTGTATCATATAAACAAAATTTCGGAAATTTTCAAATTTTGAACGTTCTTAATACTCTCTTGATTTATATTTTCATTAAAAATGTCTTAATCTTTCACTTTCAAAATCCAAGATATGAAAAAAATTTAAACTATTTATAACTGCATAAAATTATTAAAATCGAATATAATTTTTAAAAATTAAAATAAAAAACGTTCAAAATTTGAAAATTTCCGAAATTTTGTTTATATGATACAAGAATCATTTAAAGAGTTGACTCAGCCAGACATGGTGGAATGATTTAGAAATAGCTCAAAGATTATTTAAACAAAATTACAGGCGGTTTCATCAGTTTTACGAAATTTCATCCAAGTCTACTACATACTACCTGTTAAAAGGTAAGATATGTTTCGAATTTGTACATTTCAATTGATTATAATCAATTATAAGAGTTCAAGAGAAAAAAACAGTCATCGGAATGTATTTTTTATTTTTGAACATTAATTAAGTTGTTTACAATCTTGGTAAAAAATTTAATGGGAGTGTTTTTTTCATTTTTGTACAAGCCTGAATGAATAATGCTTATAATCTCATTAAAAAATAACTGATTCATTTGTTTTATAAATAAAGTTTCATCAATATGATTAAACCAATGAGAATTCAGAAATGAAAATTGATAAAAATTCTGGCTTGGAAAAAGCTTGAAAACCTTCAAACGACTAATCCTACACTAATAAAAAGGGCACCATTCGAAAGAAAATTGAATTTTACATTGGAATGCTTTTTATAATTTCAAATTTTAGTAAATCTAGACGTCAAAAAAAGAAGAAAAACACTCGAAAAATATGTATTTTTTAAAGGATTTTTCAATTTTTTCTAAATTGACGCGCGTTTTAAAAAGCCTTGCGAGAGTGCAAAATTCGCGTATTACCCATAAATTAACGCCGAATTTTACGCTCTTTTCAATGGGAATAAAATCAATTTCGGATTCTTATGTTTTCAAACCAATAATATCAATTAAGTTCATTGAGGTACTCAAAATTAGCAATTTTTGGTTTTTTGGCCCTAGTGGCCAAAATATTAACGCTAGCGAAATTCTGAAAGCAGATCTGAAATCAACACAAAATTTTATTTCAGAAAAGTGAAACCCGATCAAGTTCGTACGACCCAACCCCCACCCGTGTAATAATAATTTAGGGTTATTCACCATGTATCAACTTTTTAATTATTTTCACGAATAGTATAATAGACCGGTATTATTTTCCAAAGTAGTATCATTTTTTTTATTATTTTCCATTACAGTATCAATAATTAAAATTATTTCAAAAACAGTATAATATACCAATATATATTTTCAGAATTAGTATTAATTTGAAGAAACATAACTATAATCAGATCAATTTCGAAAAAAAAAGATTTATTCGTTTAAAATTCAGCAAAATTAAACGAATACAGTTTATAGAAATCATAATAAGATTTTCTCGGCAACTGAATGAATTCTTTTCTTCTTAGGTCTTCCTCTTCTACGTGAATCAGACTTCGGTTTCAGATTTGATGATTTCAGACCATCTAAATCACAGAAATTAAATTCAGTACTGTACATTTTTTTCAATTCTGATATCTTGTAATAAAAATAATAATTCGAAAGGTAGTTTTTTATATTCAAATTATTATAAGTCAGTGCTGCAATAACATGTACGCATATAAAACCGTTCATCTTCATAAATCCACAAGAACACGATAACACTTTTAGATCAACTATTTTGAAAATTTGATTTGTCGAATTTTTCCCGACTCGATAAATTTCAGGATTTATTGTACTATGAACTTTAAGACATTTAGATTCCTTTATAGATGAAAGATGAAAAGGAACAACCTTTTTCAGGCATGTGAATCGTAAAAATAAATAGCTTAGAGTCTAAGCCCATCTTAACCTTTGACAAAATTTTTATTGTCTAGAAATTTTTTAGGGGGAGATTAGATGAGACCATAATTAAAATAACAATTTAGTACATTTTATTTGACATCTTGTTTGTTTTCTTTTTAATAGCTGTTGAAAAACATTGTTTAATTGGTCAATTTCAATAGAATAGGAGTCTAATGTCTGCTCAGTAGCCGAGAAAATCTTATGATTTCTATAAACTGTATTTGTTTAATTTTGCTGAATTTTAAACGAATAAATCTTTTTTTTTCGAAATTGATCTGATTATAGTTATGTTTCTTCAAATTAATACTAATTCTGAAAATATATATTGGTATATTATACTGTTTTTGAAATAATTTTAATTATTGATACTGTAATGGAAAATAATAAAAAAAATGATACTACTTTGGAAAATAATACCGGTCTATTATACTATTCGTGAAAATAATTAAAAAGTTGATACATGGTGAATAACCCAATAATTTATTAAAATACGTATTAACGTGGTCATTGTGATGGACATCATTACAAGGGTCAGAGAGCATTTAAGAACACGTAATGCCCAAAACCACTTATAATCCCTAAAGGTAAAAACAGTCACTTCTTAAAAACAGCTAAAGCCTCATATGATATGTATCATCTTTTATTTCATTTAAAAAACTGTATCAAAATTCAAATTTCATACGTAGCGTAATAAGAATTGCACTTGAAATATAACAGCCTATTGAGAGAAAATCACAAAAAATTTTCACGTATTTCACGAATATTTTCCAGCTCTATGATTATATCATAGCTAATTGATGAAGGCATAGGAGAAAATAGATTCATTTGAACACGCAGAATGTAATTGAATGGATTTTTAAATTGATCAAATATTTCTTGCTTCATTCTCGATTACATCACGTATCCTCTTCCTTTGAGAATAAGAACCTTTATTTCTTTTCTCAAATGCAGGAATGCAGCCTCGAATGCAAATTCGGACTACTTTATTGCATCAAAGAGTATTTTCCTTGAGGCTGAAAAAATTTGTATGTTTTTTAGGCTAGTTGATCTAAAGCTAGTTGATATGAAGATGAGAATTTAGTATTTTTACAAAAAACTCGATATTTTTCTCCGGATTCACAGGAAAAAATAATTTTTTGAATTCTAAATAGAATGAGCTCTAGGAAACAGTAAGATCTTCGCTATCTCGAGAAAAATATCGAGTTTTTTGTAAAAAGGTCAAATTCTGAGTTGATATTATCGGGTTTGATACTACTCCCTTTATGACAAGTTTTGTATTTTTCTTGCAGGTTAGGCATAATCGTAAATAAATGGATATCTGATTGAAAGTAATATTGTAATATTTTTTGTCGAGAGAATCCTTAAGAATATCTCTTCCTCAATGGCCAAGTCCTATGTGACGTTCATGGATGATATCAAAAACCTCATCGATTAACAATAATTCTCTCCTGTTCTCATTCTTAGCTGAGTTTAGGTAAATTCTTTCTTTGCCATCTACCAGTTGGAAATCATATCGATCCCGAATTCTGTACAGTTTAATTGATGCGGACACACTGGCTTGGGAATTTTTGATATCATAAAGAAGTTGTAGATATTTTTCATGGTTGAAAATCTTTGAGGATTTGCCATCAACCTCTGGTAGGAAAGAAAAAAAAATTTAATAAAGTCTACTTTTCCATGATTCTTGAAGCCTGCCACAGACATGGAGTTTGCTCAAAATTGCTTATGTACCTTGAGAATTATCTCACTAACAGACAACAATTGCAATTGTGTGTAATTTGAATTTACAAAAATATTTTTCCTAAGAAATTTCATAAAACCTTTTTGCTGATATATGTCATTTGGATACGAGAGGGTTTTGTCATCTATACCTTTTTCAGGTCTAGTTCGTAGAATGAAGAAGTCAATTTTGTATTTTTTCATTTTGTATTTGTAAAACTCAATTGTCTATTTAGTGGATGGAAAAAAAATTGAATTAACATGAATACTTCACACTGTAGATTGATTGTGGTTTTTTTTCAATTGTGCACTCGAAAGAGTAATTATAATAACTGTGGATATGTTTTTAGATTTTTACAATTTTCAATTTCGTATTTTTTCTATTCTCTTTCATAAATATGAATAGTCTAGTTAGTTTTTTTATTTTTTTCTATTTGATTCTTTCTTCATCTCTTCATTTACCACAATGTCTCCCTATCGTAAACATGACAAAAAGGTAAGAGAGAAAATTCTTCAATTACATGATGAAGGCTTATAAGCGCTTATAAAGTGTATTATTTTAGAACAAAAATTTTTCTCTTCATATTGAAAAATTGTCGACTAAATTCAAGAAACTGAGACGAGATGAAACCAAAGTCAATTGTTAATGATTAACTAAATTTGAGAAGGACATATATTCACCAAATTTATAATCAAATTTGGTTAAACCCTTCGAGCAATGATTTTCCAGATGTGGGAATTAATCTTATCGATTCAAATGGATCCATCTGGGAAGCTGGAGAGCAATGTATCTAGCCTAATTGAGTAGCCTTGTTTATGGAAAATGGATAGAAACTTTTTCTGGGACAAAATTGATTAAAAGCCTACACTTTGAGACAAATTATTAATATCTCAATGTAAATTGTAGATGTCAATTATAGATAATGGAGAAATTGAATTTCTTTGATGAATAATTCATGTAGTCTGGGAAGCAATTCGGAAGAGATTTTCTTTCAACTTGATATCTTTTATTTTGCTTGTTAATCTAGGAATATAGATTTTGTGTACCAAGTTGGATGAAAAATTAATAGGGAGCGGGGGTCTCTTTACCTCTCTGCCCCTTTCTCGGGTTTACGTGTAATTTTAATTTTTTGAATTTTTACATACACTCCCTGTCTACTCTGTGTATGCTTGATGTATGCTTAGTATGAAAATACAGTTGAAGTGCAATATCAGTACCTATTACTTTTAATTTCTGGAATATTTTGAAAAGAATTTATAATTTGATTAAACTCAATCATTATGTATGATGCGACCCCTCTTTAGAATCACAATTTAATTTTGCATCTTGTCTTACAGATTTAGGCATATACTTCTTCTATCATACCTTATGATTCATAAGTTAAGAAATACTTAAGGATTTTTTATAATTTTTTTTACAGCTGTTGCCGCTATACCATTTGATGTTACAGAGTATATTCAACCTCTAAATTTGCATGATTTAGCCGTACATCCAGTTGTAGAATTACATTTCGTGTAACCTTATCCATCAGACCTCGACTGCTTGCTATTTTTACACTGATAGGCACATTCTTAGAATTTGGAATTGTAATTTTTTCTCTACTAAGAGAAGACTGCGAACATATATTAATTATAAATAAAGACAAAGATATCCTATAAATACATGTTGTCTTTTCTTCCAACTTGATACACAACTTAGAAGTTTGAAAAAAATTTATTGATGAATTGAATTTTTCTATTATTTACTTAGAAATACATGAAACAAATTAGATTAAAACTGTTTATTATTGAATTATAATTTGTCCTTGTTTTGGATTATTCTTTTAATTTCTCTACATCTACTTCATTTAGTCGCTTGCTGTTACTGTATTTGAAAATTATATCAAATTCTCAAAAAAAGGATAACCCTTCAACTTACTATTATACACCTAAGCCTCAGAAAATATTTTGTTTACCACCCCTATTCGATAGGAAATTTATTAATCTTCTAGAATACGCAAAAGTCTCAGCTCTATCCTTAGTCATACACGTGCTATTCAGAGAAAACGTATTTTCTAAGAACCTATTTAGTTAGATAACTTTTTTAGATAACATTTCCATAAAAAGTATCATTATTGTCAATTTCTAGAGCTTCATTAATAAATTTATAATTCCAAAGAAAAAAAAACAGCGTAGTCAGAGTACAGGTGCCCAATTATGAAATCAAATAATTAAAATGCTTGAATTACATTGGTTGAGAGTTTTCTTCTCTCTCATTCGCTAAGAAAAATCATGGGTTAAGTATAAAAACTGAGATGCTAAATAAGATGTTTGCAGAGAGAGATAGAAAACGGCACTTCACATGTAATTTGTACAATAAATAGTAATTTTGTACTATCTTTAGGTTTGTAATATTTTAATGAATAATACATGGCTCAAAGTTCAAAAATTTGAGATTTTGGCGCCAATTTGAAATATATTTTTTACCCAACTTCATATCAAGTAGATTTGAAATGTTCTTAATGAAAAAGATTGAATCCCCAGATCATCTGGTTCTACAGATGATTCCATTCCTTGATACCATAGTGCAAAGATGTAGTTAAAGATTAATTGGGAAAATTTTTAATTTTCATATCAACCATCGCTTTGGATATGTAGGAGAAGGGTGGAATGTTTCTAAACAAGGCAAATTGAAGAAACGTATTAGAAAGTATTCTAGCCATTTTCCGTATCCCAAATAGCAACGTGCAGACATGAGAAGAAAAAGTTTTTCCAATACAATATTAATAAATGCAAATTTTTATTTTTTCTCTAACTGGAGCTAGGAATTTTAATCTTTTAATTCATTTCATCAATGCAGAACAAGAAAATTTAAAAAAAGATAAAAAGATAATTTTCTAAATCTAAATCAACCAATGCGCAATTTCACCAACTTTTGAGTATGGTGAGCGCTAAATTTTTTAGAGTTGATAAAAAAATACTCAAAAATTCATAAGATTGAATGATTCACGTAATTGTCCATCCACTTTAATCAATGAATTAGAAATCTTTAAAGAAAGATTTTAAACCCAACATTTTATCAGTAACGTTTGTCAGTGGCATTACCTGAACCCTTTCGTCGCCGAGACTATTTCACAATTTTTATAATAACAAATATTTGGCTATGAAGTTATTTGGCCAAAATATTACCAATACAAGTTCACAAATTGGGGCTTCAATTTAAACTTTAATTGATCCAGAAACCTATTAAACTGGCAGAGTTATAAAGGTTCAAAAAATTTGGAAAATGGACATATATGATAAAAACAGTGTGAAAAAATTCTTTCTCCTTTCAAATGCCTCGATTTCTCATGATAAAAACCAATTTCTTTGGCCAAATTCGAATCGTTTCGGTCTAGTGTTTATCCCAGATATCGACGTTTAATTGTTTAAAATCTTCGAAATCGGTTAAAAGATGAAAAAGTAAGCTAGTTAATATGAAGATGGGGATTTATGATTTGTACAAAATTCTTATTTTTTTTCATCAAGAAATCGAATTTGATCAGAATTTTTTTGGAATCTAAATCACGAGGCCCTCTTTTATGATACGGCGCCAAATTCCCATTGTTTTGAACTTTGAGTTGAAAATTTTTGCTGATTTCAATGTGAGAGAGTGATCAAAAGTTGATTTTTTGGATAACGATTAGTTAAAAAAACGAATTTGCTGAATCAGATTTTAAGAATTTCATCTTCTGAGATTCGAATTTTGATTTCTTGTTCATTTTTACAACCAATGAAATTTAAATGATCCAAGATCCCTGAAAAATTACAAGCACGTTAAAAACTTTAAAATGATAAATAGGTTTCCTGATCTCGATTCTGATTGTCCGACAAATACTCAATTTCTATTGTGCTATTATTCATGCGTTTTGGGGTAGAAATCGTAGTAACGTATGCTCGAACATTGACACATTTTTTGTCACTTTACAGGGCTTTTTCTTGTTTTCCAAAACTGATTGATAAAAAAGCAACAAAGCTGATTTTTAACATTACACAACAGAAAACAAAAGTTTTATTTTTATAATAATTATAATAATATTCCATGTAAAGCTAGTTAATATGAAGATAGGAATTTATGTCTTTTACAAAATTCTTATTTTTTTCATAGAGAAATCGATTCTGATCAAGATTTTTTGGAATCTAGATCATCAGGCCCTCTTTCACGATACGGAGAAAAAAATTTAGAAAAAGTCAATTTTTAAGGACAATAAGTCAAATTTGAAATCTTGAAATAGGAATGGGAATTTGGCACTATTTCAAAACCTATTTATCATTTTAAAGTTTTTACGAGCTTGTAATTTTTCAGGGATCTTGGATCATTTAAATTTCATTGGTTGTAAAAGTGAATTCCCATCTTCATATTAACTAGGTGTAGAAGGGTAGAGGGGAAAGAAATTCAAAGCGTTCTAGTTGAGGATATGAAAAACTTTATTTCTTTTCCATAATTGCAGAAATTATGTTGGGCATTAGAATTAAAACTTACTGTCTTGGCTATATAAATATCATCTGTTAATAACTGTGAGCATTTGTATCAATAGTAAATATGGATAGACAATGGAAATCAATGGGTATATATTATTTCAAGGGAAAAAAAAAAAAATTTTCAAATCATCCATAAACAAAAAGTCGTAAAACTTTATTCTTCAAGACGTAAAACAAAGAGAGAAAATATATACTATACCATATGTTTATCACAACAGTGTGTTTGGATTTTATGTTCAATGAACTAAAAAAGATGCCAAATTTTTCTTTAAAATTTTCATCTTACTGTGGACTAGTTATGCAGTTTGTATTGACAAAACAGGGTTATGATTTAACCAGTCTTTATCTCAACGTTTCCAGCTGGTGATTTGTTATTCATTTTAGAATGAGTAACTCTCAAGTTATACGCCCTACAAATAACCGAATGGTTGATCTTTCAAAAATTTTTTTTATCAAATTGTGATTTTAAAAAACTTGTTTCAATCATTCTGCCACTTTTTAATCAATGAAAATTTTCAGCTCAAAGTCGAAAAAATGGGATTTTGGCGCCAAAATAATTTTTCTCAGATTTTTTTTTTAAATGGTAAAAGTAGACATAATTATCTGGATTCAAGAGATTTTATCATTCGAATTTTTAATGATAAAATTTAGATTTGTTATTAATAGAGATAAATGCAAAATAATGCTCCCATCTGGTCTTCCTGCAACCCTCATAGAATCGCTTCTACTTCCTGGAGAAATTGTCTCCTTTACTTCAGACCTCAATTTCAGTATAACATCAAATTTAAAATTAGACCCTTTGTCAAACTTATCTAGAATAAATTCATTTATTTACACTATTAAAAAATTCTTCTTGTCCAGTGAAATAAGACTAAGAGCTTACAAATCACTGGTCTTTCCGCTTTTCGACTACACTTTCTCCTCTTGCCTGATTTTTTTTTAAATTCTCTTAATCTTATTTTACAGCGGATAGCAATTATTCTCTTAGAAATGTAAAACCTAATTTTTTGTTGAATTCCTTCAATATAATATTCTCAAAATTTAAATTATCTGATTGTGAAAACCTGACTGATCTTAAATTAGTCATGTCTCACATCAGATCTAACCTGGATTATTCCAAGTCTCTGCTCTATTCTCATCTCTATTAATTAATAACTATCGATGATTAATGATTTGCTTTCAGACACCATTCCTCTCATTTCATTGCCATTTATTTGTTTCATAACATTTGAAAAACTACAAGATCCGGATTTATTTCATGCTATTTATCAGATTTACTTGGATTTATTTTGTATTTTACATTAATTCATTTTTATATTTCAATATGAGATTTCGTCAAAGAAAAAAAGTTAATGTAAGAATCATTGATTACCAACTCTATATAAATTAGCCTATTATGTTCGAGTGATTCACTTAGATGTTCAAAAACATCTGAAAATCCACTTAAATACATAATTTAGAAATATGTAAGAAAATATATTTAGAACCAAATGCGCATTTCTTGAAGGATCATCAGTGGTCTCTCTTTAAAAATGATAAAATTCAAGTTTGAATGAAAAATAATAAGTCAAAGAATATAAGGGTCATGAATAGAAATAAGAATATTATGTAAGCTGAAAAAACACCAAAAACTCTTCAATAAATAGCAACAGTGGAGAGAAAAGTGAAAAAGCTAACATAGGCCAAGGTAGTTGAAAATTATAGGAATAATTCTTTTGAACACATAGATTGGGTTTATACATGTTGATGAAAAATTTCTCCTTCACCAACACATCTGTGCTGTCATCCCCTGGGTTTTTGTAGAAGATGGAAAAATTAGAAATTGAAGCAGCATGGTTTACCTGTTTTAGATGTCTGGTCACCGCGGTATCTTTATTGAGATGATAAATTCCTAATAGTACGCCCTATATACGAAGCACCACAGTCACACTGAGACTTGTAAATCAATAGAGTCTTTTCTTCAGGTTTGAGTAAATCCTTATCAATCAAACTGAGTTTTGAATATAATTTTCAATTGTATAATATACAATGTATATTATTATAATTTTGATCTATGAGATTATTGAGTCTTCTCCTAACATCATTTCTGAAATCATCTCCTTTGAAGTTAAGTTTCATGAAAACTTTTGTTTTCTCGCCTTCCTCTGTATTGACAACCTCATCTCTAACCAAAGGTTGATTGATGAACTTGTCCACAAATTTGGCTGGATAACCATTTTCCATTAAACAAGACTTCGCCGTCTCTATTTCTTTTGGTATTTCTTCCGGACTAGCAATCCTTCGTATTCTCTTCCCTAGACCAATTACTTGTGGTTATCGGTTAGACCTAGTTCATAAACTAAACGTTCAAACGCTGCTTTATCTTCAATTTCGTTTTTCTTTTTAGGAATACAAAAGTTTGGGCCGAGAGATAAGATTTCTTTTTGCTCCTTGGATAATTCTATATCCGTGAAGTTGAAGATTTCTTTTTCATGAAATCGAAGACTTTTCCCAAATTCTTTGAACAAGGATTCATATTTTTGGTTGCTTATAGCTTCGCCCGATTCAACAAAGAAACGTAGCAAAGCATCATTAAATCATTATCGATTTCCATGAGAACCAACTTATTAGCAATGAAATTTAGTAACATTTGAGTTCATTCTTCGAAATTTTGAATATCTTCTCTAACCTTGAGGATGACGTGTTCTTCTCTATGGTAATAGTTTAGATGAATGGAAAATCAATTAGCCTATATTTGAATTCCACAGATTATTCAATAAACATAATCTTTATGAGTCTGGGAAGTAGGTTTAAACTAAATTTTAGTTTTTGGAATAAATTTTGCAATAAGTTTAGTTTTGAAAAATTGATCTGAAATCTGGCTCTTAATGGGAGTATGGTGTGAAGCAAGATAGAAAAACCCACTCCCTTGTCTGAGGTAATATCTTGATTGAGGTGTAGAAAGTCGTTTACTGAAAAAAGGGATGCTGCAGTTGCAATTCTTCGGAGCCATAATGGACACATATTAGCGATCTCTAAGAGTTTTTTTGTAAGAATGAGAGCCAAGACAGGAGCGGAGATAAAGGTATTGAATCCTTTCCATCTTCTTACTCTAAGATCTATTTTACTTACTGATAAGCATTTTGTAGCATTAAAAGAACTGAAATCTAATGAAAACATTTTTCTAACGAAACCTGATAAAGGGAAGGGAATAGTTATAATGTATAAGGATGATTACTATAGAGCAGGTTTCGATTTTCTCTCGGATGAGAGTAAATTTGTCAATAGTGGGAGAGATGGAACATCATATTATAAAGAAATGGAATCCATGGAACGATCCGTGTATAAGATAGCTAAGGGATTATTTGATAGGAATATAATTTCTGATAAAACCAGAAATTCTATAGCGATGAAGCACACAAGGATGTCAAGGTTATATCTACATCCAAAGACACATAAGATCATAGATAATGTGATTCCTGAAGTTTTTCCGATTCGGCCGATCTTGGATATGTCGTCATGTCCACAACACAATTTAGCAAAATGGTTAATTTATATCTTAAAACCTATACACACTTATTATGCTAAATATGTTGTTAAAGATACTTTTGATTTCGTAGAAAGAGTTAAAGATTTAAATATTCAAAGTGTTTATTAAGAAAGATGGGATAGCTATGGGATCACCTCTTAGTCCTCTCTTAGCTGATATCTTTTTATGTTGGTTATAAATGAATAAGATGTCAGAAACTATCAATACTTTCACTGATTTTTACATTAGATATGTCTATGACACTTTTATTCTGATGAAACCTGATCTTCAAAATGAACTGATTTCATCCGAATATTAAATTCACTATGGAAAGAGAATCTAATGGTATTCTGAGTTTCCTAAACATCAAACTAACCAGAAAAGAAGATGAATCAATTTTAAGAAATATTTATAAGAAGACTGATAACGGGAAGTATCTTCATTATGCTAGTTTTAGTCCTATATCTCATAAAATTGGCTTGGTGATTGGTCTAGGGAAGAGGATAAGAAGAATTGCAAGTCCAAATGAACAAATGAAATAGAGACGGCGAAGTCTTGTTTAATGGAAAATGGTTATCCAGCCAAATTTGTGGACAAGTTCATCAATCAACCTTTGGTTAGAGATGAGGTTGTAGAAACAGAAGAGGTGGATAAAATTACTATTTTCATGAAGCTTAACTTATCTGTAGACGATTTCTTTACAAAGATGAACACAATTCATAGAAATATTGAATTTACTATGGAAAAAGAATCTAACGGTATTTTAAGTTTCCTAGATGTCAAGCTAACTAGAAGAGAAGACGGACCAATTCTAAGAAATATTTTTAAGAAAAAGACTAACAATGGCAAATATCTCCATTATGCCAGTTTTAGTCCAGTTTCACATAAAGTTGGCTTAGTAATTGGTCTAGGGAAGAGGATAAGAAGAATTGCAAGTCCGGAAGAAATACCAAAAGAAATAGAGACGGCGAAGTCTTGTTTAATGGAAAATGGTTATCCAGCCAAATTTGTGGACAAGTTCATCATCTACATAAGGATACCGTGGTTACTAGACATCTTAAGCAGGAAAACCACGCAGCTTCAATTTCAAATTTATCCGTTTTATACAAAAACCCTGGGGATGATAGCATAGATGTATGGGTAAAGGAGAAATTCTTTATCAATCAATACAAACCCAATCTATGCGTTCAAAAGAATTATTCCTATAATCTTCAACTACCTTGGCCTATGTTAGCTTTTTCACTTTTCTCTCCACTGTTGCTATTTATTGGAGAGTTTTGGTGTTTTTTCAGCTTGCATCTATTCTTAATTCTTAAACTTTTAGTATTTCTTTCAAAATTGTAAATTATTATTTTCATTCAATTATTCAACTCTTATAATTTTTAAAGTGATACCACTGATGATCCTTTAAGAAATGTACATTTGGTGTTAATATATCTTTACTTCTATTTTAATATGATTTTTTGTGCTAAGCTTAGAGTTGTAGTTAAGCCCGAGGTCATTAATGGAGGTTATTACCATTGGATTATACGATGGTTCAATTGGAATTCTGTTTGATAGGATCATAATCTTTGTTTTCGAATGATTAAGAGAGAGACCGGGGTAAGATAGAGAGGGTTTTGAGAAGTTTAGTAGAATTCCTATCGAATGGGTGATAAAAAAGTTTTATCTGAGGCTTAAATGTATAACAATGAGTTGCTCAAGTGGTGGGCTAAAGTAGAAGAGCGACATCCGACAAGATCAGCAGTAGTGTAAACATCAACTTCATTTCCACAGATTTGAAAATAAAGCTCTATTTATCTTCTAGTTTTTGAAATTCGCCTCTTGATTGATGATCATTTTTTTGTTTATTTTTTTTATTTGTTTAATTTCACGCCGGAGGGAAGTAGAGAAGATCTTCCTCATTTATTTGATCAATCAGTTCAATTACTTACGATTGAGTAAGAAACATTTAAATCAACTACTATTTCCTCGTACTTCTTCATCTGAATTTGAGTACAGTACAATTCTTAAAGACTACAATTATCACTTGTATACGATAATTGTATTTTCATCCGTTTTAAGAAATTCCTTTTTATCTTCAGACGTTTTGTATCTCAAATGGTAGTTTTTTTTAAATCCCTGTAGTTCAGCACCGACTAGAATTTTTTTCATGCAAAACTGTTTTTAAAAATAATTTTTAGGCTCTGATGAAATTTCGTAAAATGATAAAATGATCCTGATCCGAAATTTGGCGCAGATTCTGTATCTGGTCTCAGAATCTCCGAATTTTATTCAGTTTTGGAGGTATTCGCAAAAAACGAAAATTTCTAATTTTCCCAAAACTGAAGTTGCTAATTGATCAAAATCATTAAGAAAAATTGACAAATTGCCCAACAACTGGATATCATTAAATAGAAAATTTAATTCTGCGCCGATTAGTGTATATTTGATCGGGAGAAAAAGAAAAATTTTGCGCGAAAACTAAAATCAAGTAAAATTTATTGAAAAAAACATGGAATTTAGTGAAAATTTGTGTTTTCAAATTGACTCACGGCTTCAGATAGATAAAATTTCAGAATTTTCTTGGACAACCTAGATCAAAATTTTCTGCTCTTTCGATTGAGACCACTTTCAACTCTCTCAGACATTGTAAAGTGACAACAAATGTTCGAGCATACGTTACTACGATTTCTACCCCAAAACGCATGAATAATAGCACAATAGAAATTGAGTATTTGTCGGACAATCAGAATCGAGATCAGGAAACCTATTTATCATTTTAAAGTTTTTAACGTGCTTGTAATTTTTCAGGGATCTTGGATCATTTAAATTTCATTGGTTGTAAAAATGAACAAGAAATCAAAATTCGAATCTCAGAAGATGAAATTCTTAAAATCTGATTCAGCAAATTCGTTTTTTTAACTAATCGTTATCCAAAAAATCAACTTTTGATCACTCTCTCACATTGAAATTAACAAAACTTCAGATTTGAAATATGCCAAAGTTTTCTTTCCTCATACCATGAATGTGGGCAACATTATCTAGACCCGAAAAATCTCGATCTATAGATGTGTGGCTCAAATTTTTGAACAAAAAAACGGACATTAGGAATCTTAATTTTTGATTTATAGCTGATTGTAAGGAAATATATTCTGTGAAAGCTAGTACTCATAAAAATTAATGTATACGGAATTCTATCTTCTACTACTCAAAAAATGCGCAGTTTTCCCTAATATGTACTCATATCACAGAAAAAAGAAAGGAAAAAATTTCAATTAAACCGATAAATCCATCTCATGTCTGAATTGAACTGAACATCAAGAAATCATTGAAATTAACCTTCAAACGCATGATAGAGCATCGCTATTCTTCGATCAAATTGACAAAATTAAATAAACTTAAAATTCGAAGATAAGATAAAATGAAAAAAACACCAAAAACTAAAATAAATAGCATTAGTGAAAAAGCTCACATTGGCCAAGTTTAGATCACCGGTCTTCTTAAAAAAACTAGAAAATTTTTATAAGATATATTTACACAGGAGGGGGTGGTCGGATGGAGAATTCGGTTAAATTAGAGATCAGTTTCTCCCTCTTATTTCTCTCTAAGTTTACTTTGAACCGTGTTGGTCATTTTATTATCGATTACAAGAAAACTCACCGCAAAGGATTCGTTTTCATTTACATTGTATACAAAAGTGAAATAATTTGTAAAATAATGAAAAATCTTCTAAAATCTGTAGGTTTGAATAGTCATAAATGAAATAAAAATCTTGTATCTGAAAAAGGACTGATTGGCGTTTTAATAGATCTGAAAATTTTAACGAAATCAATCTGGTTTTTTTTATTAGTGAAGATGAGAATAGAGAAGAACTTATATGTTTTAAATTCTTCTTTCTTGGTAATTGACTGTAGCGGAGAGTTTATAGAAATGGAGAGAAATTATTTCGTCTTTAGTGGACATTTTTTCAATAATAGTAAAGAAGCCTAACGCTATTAGTGGATTAGTTCGATTTTATAAAAAAATGTTGAAATTCCTATAGCTAGAATGGAAAAAAAGATTTTACTCCGTATCATGAGAGTATATTGAAATATTTGAGTAAAGCCTTGAGGAAAGAACCATTCAGGGCTGTATAAAGTAAATTTTTTGGTATCATAAATCATCCATTTATTACAAAATAGCTTGTAAAAAAGATTCCACTAATAACGTTAGGCTTTTTTACTAATATTGAAAAACCACTAAAGACGAAATAATGTCTTTCCATTTCGATAAACTCTTCACTATATTCGAATAGATCCTAACCTGTAATTATCTCATTCTCTGAATATTGGAAAACTCTCCAGTAATTTTGTTTAAGCATTTCAGTAAATTTTTGAATTTCAAAAGTGCCCCAATCTCCGGTTTTTATTTTTTTACGAGAAATTGAACCATCTGAATTTTCCTGAACTTTGCTGACTAAAATGGATTATTTGTCCAATGTTAATCAGCACTCTATTACTTCGAACCTTAAAATATTTTTAAGCACATCGAAATAAAATGAGATTGTTTAAACATCACTAATTTCAATCTTCAACTTTAGTATTACAGGCGAGAACCGTATTTGTGGAGTATAGAATTACACCTCCATTCATTTGTGTAAAATCACATTTTTTCAATAGGATAAACAAATAACTTGGACTAAAGTTTTCAAAAAGTTGAGATTTTTAGAGTAATCGATAGAGAATTAAATTCTGATCAGACTAGTGTCCTATATTAGGGAGGGTGGTTGTTTTTTATAAGCTTAAAATTGCGTTAGTCACCTGTTTAAGCCTAGTAACGTAATAGAACCAGTTCCGAACTAGTTCTAGAATTTCAAACAAAAGATTTTTTTCTCCTTTTACTTTTGTTTAAGAATTAGAATTTTTACACCAATTTAAAATATTTTCTCAAAGATATCAACAACAATCCAGTGCCAGATGACAAAAATTTGCCTAGAACTTGTCATTAACAAACATTCATTCGAGTTTTATCAATTTTTCTGAAACTGTAATAATACCTTATTCACAACCCGAACTGAAAGACTGAAATAGACAGTGAATCTATCAGTTTAACACAATTTCCCCAATAAATCATTCAAATTTTCCATCCTCACCAATTTACCACTGGTTATTAAAATCTTTTGAAACAAAAAATTTTCTATTTTTTTAATTTTAATAATTTCTTCATTTCTCCGAAAACGGGCAATGAATGAATGTTACAATCAGTTCGTTACACCTGTTATCCTCTTTCATTTGACACTAAAATCGACATTCATGAATATTATTCATTGAAGGGTTAATTCCAAAAATTACCCCAAAGGAAAATTTTTTCCACTAATAAGAAAATACTTTTTATAAATATCAAGAAATAATTCTATTCAACACTAAATTTCATCACACTCATTTTCAGCTCTTGAATTTTTACGGCTTTTACATGGTCTTCCACGTTTTTTATTTATTCTTTAACCTTCATGTTTTGACTCCTTCAGATTTTCGACGTCACAGAGCATGATAATCTCTGAGTAAGCTGCTTTCAAGGAGATTACTTTGTATTCATTCGGGACATAATGTTAAGGAGAAACTTTTAACTTGTTAGCCACACAGATGTTTACAGCGATATCCATTAATTTTGTAGCTCTTCTTATTTCATTAATTTGATAAAAATCAATAGACTCAATCTCTAGTTCTCAACTCTAGTAATCAACATTGCCAAGGGATAAAACAAATAATCAAGAGAAGAGAAGATGATGTATAACACTGGATAGAGATGATCTATTGTTGCTGAAAAACTCTTAACTTATTGTCACCTCCTAATGAGGGACTTTCTCTCATGCTAAGCATAAATACATATCTTGTCAATTTAATGATCTGGTGAAATGGCCAATTTTAACGACTTCAATAATAAACTATAGCTATTCTCGATCAACTTTACAAAAAAAGAATTTCAATCCTTTCAGGTCCGAGTTTATTTAATAACTTCTAAAATTGAATATGAATTATAGATAAACAATAAAACCTTGAATTATCTGAAAACCTTTTCATAAAAAAATATTTTTCGACATTTTTCAAGCGACCGCACAAGTAATTAAAAGATATTTTCAATAAATAAAGTGAATTATTATTCAATTCTAATGAAATATCTTTTTGTCCAAGTTTTTTTGGGAGGATTAGTAAACAAGGTATTTATTTAATGGTGTGTATCTTTTATTTATAGGATCTTTATTTCTATAAAAATTTTTAGACTCAATATTTTGACCCACATATGGGCTATTGACCTAAAAGAGTTAAGTTATGCCATCAAGTTTTTTTGGTAACCGATTCAAAAGGTAAACTTTCACTGATTTGAGAAAAAATCAAAATATTGAAAAAATTTAAAAATATTTAACTGGATCACCAATAGTCAAGAAGACCAAAAATGATCGTAGAGATTTTTAGAAAACATTCCATCATTGATCAAAGATCAGTTCAAAATGACGGGTTTTTACCAATAATGAATAAGAATAATTATACTTGTCTAATGAATGACCCTGAAAAAACGTTTGATTCAACAAAAATTTACAACTTAAAGTAGATAAAAAAGAAAATAAGCGCGCCATCTCGAAATTTAAAATGTCTCTAAATTTTTCGAATTTTTTATTCTTAAATCAGTGAAAGTGACTCTTTTGAACCGGTAATCAAAAAATTGTGATGCCTCGATGAGAAAATGCGTTTTTTGTAAAAATCATGAACTACCCCAAATTCATCGAGAATAGGTGTATATCAGATAAGGATCAAACTATATAGAAGGTCTCTAATAAAAAGGAATAATCTTTCTAATTCTGGACAACTCAAATGTTTAAAAGCATAAATACTACTCGATTTCTACAATAAAGAAAATAATGTGCTTTTGTTAGGGAATAAGTTGAATAAAATAGAGATTTATTATTCCCTCTTCTGCTCATACTAATGACAATAAATTTATTGAGTCTTCTTTTAAACTATACAGCTTGTCCCTATTTATTGAACTAAAATCAATGAACAAGATCAATTCAAGGGAGTAAAAGTATGTGGGATTAAAGCGGGCAGGCAAAAATAAATCTTTATATGTAAGACGTTTTTTATTACCAAAACTACACAAAGTTGGCAAAGTAATGAAAGTAGAGAAATTGGCTCAAAGAAAATATCCCCAAGGGTACACGCGGAAAAAGAAATGGATAGACAGACAAAAGCTGATGAAAGCCACACCAAAAAATTGCAAAAAAACTAAAGGAAGTATTTTACATAGGAAGAGGGAGGTTAAGCCAAAACTTTACGATCCCTTCAATGAGACAAAAAATGAGGAAGAAATTAAAACCAAGCAATCTAGTAAAGAAATTGAAGAAGAAATCAAACCAGTTGTCTTTCTACAGGTGAGGAAGAATAAAACTTCAGAGTTTGAATTCGAGATGAAGCAAATTCAGAGGAATAATGATGTTGATAACCATTCACTTGTTATGAGCGACAATGACTATGATATTTTTAGTGAGTTCTAAAATTAGGATTTTCACAAACATTTCATTTTTTCATCAAGAAATCAAATTTGATGAAGTTTTTTTGAAATCTAAAGATCATCTAAAGACCGTGTAAGGAAAAATGAATAAGGAAAAATCAAGTTCTAAGGAAATTATAAAAATTTTGTTGATTCCAAAGCGAGAGAGTGATCAAAAGTTAAATTTTAGGGTTAATAACAAAAAGTCCTGTTTTACAATTGGTCTAAGTCATTTTTACAAAAAGTCTATTCTAGTTTTTTGACCCCAAGTCAAAAAGTTTACAATATGAAAAAGTGTAAATCAAATTTACTCCGGCTTCTGATAGCATCCTTCCATTTTTCAAATTGTTGTCAATGTTGAGATAGAAAATTGAGTTTAAAATTTTAATTCTCGATTGAATAATGTTCTCATCTTCACTTGAAGAATCTTCATATTTGATATTCCTCTTTTTAACTCTCGGATGATTCATCGGTGGGTTATTTCGCTAAGGACTTGGAATATAAACATCACCTGAGGAAGGTGGTTCACTAGATCTAAGACAACGACATTTTGCAATGTAAAACAATTTGGAAAAAAGGATTTTAAGAGTGTTTGGGGTACGTCGTTTATTTCTTCTTTCAACCAGAAGATTCCTGAATTTTTGTTCAATTCTTGCCATAGAAACAGTTGGTATTAAGAATGAATCATAAAATCTCTTTACTAGTTCACAAATGGCTTTTCGAGAATTCCTCAGTAGAATTGTACTATTTGATGTACCAGTAAGAAACAAATTGTGTCTTATCATTTGTCCATTAGTTGGCGAACAATTTTGGTCAATTAACTCCGGTTTTTCGAGGGTAGAAAATAAATCCATATTAAAATCGGTGTAACTTGATATTATATTTAAAATATAATGCTAATTCAAACAATTATCTTGGAGATATATATTTAAAGGAATATACATAAAACTATAAGTAAATATATTCTAAATATGAAAAGACTAATTATTATCTTACTTCAAAACATTATTAATAAAAAACGTTTTAAAAACTAAAATTTAATTTTATTGATTTATTCGCTTAGTACTTATTAGTTCAAACAGCAAAACATATTAATTTATGCTTTGAATTTCTCCAAACATTATTCACAGTTCATAGATCATAATTTTATATACCAAAATGATCCTTTTGAAGCGTAGAATTCGCTCAGACCTCAAACTAATTTTCGAATTTTTTTGGTACCAGGCCTAATGTTTAAGCCATAATTTTGTGTGCAATATGTTAAAAAAATTTAATTTGTAGTATGTTAAAATGAAGTAATTTCACGTAAAATCTAAATTTAGAGAGGGAATCTTATGCAGGTTAATTTTAGCGAAAATTACCTTTCTGAGACGAAAACTCTCTTCAGATAATTTCGTCAGAGAACCACTTCTAAATATTTATTTTGTCAAGTTGCTACTTGTAGGTATGATGGTTATTTCAATATCTTGTGAAATTCAAATAGATATGCACGGTTTAAGTCAATGGATCCATTCAAGAAATTAAATCAACCAATCAGAATCAAGCATAAAAATTCATTTATTTTCGAATCTATTGTACAAGGAATAGCTACGAATCTATTCTTGACCTTAATTTGACCAATCATATTGAAAATTTATCTTTCAGTCATAATTTAGAATCATTCTTATTGGTTTGTAACCTTCAAAAGTGTCTGGAAACACATGACGTGATTTTTCCTTGACAAATGCCACCACGTGTTTACATCTGTACAAAAGATCCTAATAAATTCTGTTATATTTGCGGATACTATTTCGGATTAAAACGAATGTACAGTATAATTGATTTACTTTTTCATAAGATAGAAGATTATTTCATGACGCTCATCATACGTAACACATCTTTTGCCCCTAATAAAATTTGTAAATCATGTTATTCCAAAGTAACAAGCAGAAATCCGTGTTCAACAAGAAATCGAATAAAGATATGGTCAGAACCTTTCTATCATCAAGAAGATTGTTACTCTGTAATACTGTTCTCGCACCTTTTATGAAGCCCTCACAGCATGTAAGCATAGTATTTAACTTTTAAGCAATACCCTGTTACGAGAAGTTGTCGAGATTTGAATATAAGAAATTTACGACAAGTAAATGTGAATTCACCAGTTTCATTATAATGAATTTCGTCCATGTATTTCATTTCACTAATGGGTCCCAACATGACTAGTACGAAAGAAATTCTCAAAGCCTTTAGTATACATCATTTTAATCTATTTAATTATTTCTAAATGCTCTGAGAGTTTCGACAGTAACGGTGGGAATTATTTGTAAGCTGGTTTGGTGTTTCATATTTTTCAAACGGGCTAGTTTTTAGTGCATTTAACAAAAAAATGAATAAATTGGGGTATCTAAAAGTTGGATAATTGTGATGTCTTTTAATGAAAAATCAAGAATTAAAGATTTTTGCAGTTTGAAACTAATTCAACTGATAAAATTTATTCATACGAAAAAGCTAATGATGAGAAGTTATACACAACTGTCAGAAATGATTTGCTTCAGATACAAAATATAAAAATTCTCTAGTTGAATTGATCATATTCTGGGATGACAGAGAATTTTTCAAATCAAAATTCTAAGTATCTACAGCTATTAGTTTAGCGAACTGTCACCGGGTCTTTTGTCTGGTAAAAAGTAAAACATTCGTTCTCAAACGATAATGAGCTGAATCATTAAATGGAATTCAGATAATATTTCTTATAGTTTGATTGATAATTTTAATTTCGTTCAGAGGGAATCATTCATACCACTTTTATTCTACTTTTTTTCACTGTAATTTCTGTTTTAGACCCAAATCCTCTTCCTGAAAATGATGATGACTTGGCCAATAGGAAACAAACATACCCTACACAGAAAAGTGAGTGATTTAATCTTCTCCATCAGAATTGTACAATTCAATACCTGAGAAAGCTTTTCTAGCCAAATTCTCTAAGACGCTTTGAATATGCAAAAAATATGAGATAAGTTATAATGTGGAAAAAGTATAATTCATTCCCACCAATAAAATCCATCAACTCTCTCAGCCAATAGGATTCTGATGAAAATCATATTTTAATTGGTCGTAACTGTAACACACTGTATATTACATTATTACTGGCCAATTTATTTCTAGATTATTCAACATGTGATCTGAGACACTTTCCCAGTAAACAACTGAGACCCTTTGGTGTTCTAGAGCCAACTTTTGATCCAACTTGCGTTGATCATGAGGAACTTGACCAGGAAAAGATGAAATACTCAAGCCAAATAATCTCTTCTAAAAGTTTGTTCAATAAGTCCTTATGACCATTAACGCAGCTTGTAGAGATTTTTCATAATTGCAGAGAAGACTGAGTCCTCAGGGAATTTGTATCTTTCAAAGAGTCGAGAGAATTTGGTGAATAAAAAGGTTGTCAGGCTTGAACACCCATACGAAAGCAGTGAGTTTTTTTGTGAAAATCTGGCTTTTGGACCAACTTTTTCTATGTTTTTTTTTAATTAACTCAGATTATTGAACGTTACATGATGTAATAGTGACGGGTTTAGCGTGTAATCTCAAGAAGAGCTGTTTGGTAATTTAGTAATACTTTTACAATAATCGGAAATTTTCCCTAAGAATTCGTTAAGGAGGAGATATTTATCAAAATCCAGAACGAACAACCTATTCAAGAATAAAAATGAATTCGAAGAAAAAAATGGCCACTTTTTTCAATTTAGTACAGGTATCGTAAGAGTTGTTTTTTTTAGAATGGAATAAATAAAAAATACGGAGTTTTGGGCGAAAGAAATTCATTCAACAGCATTGTTCTTGAGCTGAAAGAGTTCTAATTGTAAGAGAAGAATTCCGGACATACTCGTTGATTTGATACATACCATATGAGTATAAGTTTCCGACAGGCATTTAGTTTTTAATTGATTCACATTTTTGATTTGTTCATTCCTGTTTTTCAACTTTCAATAAATCATACAAATTTCAGTTTAGATGTTCAACGTAACACTTATTAAGAAGAAATTATAAAGAAGATCCTCCAAATTATTTCACAAATAAGCCCTTTATTTCAGGCATACTCATCATCGTGATGGATATAAGTTGGTTTTTGCAACGACACTTTAGTCGATGATTGTCAAAATGGTTGGATTAATATCTGATACATTTAATTTGAAAAGTTAATAAATAAATCTTGGAATGATTCTGAATTTAATTTCTTTCCATCGTACGTGGATTCAAATTACTTCTAGGAGCAGTCGTTGAATAAGAGGGAACGGATGAATATATAAAATTGTAAAAGTAATTTATTTTCAATTTTGACAAATATAAATAAATCTACAGAATAATAATAATAACGATTATAATTATTATATATGATATATATTTAGAGATATCAACAGATGTCTCTCTATTTCTTGTTCCTATCAAAAGTTAATCCGTAGCTTGTTCAACGTAAAATTGAAATTCAAATGATGGAAAATGAATATTTTATTTCCTATATAAAAGAGAAATACTACCCTGAAGCAATGAAAGAATAAATCTTTATGAAGCGATAGTTAATATGAAGATGGGAATTTATGATTTGTACAAAATTCTCAATTTTTTCATCAAGATATCGAATTTGATCAAGATATTTTTCGGAATCTTGAGGCCCACTTTCACGATGTAGTTTCTTGATGAAGTTCTTCAATATTATTGTTCAAATTCTTTTAAATGTTTCTTTTATTTGGTGAATCAGTGTGAGAAAGGCTAATTAAAATTTTTTTCCCTGCCTTAATTAATATAGACAGTTGAGTTTTACTAAAGCTAGTTGAAATGAAGATGAGAATTTCCTATTTTTACAAAAGACCCAATATATTTTTCCAGAAAATCAGGAAAAAATTCATTTTTTGGATTCCACTATGAAATGAGCTGATTAGTTTTGAATACAAAAAAAATTTCC
>SSNU01000043.1:0-94936 GCA_012064415.1 Gyrodactylus bullatarudis
TTTCTTTCATTATTTGTAAATTATTATCTTGAATGAATCTTTTAACTTTTTAAAGTAATGCCACTGATGATGCTTTAAGAAATACGTATATGGTTTTAAATATATCTCTTTCTTACATATTTCCAAACTTTCAAGAGAGGCAAAAAACAGATCAATGATAACTTATCAATTATAATTTACTACTAATCATTAAAAAAATTGTAAAATTTAATTTTTTCATATTTTTTCTGTAATCTGATTAATACAAAATAACCTTAGCAATTTCACTCTAGATTTTTTTTGTATTTTATAATTAAATAATATAATTTATTAAAGGGAAGAAAGTGAACAAGGTAATTTGTCAATAACCCCAAAGTTTTGTTCCATTGAGGAATCTGAAAACTAGAAAATGTATTTTTATAAAAGTAGATTCAGTATCAAAATGTCTGGAAGAGGCTTTGGATGAAAAGGTTGGTTATATTCTAATGAAATTTGCTTTTTTCGAAACAATTTTTAAACTAAATCTAATCCTATTTTTTCAAAATACATTGTATTGTTCTATACTTTTTTTTAAACTTCGGAAAATTACTGTATCTGAAAATCTTTTAATACTGTAATTTATATATTTTATTATTTTAATTTTCAGTTATTTTCAGTAATTTTTAACAAAATTGCGTGATTTTGAAATTTACAGTTTTCTATAAATAATATGATAAAATTTGTAAGTGATCCAACAAGTAATCATAAAATTTAGATACATAAATAGAGAATATTGATTTTGCAAAATGACGCAAAAGAGGCAAATATTCATGATGTTTTCTCCACCAAATTAGATACGATTCCGCATGACTCTCAAAATTTTGATAGGCAACAAATTCAGCTCTGAGATTTTTATCATTATTTTCATGAACTATCTCGTTTTTGATAAAACTTCTCTGAGAACCTCAAAAGTGTATATTAAACAAACAGAATTTATTACAATACATATTAATTTGTTTAAAATTTACTATTACTGGAAAGAATAATTAGAAAAATTTCCAGTTATTTTCCAGCTACAGTAATTTTCTGAAGCTTACGTTTTTTCAATTCTACATAAACTTCATGCATTTCAAAACAAAACAGTGAATTGAAAAGTATTAATTACTCGTAATCGGTGCATTTTGATTTGGAAAATGTGCATTTAAAGAAGGAAAACTCTGGGTAAAACTCGAGTGTAATAATTGAGGAATTTATCTTGTTACTTGTGAGAGAATTCTTCTCCTCATATTTTTCAATCCTTTCATACGAAAATCATCAAAGGAAACTAAATTCTGGTGTCAATTAAATCATGCAATAAAATATTAAAAATTTTGCATGTAAGACATAAAATCTTAAAAATCTTTGAAAGAATTCTTTTTCCAACTGCACAAATGAATACAATATGAATTTACTATCATTCATTGAAATGCACAAAATTCTTATGGAAATGTAGTAATTTTTCGCCATTAGTTGAATGCCTTCTCCTAAAAAATACGTCATTCAATAAAAAATTATATCGATTTATAAATAACACAAATCGGACTTAATTTTTTTATAATAGATAGACATCATCTTGTTCAGGAATAAATTCTTAACAAAAGAGTTGAAGGAAAATTTTCCCTGGACTCTTTTAGTTTCTGAGCTATTTAATAAAGTTGAAAATTTACCTATTTATTCCGAAAATCCTCAACTTCAACACAATTTTATGCCTATTTAAGCACTCCGCATGAAAGAAACCTACCTCAATTTGGATACAGTAGTCCTTGAAGTATCAAAGGCGTAAAAAACTTTTCGAAAATTATGCTTCTGTAAAATATTTCCAGTGACAAATCTCTATTTTTGAAACCTAAAAATCAGAACAACATGTGAAAAAAGATTTAATTTTTACTATAAGAATTTAAATTTTATTAAGAATTTTCCCAAAATCTATTCAAAAATCAAAATTTTGTCCTTTCTCATTGAAAAAAATCTTGGCACATGTTCAAAAATTTTCATTTTTAATCGAAATTCCTTAAGAGAATTTCTAACATCTAGGTGTGAGAAGACAATCTCCATCAAGTTAGAGTTCATATGGATATAGTAATTACCAGTGACCACACTCTGCTAGTAGGTTAATTGTCTAAAAACACTGTAATTTCTACATGTTGCTTATTTACAAAAAACCAGTGTGTAGGTGGTGTCAATACCATGGGAGTGTTGAGTAATAGGAGACGAACGGGGGTTCTGGCCTAGTGGTTAGAAGCGTTGACTCACAACGTTGAAGACCTGGGTTCGAATTCTGGCTATGGTGTACTGACGAGACCTAATAAGCACGAAACCCGTCTACATCTGCTACCGTGAGTTGAATATTATTTGACTCTCTTATGGAATTGACACTTGCTTATCCCAACTCTGACATCTAGGTGTGAGAAGAGAATCTCCATCAAGTTAGAGTTCATATGGATATAGTAATTACTCTGCTAGTAGTTTGTCTAGAAAACGTATTGTTTTTTAGGAAAAAATGCATAGTTTTTTTTCTTCAAGATGAGATTAAAGCTAGGAAAAGTTGAAAATTTTGACCTACTCTAATAGTTTTGCGAATAGCCTGGATGATCTAATTAAAAAATATTTTTACAAAATACAATAGAATCGTGAGTTTAACATTTTCACTGTGATTAAGATTCAATTCTACAGTAACCTAACAGCATTCTTACATTGGAACATGTTCCTGAAACAAAGAAAAATATCTTAGATCTTATTCAATCTCTTTCATCTTATTTTCAGAGAGGCAACACCTGTGACGTAAGATATTTTCTGTGTACTATATAATAAAATTAGAGAACAAACCGAGGAAGGTATGTGTTTATTTCTGAATTCAAAGATATTTTTAATTTTCTAGTCCAATTTGAAAAATACCAACAGAAGATTTAAATATCACAGTTTGCCATACCCCTACTCCTTGATTATGAACTGATATTTTCTTATCTAGAAAAAGCTATCACGTATGTTCATGATTTAATGAGAATACAATGAATAAGACAAATACAAGATATCAATTACTGGGTTTTAAATAATTCTTCATAGCAATTATGAAATATTCTTATTGTTAAAAATTAATTCTAGCAAAGAATTGAATATGTGAATCAAGAAATATTGCTTAAATTAAACTTGTTGCTTTATTTATATCAATATTATCTCAAATAAAATTCAAGTTTATAAGAGTATAATTTAAAAGAAAAAGAATTTTCATGTGAGTCTGATTGATAATGGCACTTCAAAAATTCCATAAATGGCGTTCATTGAACACTAGACGAACAACTCACGAGAGGACTTACTTTTCTGATAAAATTTAGTACTCAGATCATGTTTTCCATAATTTTAAAGCGTGAAAGTCATTCTCCATTATGTCATCGCCCATTTTTCCCACAATATCCCACAATATAAACATTAAGAAACTCATTAAATGGCCAAGATATTTCGGATTTTAGTGATTGCGTAGTAAAAATTCATTGAAAATTGAGCGGCGATTTGAAAAATTTTGAATTTTTAAACCCGAATGACATGATGGAGAATGCTTCAATACAAAATAATGCTTAGAATTGATAATTCTATCGGAAAAGTTGGTCCTAATATGAGATTAAAATTTCCCCCTAGCCTATTGAACACCTCTCACCAATTTATCATTCCTCTTTTCAGTGGTCATGAAGAGGAGGCCATATACTTGATGAATGAAGTTTCCTTGGAATCAAACGAAATCATCTTCCAAATACAAAAGCTGTAAGGCAAATTTCCCTTCCCTTACCTTTCAAAGTATACCGCAAATAAACAAGTTTGATCTTTAGTACATTCTCTCAATAAGGATCTAGACACATATTCTCAAGGTAAATTAAACATAAGAATTCAAGATGTTTGTAAAAGTAATGACTTGAAGAAAATGTGAGCTACATTTCAAATATACAATGTTACAATTCTAATGTCACAATAAGTAAAATTATGTAAGAGAATTGTGAACTTTTATAATTTAACTGGATTTGCTAGCTTGATGAAACAACTTCAGTAAATTTAATTCAAATCTGGTATCTGACTCTTGGAAAGTAAACGAGAAATTGAGTAAGCAGTCCAAGTGAGACCCATCTAATATTCTCGATAAAGAATAGCCAAGGTTAGTGTATTCATTCTTTTCATTCAACAATATCACAACTAAATTTTGTTTTTACAGTTAACTAAAATCGAAGAAGATCTAAAGGAATATAGTACGATAATATTTCAAGCTTGATTTTCAGGCATTTTCGTTCGAAAAACCAATCAAGTGTAATGGGACTCATTAATTGTCGAATTATATTGTTCAGATTATTCAATGAATTACAGTAAATTTTAAATATTACAACATGATAGAAATGATATTCTTTAGCCAAGAAATATTCTGGTAACTTGAATATTCTGGTCATTCGAATTATTCTGATAAATGTTCTTATTTTGATTCTAGGAATTCAAAAAATTACAACGATAGACTGAAGGAGACAAGAAATTTGTTAATTGTGTAAGGATATATTTTATTGATAAATGTAATGATTGTAAACTTTATAGACTTAATTATTTCAAAAAGTAACTCCATTGATGTTTTCTAATCTGCGCTAGTCTGCCTCTTGTTCAGTACACTTATAACTTAAAAACTATATATTTCTCTACCTGTAAAGTAAAACATTATTGTAAGCAGAGCCCATTTTTCGATATTTTTCAGCAATGAGAACTTGTGAGATTAATCTGCCAATCGATTTATTAATGACAAATATAGATGTGAAAATGCTGAAAAGTAAATTTGAATTTTCATAAAAATTTTCTCACAATAAAACAAATTAATTTCGATTTTGAGCAAATTATGAATTCCCGTGTAATATATCTAATACAGGGTTTTGTTCTAGACTAAAACTAAAGATATTGTAAGATGTGAATAAAAATTTTGAATCAGCTTCTAGAATACAAGATTACGAGTTTGGATACTATGCGAATAAATCTTGATTGATAATTTTCAGTCAGGAAAGCCTTGTTGATGTGAGGAAATTATTTTTAAAATATATTGTTAGCTTTTAAAATTTGAATTACTCATTCGAGTAAGTTAAAGTCCAATAAAAAAACCAGAGATTTTTTGTTCTAATTCTAAATTAATCTGATCAACCTACCCTAAAAATTTTATCAAATCTTAATTTTTTGCATGACTGTGTAATTCTGTTTCCTTAAACGTTTACTTTATCACAGGAAAGTAACGCTGAACCAGAGAAGTTGCAAGAAAAGTAAGTGAATTAGTAATAATTCATACCATCATAACATCAGCTACGCAAATACAAAATTATGATTTAGAAAATATGAGATAAAAATATGAATTCATAAAAATAATTTTGATTAACCGGTATTTTTCTGTGGAACTTCAGACTTTGAACTGAAAAGAAGTCTTTTAAAAATTTAAAATCTTTCTTCAAATACCCGAGAATCTATTTTTGAATTACGAATTGAAAACTTTTAATGATTTTAAAGTGAATGATTATCATCTAGCTTCATATCCTTCAAGAATTTAATGTGAATATTTTTGAGCTGTAAATGTATTGAGATCTAACTAAGCCGGATAACTTCAATTCGTATAGAAATCAGAAAAATAAAATTTACAGTATCTTAACACAGTAAGTGAATAAATCCATGATCTTTTAATAATAATAATCTCTGTTAGGAAATATTTTTTAAGGATCTAAATATTCAAAAAACTATCCATGCGAGAAGTAGTCGATTTAAATTTGCTGTTATTAATTAAACTTTCTTGGATCTCAAATTCACTAAAAAATTTCACAGAAATGACTCTGTAAGAATTCCTATATTCACTTTGAATAAAAATTTAAACAGCTTTCATTATTTTAATAGGACCATGACAATAAGATTCGAAAATTGTTGGACTACGTGTATGTTTTTAATAGTTTTTTTCTAATTATTCACTCAAAGAGAGTATCACGTAAGTATTTTTGGATGATCATTGCTCAATGCTGTATGAAGTCTTAAAATCAAATCAAAAATATTCTATGAAAAAATACAAATCTATTCTGCTTTAGATTCATATAAATTAATCTTTCTTATTGTTTACAGTATGGTATACATTTTTTATCCGAATGCAGAGAAAAGATTCTCCGTGTAAGTCTGAACATTTGAAAATAATTTGAATTGAAATGAAATTTTACTTTTGACAAATTTAGGTTTCGATGAGAAATACACCAAGTTTGTTCATACCTAAATAAGTTTACAGATAGTTTTGAGTCAATATTAATAATTATTAGATAATAAGCAATTATTATTATTTATAATTTGATATTTTTTTCAGATTCATGGAACTAGAAAAAGTGTACGCAAATCTTAAAAAGTAATCGGATTCAGAAATATTTTGGAATTGGATGATGTAAGAAGATATTTTTCGATTTTACAAATTTTAAAAGAAAATATGAACATCTATGCCTATTTAAAACATCTTGGCCTATGTGGTTAAATGAAGATGTTACTAAAGATTATTTTGTAATAAATAAATCTTGTGATTTCTAGAAAAGAATTTAAGAATTCTTCATTTTCATATAGATTAGTCTTGATAAAGTCAACGACCTATTCCACGAGTAAGATCTTTCGACTTTTCTGATTGGCTGACAGTTTAATCCTAATTTAAATTCAGTATTAATTAATGTTGAATTGTTTAAAGTTACTTGATGCATGTGAGTCTTTGTGAATAGTAAAGTCTTGATATAGTTGGAATGCGTTCATACACGCTTGTTTACGCATCGAAATAGAGACGAACAAATAAATTTATCAAGTATCTAAAATAATATTAGAAAATAGAGTATGTTTCCAACTTGCTAACTTTCTTATTAACAACTAGAATATTGAGAAATTAATGATTTATTATTCAAGTTTACCTGAGGTGAGAAGTCAACTTATTTCGATTTAATCTTGGAAAATATTTTCATTTTTTACCAAATATCCATAAAGTTTTGTTGTGGTTGAATCTTTTCGAAATCTATTCCTGCTTTGTGGACTCGTAACAGCTAAGAAAGTAAAATTTATTTGTTTATCTTTTATCAAGAATCACTAATCATTTGAGCGTATAGAATCTTGAGGGATTTTAATAACCAGTAAAATGATGAAAACTAACTAACTTCTTTATTTATTCAGATTGAAGCTGAGGAATCAGACTTGTTTTACATGTGAGTTGATTTCTTGCAACCTTTCGATTCGATAGGACAACCTTTACAAAATACTAATAATTGAAATTTTTCTTTATTCCAATAACAAAACAACGTTATAGAACTCATGCTTCAAAGGGATAGAATTCTCACATTTAAAATTTTCAAAGGTATCTTAGAAATGTAAGTCTAAACTTACATCTAAATAATATTTATTAAATATACAAATTTATACAGAAACAAGACGAATCCACGTATGTCAATCTGTATAGTTTAGTTAAGTTACGAATTCGAATTTCCAAATCTTCAGACCTTCTCGAGTATGTTTAACTGGAAGTTTGTGAAAAAAACCCTCCACAAAATAAAATTGGAATTTAAAAAATGTTTGTTATATTGATTGGCCAATTTTTTCAGGGACAGGATGAAACGGAGTAATTGATTCATTCGAAAGTTGGAAGATTTGCATCTAGGGACCCGCCTTGCATTGTCTCAAGCAAGTAATGCTTAATTAAGGCAATTATTTTTCAATTCAATTAATTGAATGACAAGAACAAACAATTAACTGTAATTGACCAATGAATTGTAATTACTTATACAATGCTTTAATTTGATTGGCCAGAACTCCAATGAAACATTAAATGAGTAATTTATGTGAAATTATCACGTTAGAATAACCAGAATCTATATTTTTATTGATGCCTGCCAAATGAAGGGATATTTGGGAGCATTTCGATGAATTGGAAGATATAAAAAATGCTAAATGTAAGCACTGTGAAACAATTGTTTCAACCAATGGACAGACGTCAAATATGTTGAATCATTTTACAAGAAAGCATCTTGACCTAAAAAGAAAAAAAAATCAAACCGAATCCGATAAAATAAAAGGTGCTTCACCGAATCCCGCCGAAGTTTATAAAAATACAGAAAATATAAAGCTTTCATCAATTCAAGAAAAACAAATGGAATTAATTTTAAGTTACCAGAGAAACCAAGTTGACAACTCAAAAAATTCTCTTAAAGCAGAAACTATGCATTATTTGGAATATAAATTTGATCTGCAAGATATGAATGTATTAAGTTGGTGGAAATCCAAACAAAATATATTTCCAATACTTGCTAATATGGCTCGTTATGTGTTAAGTAAGCCAGCATCTTCTTCACCTAGTGAAAGAATTTTTAGCAAAGCTAGACATCTTATCACAGACTTTCGAGCAAACCTGTCATCGGAGCACGTTAAGATGATACTTTTTATAAATTGTAATACAATATGATGAAAAAAAATACTAAATTTTATTTTTGCGATATTCTCTTGAAATTCGGTACAATGAGGTAACTACATTTCATGAGCATAACCTTAAAATATCAATGAAAAATATTCATAGGGTAATGATATATTGCTGAAATTGAATTAGTTTGGAAAAAATTAAAATATTCTATACATATGCCTACTCATTAGTATACAATTATAATAAATATTATTCTTCAGGGGGCAGAGAGGTAGGGATCACTTTTACACAGTTATTACGGAGGTACAACTGTAGAAAGTTTCTGGTAGAATAAAAATTAATATCCTAAAATATCTGAATATTTGCTAGCAGTATATAATTAAGTATACCTTTGGTACTTGCAATTAATTGCAAGGTTACTTGTTCAAGCAAGTAATTGATATATCCAAGGCAGTTTCAATCAATTAATTGTTTTTAGATACTTGTAATTGCTTAAGGCAATGCAAGACGGGTCCCTATTTGCATCGCATAATTAATAATTATTAGTTATAATAATTGAAATCATTCAATTTTCAACTCAATCAAGTTCAATACAAGTATGTTGGAATCCAAGCGAATTTCAATAAAGATTTTAATTATGATATGATATTGAGAATTATTTCCTTTTCAGAAGAAAAATCCGATACAGTCAGTCTAATTGGGAAATTTAGGAATTAATATGAAAATACATCCAGTTGTCTGGCAGTTGATACTGGTGTGATAAATATGTATGAATCATTTTAATTTTTTTGGAAATTTTGTTCCAATTAAAAAGTTTGAATTCTTATTTAAACAGCATTTCTTCAAATTGATACATGCTTCACCTTTGAAGGCTGCTCAAAGTTAGTTAAAAGTTAAAGTATATTGAAAATTTCTTGGTTCAACTTTGAAATTGGTCGAATCAATCTTCAAAAATGAAATAGTGTTGAAAAAATAGTTTAGAATTCAAGTTAGAAATATTGTTGAGAATCTATTTTTTTAGAAATAAAGCTATATAATATTGATAGGGTTAATCAAAGTTTTGCCTAATTTTTAGAAAGAGAAAAAAGCAAAGTATGACTTTCAATAATTTTTACCAAATAACAAACAAAATAAATGACTAACTCACATTCTTTCTAACAACATTTTACGTGGAATACTTGAGCGAGCTTGAAGAAATTTCTTTTAGAATCCTAGAATAGTTTGAAATTGAATATTTAAAGTTGTGTAATACTTTATAAGAGTTAAAATGTAATTTTTTTAAAGAACACCAGAAGTGAGTTTAGTTGGCAGAGTCATTTACTAAAAATAGAGCAAAGATTATAATAAATAACGATAGATCCAGATTGACTGATAAATCATTGATTGCGTATTTCGAATTAATTTTAATTTCTGAAATTAATTAAATTTTCAGGAAAGAAAAAAGGTAAAATTTTTTAACACCTGATTAATTTTTGGATTCAAAAAATTATTTTTTTTCCTCACTAAAATAGTTAAATCTGACTCAATTTTTGCAAAATTTTTAACTTCACATCTTCACATCAACTATAGTTTTCTTCACTTTACTAACATATGGTTAGGTCTCTTATAAGAACTTAATACTTTATAATAAAACTGATTGGAATAATATCACAAGAAAGATAGTACTTTGATCTTTTACTGGGTTGTCGTACCTCTGAATAAGGCTTTTGAAGACCAGGTTTCTAATGTTTACCCAAGTTTGACAACATTTTGTTATAAAAATCTTGATTTATTTTGAAAAAAACTTAATATTTTAATTTCAAGAAAATTTTTGAAAATGTAAGCATTCAAATCTTGTATAATAATTAAAACCAAGTTCAAACAATGGCTAAGCAATAGCGAGTAAGACAGTAGAAATAATTTTTTATTGTACAAGAAATCACTTTTTAGAGTAATGTTTAAGCCTATTTAAGTTAACTACCGTATTTGTCTAAATAGAATCCACAAAGTAAATGCTTCAATTTCTACGCAAAAAAATCATGCTAACGCTGTTAATTTCAATAGAAAGCAGTACTGGAAGAATCTGATGTTAAAAAGTAAGACGATTTGATTTGAATAAAGTTACAATTAATTTTACATAGATTCGAAGAATTAGTGAATTGGCAGAAAGACTTGAAAAATTATTTTATTGATGAATATTTTCCATATAGAAACACGAAAAACATACCGAAGAAAAGACTCTTGTCCAAAATCTCTTGAATAAGTAAACTTATTAAGAATTTTGCTGACTTTTCAGACTCCAGGGTATCCAAAACTTCACAGAGTAACTTGTACAGAAAGATTTACTAAATTCTTAGAATACTTCGATTAATTCTCTCACTGTAAGCTGTTTCTAATGAAATCATTAAATCCAAGTATTTACAAAATATATCCGTACGTTAAAGATGATCATTGATGAAGTCCATAGGAAACGAATCTATCCGTAATAAGAAAATATCAATGGTTAACTCTCAACTGAATTCTAGCTATGTGACTGAAAATGTAAATGAAATTTTCAAAGACTTGTTTTTAATGTGAAAGCTTGAAAATCGAAAAAAAAGTTATGAAACTATTAGTGAGTAAATAGAAAAGCAACAAGGTTAAATTTGAAAATGTTTAGTTTCATCTCTTGAGCAATACAACTTGAAGTGGGTTGATAACGAGTTTATGTTAATCAAGATTTAGAATCATCGGATATTTTGAGTGAGAAGATGAAAATTGAAAATTCTCACGATACAAGAAATTTAATGGAAACGTATGCTAAATCCACTTGATAAATAACAAAATTTAGCCATTCAAAACAGTAGGATGATTCAATATCGTTCATATTTATTCAATCTATTAAAAATTTCAGTTTCAAGTGAGTTTTAGTTTTCAATTGGTTTTTACGTCTGTCGAACATGGGATTTTCCTAAAATAGTTATTTCTGTAATGATTGATTAGAATAACACAGTGTTAATTTGAGGAATTATCATGGTTTATTCTTTTATTTCTTTGTTATTCAAAATTATTTCTTCATCTGCTTAAATTTTGCGAACATCCGAGACCGCTATTCTGAAATTTCTCGTGTGTTTCTAAATTAGAGTAAAATTTAAAAATAAATTTTCGTTTGGTTCTAAACTCATAAGGAAGGTCAGAGAAGACAGACGTATATTATAGTGATAAACGTTATATTTCGCCGGGTCTCTTCAGACTCTACCCCGGTAACATTTAAATACTATTACAATGCAAAATATTCTCTGGCTTCCATTGGTCCATTTCGTAATTGTATTTTTAAAAATAAATTATTTAATCACTTAATCCAATAATTGCCATGAATGAACTTAATTGTATTTATTAAATATTTTTTTGTTTTATTACAGCTATGAAATATTGAAAGTACTATTCGAATTTCTTGTTGTTAATTATTCATTTTAGTAATTGAAAAATATTGAATTAAAATTCTAAAATTATTGCATCGCTATTCATATCTTTACTTTAAAGTAGTCACATATTATATAATGCCTTTTTCATATTGGTAATAAATATTAAGAATAAATTTAGACATGATTATAACAGGCATTGAATACATGAATTGTAAAAACCTATTTTGGTCTAGTAAATACCCCCCACAATGTATATGTTACAGTATGACCTTTGAATCAGTATGTTTATAAATAAACTAGTATAAGTTTTGAGCCAGTACGAAATTAGTTTATCCTTTGAATTCTTTCTCAAGAGTTTTAATGAATTTACTCTCATGGTAAAATTTATAGTATTTTGTATTTCACTATTGATTAAAATTGATTTTCAGGGAGGGATTGTAAATTTATTGCAAATTTTAGGATTAAACCTTTGTACAATACTGATTATATGTTTGATTTCAATCTTATTTCACCAGGATTTTTGTAATCAGGCCTTTAGAGTATTCTTCCTATAAAAATACATGAAATACTTTATGGCCTAAAAACCCTTCAAAAATGACCAATTAAAACTTGCCAACACTTTCTTTATAGTTTTGATTTCATTTGTTTCATTAAATTATCAAAGATGTCTCAGGATGACGACGTTAGAGCTAAAAAATATTCTCATGATTACATGGAGCGAACAACTGGAAATTCTCTTATCTCCGAAATTAAATATTCATACTTATAAGTCGTATTAAGTTTTTACAAAACACTGAAACAAAAAAATTATCAAGTGATTACCTCTTAAAGCGATATGATGTGCTGATTGTTGATAAAGTGATAAAGATAGCGAAAAAGTACTCAAATTCGTACATCAGAATGAAGTTTTTAATATTATCAAGACTGCTCATTCAAAATTATTACAACCAGGTCGAGATAGAATGAATTCTGAACTTAGAGACAAATATAAGAATATAACAGTAAAACAGTTCATCGACTTATGCATCTTGATCGTGGATTCACTTCAGGACAATTGGAAATATTGAATGAAAATTTCATTAATCCAGAAGAAGTACCGAGAAAAGATATTTCTGTTCGAGGCGCAGCAATAGATTCTTCCCTTAGTTCTGGTCAAGGGTATCAGAAATGCAACTGAACAAAATCGTGTCAGACCAACCAATGTCAGTTTAAGAAAAGAGGTGTGCTATGTAACTCGAAATGTCACCATTCCATGCAATGTTCGAACAAATAAAAAAGATTTTAAAGTTTTGATACAAAAGGTTTTCATTTTTCTATTAATTAGAATCATAAGTATAATTTAAAATGTATTAGAGAGAATAGAATATAAGACAAATTGTACCATGAGAGTAAATTCATTAAAACTCTTGAGAAAGAATTCAAAGGATAAACTAATTTCGTACTGGCTAAAAACTTATACTAGTTTATTTATAAACATACTGATTCAAAGGTTATACTGTAACATATACATTATTTGTAAAAACATATTTAGGTTTAGTAAAAACCCCCACAATGTATACATTAATTGTAAAAAACTATTTATTTTTTGAAAATCTCGAACACACCAATACATTTTCTGAAAAAAACTATATGACATTTGATGATAGACCGTATACAACTACTGAATTTTTGAAAATACTATACACTTTTTGTCAAATAGCCTACCCATATCTAAATTTTTTGTCAATATAATATATATTAAAAGGAAAATCGGTAAGATGTCTTGAGAAAAAACTAATATTCTAGTCATTTGAAAATACTCAAAAATGTAAAATCTAATTTCATGACACCTAATGTTAGATCTTAAAAGACGCTGTAAGGCAATTGCTTTCTACTGAGCTTCAAATTCTAATCTAAAACAATTTAGCCTGAAGAAAAACAGGATAGATTCAGTGAGTTATTTTTTTTAATTTTTGTACATTGGTATTAATATTTGTAGTCCCATTTCGATGATGAATTTTGAACCATTTTGCAGTCAAATATGTAAGAGTTTGCTTCAAATGGTTTAAACATGCCAAATTAAAGTAACGAGCAGTTAGTTTTTTGTGAAATTATTTTGTTCGAAATTAAAAAATACTCAAATGTATTTTTCATCTTCAGAAATCAAATATTCAATAAACATTATGTTTTTAATGGAATCACTCTTTTTCAATGTCATAAACATTGTAATATCCTAATCAATTTTGAAAATAGCTATGGTAGTTCAATTTTACATTAGAATTTAAATATTATATTCTTCATGCTGCCTGATAATTTTTCAACCAATTAGAAAACGATCTCACATTTTGAGACATTCTGAATATCTTCCCAATATAATTCCTCACTCATTTGTAGATAAATAAGGCTTAGGAGAAATATTTAGTAAAAGTTATCCTGATGGAAGAAGAACTAATGCCAGACTTGACCGAGTTCGCTATGAATACAAACCATTTGATGGAAATTCGTAATGTCTCTTGTGATTCCCCTAAGTCAACAGATACAGATGATCTGGAGAGATTTTTGAATGAAACCAATGATTTTCTTATGCATGAAAAACATGAAAAAAACAATTCAAACTCCAAGAAGTACCAGTACAAATTTCAGAGAGTTAAACGCCCAATGAATGCGTTCCTTGTTTGGTCTCGTAAACGGCGACTTGAAATAGGGAGAAGAGATCCAAAACTTCACAACAGTGAAATAAGTAAGATCCTCGGCTTTGAGTGGAAATTGATGAATTCTGCTGAAAGGAGTATCTACAGAGAGAAGGCAAATCAGCTGAGGGAGGAACACCGCCAACTGTATCCCAACTACAAGTACAGACCGAGAAGAAAACAAAAATTAAGTCAAAATTTCCCAAACACCAATAAACCTTTTAATGGGGCATCGTCAACTCCTTCAAACAACGTTTATTGCATCAACCAAGTAGATCAAAATGATTCATGTAAGATAAAAGATGATTCTTGTTCTATTAAATATGGAGAATTAAATTTCTTTCAGATCAAAATAGAATATACCATCATCTGGACAGTTATCAGATGATTAACCAGACACCAGCTAGTAATCAAGAGACCAGACAGAAACAAATAATTGATAGCGACACCAGCTTTCATTATAGTGATCAGAATCTAAATCATAATTATTTTTTAAATTCAGATCACTATCACTATCTTACGACAGATTTGAGTTATGATCAAGAGGTCCCGCATTCAAATCTAGAACTTCCTCCTGTGAGCAATTTCATCAGCCAGAGTTTGAATGAAATGTCAAATATCACTCCAGTAACAACAAGTTCACTCATTGAAGATGAAACTTTTGACTTTTTCCAAGAGAATGAAAATCTAACAAAAGTGGAAATTATTGAAAACATTTCTTCCCAAATGTTCTTTAACTGCCCATAACTGACCATCCCTGTTTTGACATATCCTAGATTAAACAGATATTCTCTTTATTTAAATTATTGATCCAGATCAATAAGATGATTCATTCTAATTTAAAGTGGATGAAATACTTTAGAAGTACATTATTACAGCTGAAATCAATAGTCCTCATGATCATGTATTTTTTGATACCTTTAACAATAGTAACTTGGTTACAAAAAGAAATACAGTACTCATAACGAGAGGAGTAGTTTATAAAAAACTTTAGAAAGCATGTGTGGCTAAACAATATACTAATATGCAATTGAGAAGGAAAATTAGTTTTTTGTCATTAGAAAAAAACAAGTAATCCCTTTATTTTTGTAGTAATAGTTTCTCTAAAAGTTATTCAGCATGTTCTAAAGAGGAGGACAGTTTTGTCCTTGGACTTGACTTCCACAAATGAACTCGACTCATGGGTTATGAAGCTGAAATATATTATATTCAGAATTATATATAGAACATACCATCCAAAGGTTTCTCCGACCACACAATGCCAATATTGGCCATATTTCTTATCGTAGATTTCCTTCAGCTCATTTGCAATATCTTTTTCAGTTTTGAATTTGTTCATAACATCTCGAACATTTTTCGTCACTTCGGCCAGCATACTTCTAGACATTGAGGTGTTGACAACGCTAAGATCGCTCAATTCAACCATTTCTTTTGATGAAAATTTTCAAAATGCAAATTTATTTCAATAATTATCGAAAAAAGTTTATTTCATTAACCAATCAACCCAATTTCAAAATTTCTACCTCTCTCATTGAAAAAATGTAAAGATGGCAATAGGGTTGAGTTATAGATCTTTAATCTATTCCAACATATAATCAAAATCAATAGTTTGAGTTGAGTCAGTGAATGAAGAAAAATATTAATCCGCAAACGACAGGTTTATTTCTCTCTACTCAAATATTAATATAATTAATACATTTATTGATTTTATGATTTTTGCTTCTACTCTATTTCTCTTTCTCTCTTCTATAGTGCAACATCTGCCCTTTTAGAAATATTTCTGAAAATCCACCAAAAGAATGAGAAAACTAAGAATTAATTACTTATAAACTCTGTGAGTAAAATTGTTTAAAGTAAAACCTGTTTCTCTGTGAGACTGGTAAAAATATCATTGGACTTGTTCACTCGATAACCGAATAAATATGTGGCTATAAAGTTTATCAGCATTAACTTTGAAACTCTCAGCATGATTCCTTCGATGAATAAGAACAAGGCTGTTATCAAAAATGCCGACATGTCTGAGGAAATGCAACAAGATGCTGTAAGCGTGTGTTCTCAAGCCCTGGAACACTACAATGTCGAGAAAGACATTGCTGCCTATATAAAAAAGGAATTTGATCGTAAATTTGGGCCAACTTGGCATTGTATTGTGGGGAAAAATTTTGGAAGGTAAATTTTCTCTTCTTATTACAATTATTATTTTACAGCTATGTAACTCATGAGACAAAACACTTTATCTACTACTACATTGATCAAACTGCTGTCCTCCTTTTTAAATCAGGATGAAGACGCAAGCTCTGATAAAACTGAAGATAAAAAACTTAATTTTAATTAAAGCATGTTCATCTTTCCATGACCCGTATTACCAGCTAGCGAGAGATAAGAGATAGATTAGACTTTGATATGCATATTGTTGAGCATTGATTTTTAAGAAAAATTTCACTAATTAATATCTGAAATTGACAAGAGGCTGAGCAAATCTTTGAGATGATTTAACATCAAGGTAAAACGGTAATTATGAAACCAGTCTACTGAAGAAGAAATCTCTATTCATTAGAGATTGGTTGGTGAAACCATTTATAAACTAATTTGAAGGTTGATTTGCTTGAGAGTGAGAATTATGTCAACAGAAGTTAAGGCTGTAGTGAAAAATGCTGACATGTCAGCTGAACAACAAGAGAAGGCAGTGACCATTTGCAGTGCTGCCATGGAGAATTATAAAATTGAAAAGGACATTGCTGCCTACATCAAGAAAGAATTCGATAAGGAATTCGGACCAACATGGCATTGTATTGTTGGTAAGAACTTTGGAAGTTATATAACTCACGAAACCGGTCATTTCATTTACTTCTATATCGGTCAAATTGCATGTCTCCTGTTCAAGTCTGGTTAAATGAATAAATTAATTGTATTTTAAAAATTATACTGTTTTTATTGTTAATAGCTCTTTTCATTTTCTCTGAAGAATTAATTTTGACACTAGCTTGATTTGTACACGATAATAGAAACTTTGCAAATTTCCAAATGAATAAAATACTTTGGACTATGGCTGACCATACTTCCGAATCTCTTTCCCACGATGCACTGCCACGTTGGCCTCAACTTTAAATCGCAGTTATTCTTTATGTAGCGTGCAATATTTTTTTCCAATTTAAATTCACTAATGGCCTTGATTACAATGAGGATTAATTTGTTTTGCAATTTAAGGGACATGTCAGTCTTCTTAATAACACAGACTTCTTCATCTTCAGAGGAACTACTCAGGAAATTATCAATAGGCATTCTTTTCGATAGGCTCCTCAGAAAACATAGAGTTTTAAGAGATACTTTAATTAAAAAATGTAGAGAAACAAATTTTATATCTTTCTGCAGAGATGCAAAGATTCAGGCTGGAATTTAGGTCAGAGTGTAGACTTGATTTTGAGAAAATTTTTCTCTCAAGCAAATCCTTTTTACATTTGTACGAGAAACTAAACTCAAAAGGAGGTTGAATTTATGTTTTTTGTGTAATACATTTACATGGATGAGTCTTTTTTCTCAATCGATCATGTTTGTAAGGCTTTTACAGATAAAAGTTTCACCACGCTTCAGTCAGTGATTGGTTACAGAAATTCATAATAGTGACAAGTTTATGAGAATTATCAGAAAGATATTGTCAAAAAATGAGTGGGGAAATAGCAAAGGCAGTTATAAAAAATGCTGATATGTCTGAAGACATGCAACAAGATGCTGTTGAAATTTGTGCCGATGCTATGGCAAAGAGCCAGCTAGAGAAAGACGTTGCAGCTGCTCTAAAGAAGGAATTTGACAAGAAATACAACTCAACCTGGCATTGCATTGTAGGAAAGAATTTTGGTAGTTATGTCACCCATGAATCAAAATGCTTTATTTATTTCTACATGAACGAAAAGGCTGTACTCCTCTTTAAGTCTGGATAGAACTTGAAAAATGAATTTTTTTTATTGAATAGTGAAATAAAATTTTAAATAAATTATTTAAAAATATTCTTTTCAATGAAAAATGAAAGCATATTTTACACATATTTTTGAGTAAAAGAAAAGATAAATCGTTAACTGAGGGAATTTAAGTTTAGGACTGAAAATTTCAATGAAAACTTGACTTTATTAACGAAATAAGACAATGGCATTATTCTTGTGGATAACATGTAAAAAGTTTCCTTCCTGATAGGTGATACAACTTTCAAATTTATCACCGACAATACAGTTCCACGAGGGATCGAATTTTTCGTCACAGTTTATTTTTATATACTCGGCAATATCCTCGTCATTGGTATATTTATTAATGGCAGACTTTATTATACGAATGATGTCTCGATAGTATCTATTTTTCATGTCATTCTTTGTTATAATCAACTCCTCTTGTTTTTTCAAGTTCATTTTTTTGGAGAATGTTAGAAAAAGAGAAAAATTCTAAGATTAATCATATTCTACCACATTCCTTAAGGTAACCTAAATCTAGGAGAATATCTCAGTGAGCAACAAACTGAATTTCTTACCTCCAAGACTCTGTGAGAGGACTTTAACTCAAAAGAGAAAGAGAATAATAGCGATAGAGATGAAATTTAAAACTACAAAAGTAAAATTCTACAAAACTTTTTCATCAATTCATTGATGCAATGTAAAAATGGTTTTAAAGACTCGTTACCCTCATAAATTCACTACATTCTCTTCACGGTAGCACTTACACGTAGAGAGAGAAAAAAAGAAAATGAACTAATCATCATAACTTACGAGAGATATCTTTCATTTGATCTACTTGAGCAATAATAATAATAATAAATAGGTAGACTACACACACAGAATGAGAAATTGTGAGATAGTGGAATGAGTAAAGTATACCACCACTCTGAGTTCACACACACATAAGCTCCCTCATCATTTTTTAGCAATTCTTCAAACCAAACTACTGAGAAAACATTGTCATTGGTAATTTTGATACTCAGGATGTAATTTATAAATACTAGTTCGTAACAGAATAGCATCATCGAAAGAAATTGTTTATTATTTAATCGAATAGAGCCATGAACAATCAAGAAACTACGAAAGCTGTCATCAAGAATGCAGACATGTCTGAAGATATGCAAAGACAAGCAGTCGAATTATGCGCTGAAGCAACCAGCAATTTCAAATTAGAAAAAGATATTGCTGCTCAAATCAAGAAGGAATTCGACAAAAAATTCGGTGCCACATGGCATTGCATTGTTGGAAAGAACTTTGGCAGTTATGTAACACACGAAGCAGGTCACTTCATCTACTTCTACATGGGCAATCAGGCTGTTCTCCTCTTCAAATCTGGTTAAAAAGAAACTCTGCAAGAAGTAATGACTCACATTTAAAAAATAAATAATGCTTTATTTAAAAATTCTTTCTTAATTTTTCCCTAAAATTGTTTACAAAAGTGCAAAAAAGTGAATGAAATGCAGTTTTGTCAGGAGAATTTGCGCATTTGAGAAAAAGTCCTAAGGAAATCCTTGCCTATATAAAGAGGACTGGCATCGGGATATAGGGTAATAAAATGAAGTTACTCTTCTTGCTGGCTGTTGGATTAGTTTCCCTTAGTTTCGGTTCTGCCTCAAATGATAAGCCCCCAATATCTCAATTTCCCACAAAAACAAAATACGATCCATATAGAGTTGATAAGCCGAATCTTTTTGGAGGAGACTCTTATGAACAGGACAAAGTGAGGATAAAGGATCACTCCTTGGAACCTTTCAGTCCATTCTTTGATGATTACTGGAACTCCAAAATGAAAGGCTTTGTGGATAGACTTTTCAATGCCTTTTAAGCTTGATCATAATTTCTCTTATGAAAAATAAGATTGAAAATAAATAACTGATTTAATCCTGATAATGTTCCATAGATAATGTTCTAAATTAAATAATTTTCGTGTCAAAAAGTTGACACTGAGAGGAAAAAATGAAAAGGATTGTTTAGAAAGAGTCTATCTTTATTTGGGAAATATTTCTAAAGATTTCATCAAAAATTGCTAACAAGAGAGAGAAAATACTCTAGAAAATAGTTAGAGCTGTTTAGAATTTAGAATTTTTGCACTCGAAAATTGAGCCTATTCTTGTACTTCGATGGGTTCAACAACAGCCACTTCCTCTTCGTGGTGAGCATCATAGACATCTGATTGAACAGCTGTATTGTCCTCTGTAATAACTTGATCTTGAGGAATAGGAGTATTTTCAACTTGAACAAACTCTTGTTCAACAATTGGAAGTTCAGTGGTTGCAACAACTGGAACTGCTACAGTTTCCCAACCATCACCTGAGGCTGCTCCGCTTGTGAATTTATCATCAGCGAAAGAAAGGTCTAGCGGAATTGGCTCATATCCAGCTGGAGCACTTCGACCAGTTCTACTGTAGACTTCTTCGTATGGCTCAACTGAGTCTTGAACAACGACATGCTCTTGGCCTTTACCTTTTGTGGTGTGAGTTCCCTCGGAGATGACATGATCCTCAGTTACGATTCCGGTGGGAACACTGACTGGTACATAAATATCATCTTCACGATTCTCATCCACATTCATAATGCTAACTTGAGCTGGTAGTTGTGGGGGTGCAGGGGGAGCAGGGATCTCTTTGTCGATATTCATAATGTGAATGTTTTGTGGATCAGCAGGAATAACTGGAGCTTGGTGATGGTTCTTGATATTCATGATTGTAATGGGCTGTTGAGGTTGCTTAGGTGGCAATGGAGCAGGGTGCTTATTTTTAACATTGACAATGGTGATTGGTTTCTGCTCGAAAATGGGATAAGCAATATGTTTACCCTTGGATGGGAGAGTATTTCTAACATTATAAATTGTATATGGATGCTCAGAGTTCTTGATGGAGACTGGCACACCTGGATGACCGGAGACAAAACTTTTACCAACTGGTCCAGTAGTTTTTGATGAAGTTGTAGTGGTAGTGGTTGTGGATTTCTTTCCTGAATCAACCACTGTAGTCTGATCCTTTACCGAAGCATACGGGACAGATTCTAAAGATTTTCCATAGTAGTTGGGGAACATATCATAGTACCCTTTGCCCAAAGCTGGAATGAGAATTCTTCTCAAGAAATGTGGATCACTGATGTCCTTGTTGAAGACACTGTAGCTATGTGTTTGAGGGGACTTACGATAGGCAGCATAATCATAAGGGCTTGATGCAACCGTGGCCACACAGATTATAAGAACAGCTATGATTCTCATATTTTTCTCTTTGATTTCTTCTATTCAACTACAATTCAGGTAGCTCTATTTATATGGATGAATTTATGGGTTTTTAGACAAAATGATAATAACTATCTCCCCTTTTTTCAAACTTTAGTCTGGATAAAATTTTTCCTCCTTCAGAATTTAATTGAATCACTTTGTATGCGGCATTGAAAAAAACATATCTATCATAAAGTAAATGATTATATCATCTTCATAGAGGAATTAAGGAAGCATGATTATGATTGCCTAGATAGAATATACACTAGGCTTGGGATAACTACTTTCAGTTTGTATATACATTCCAAGTCTATATAATTTGTATTCCGAAATCTATATCCCAAGTAAATTCAGTATACTCTACTATTTAAATGTGTATATATTATTTCAGTAAGTAAAATGGGTATTTACTACTCCCAATACTGTATATATTAATTATACATGCACTTATAATTGTACTTATTTATTAATCAACCGTAATTTAAACTTTACAATTTTCATTCTATATAAAATCACAAAATTATCTTTGAATAATTATTTTAATTAATTGAAGAGTATTAATAAATTAATATTCAAGTTAAAAAAGAGAAGAAATTATCTAATCTTTTTTACAATTCCTAGGAGAGGAAAATATATATTCTGTCTAGAAGAAAAAATTATTTCCACTCCTCAAACATAAAAATGCATACCTAGAATTTTATCAATCAGATGATTTTGCAGACTTTACAAAAAAATTATTATTGCTCCCTGCCATAATTACTTTACTTATGTCGAGAATTATTTTTTTCACGGTTATATAAAATATCTTCAAGTGTGTAAAGAGAATTTTATTTTCATAAATCCCAGAGAATACTTGAGAAAATCATCACAGGAATAAAGGTCAATAATTTTGACTCTAAATAAATATGAATAATGGATAATTTTTCAAAGTTTAGATTATCTCAACTTATCTTGATTTCTGCAATCTACAAAAGCTTTAAGCTCAAAACATGAGCGAATTTCTCTTTCCTTCAAATAAAATTAAGCATATTTTGAATACAGTAAAAATTAATTAAGCATTCAAAGTAACTAAATTCTTCAAAAATGATACACGTTAAGAATTCATTCAAGATAATAATTTACAAATCACGAAAGAAGTAGTAAAAGTCAAAGAAAATAAGAATAAAATGCAAGCTGAAAAAACATCAAAACTCTCCAATAAATATCAACAGTGGAGAGAAAAGTGAAAAAGCTCACGTTGGCCAATGAAGTTGAAGATTATGGGAATGTACATTTGGTTTTAATATATTTTCTTTCAATTCTCTAAATTATGAATTTAAGAGGATTTTCGGACGTGTTTGAAAAAATAAATGAATTACTAATTAATTTAATTTCCATGAATTTCATTTTTAATGATTTTTTTTTATCAAATTATATTTTTTCGAGTCAACAACATGAGATCAGACGATAATTTAACAATGACTTCGAATCTGAATTCATTACAGGTGTGGAATATCAAACAATTCTAGGTCTTAGAATCTTGAATCATCCATCGAATGAGATCAACTTTTTACAATTTTCTTGGGATAGGGAAATTTCAAAATTTTCATAAATGAGCCCCAATTAAAATTTTTTACGCTTTTCTCATTTCAAAATTTTCTCAACCCTTGAAAAAGATTTATTCTATGTTTCTCTCTCTAATAAGCTAGGTGTTTCTCCTAAAATTAATGTCCCAAATGGATACAAAGTAATCTCCTTGAAAGCAGCTTAATCGGAGATTATCATGCTCTGTGACATCGAATAAGAAACGTGGAGGACCATTGCACAAGCTAGAAAAAAATCAAAAACTGAAAAAAATGTTATTTAGTGTAAGATAAAAGGGTTAATTCCAAAAATCACCCCAGAGGAAATTTTTTTTGATATTCACCCCAAATAAATTATTTTAATAATAAGAAATAATTTAATTTAATTATTTCTCTACCCTTTTTCCGCGCTTGATATTTTAAGGCTTTACATGGTCTTCCATATTTTATCCTTCAAGTTCCGACTCCATCAGATTTTAATAATCTCCGAGTAAGCTGCTTTCAAAGAGATTATTTTGTATTCATATCGGACATACTTTTTAAAAACAACTTCTGGTTGGTGAAGTTAACAACTCTTCTTATTTCACTATTTCGATCTTGAGAAACAAGAAATAAATCTGCTTTAAGGATACCAAAAATAAGTAAAAAACTAGATTCGCGTAAGGTTTTTTCCATCAAAGGTTTTATATAAGGAGAAAGTTCACTTTCTATCTTTCTGAAACTTATATAGGTTGCATAAAGAATTTGTATCATTCAAGTTATACCATTCAACAAGAGGGGAATTTTGAAATGAGAATAATTGATTCGAAGTAAAGAGTTGAAATATTCATTGGGGTGATTTTTGGAATTAACCCTAGATAAAATCGTTTCTTGATTTTGAAAATGTTTGGGGTCAAATATGGAAAACTATTTTCATTGGGGTCACTTTTGGAATTTACCCATGAAAAATATACCAAAAACTCACTACTCAATGAATTCTTTCAAGATTAAATGTATCCCTCAAATGTATGGCATCATATCGCTCAGGAGAACGACGGAATAGGCTAATCAACTTGAGAGGTATTTTGGCAAAAAAAATCATGATCTCGATCGAAGAATTGTTTCTTTTTGTTTTAATTTTTTCATCGGTATCTTCATAGCAACAAACTTTAATTTAAAGATAGTTTTCACAGTGTAGGCCCACTAGAAGAGATGCATTAATGATTTCAATCGACATTAGAAGTTTTCAATGCAATACTTCAGTGGAAACCTAAATTTAAAAAGTTTGTTGAATAATAATAATTATTATAATGGTTTCCTGGCTTCGAAATTCAGATCTCTTGAAAAGAAAGTTTAAAGTGTAAACTGTCATAATCCTGAATCTAACTCTTTATTTTCTCTATTCTCGATTACATCTGAAAGCAGTTGAGTATTTCTTAAATAGCATTTCATGTAACTTTACTATTGAGTAAGCTTGGAATTGATAACCTACTAGCATATCAGATTTCTAGAGAATTTGTCAATCTTACAAATTATACTTTACAGTTTATATTCATACTTTTATATCTTTTATCTAGGTCTTAACTATTTTTAATTCAAGGTTTATCAAATTAAAATAGATTTAATGAATAATTTTTTATCAAATTTTTTTTAGATCAGCGGTGTCGCTGCTATTCTATCATTTATACTGATTGAATCCTAAAAAAGGTGGAACATTTTAAAACATGTGATCCTCTTTTCAAGTTTATTCACTTTTTCTACATTAAAAATTATTTTTTAAACCAGTTTTTGGTAAGTATCTGAGTCTTTTTAGTTCAATTTCATCAATGTTTTGCTAAGTTGTCGAAGCAGCATTTTACAAGTTTTGGTTTCAGTTTTGAAAATACAGTAGGCCAATTGATTTTATAAAGGACAAAGGGTCGTAATACTCTGACCATGGTTCTGAAAACTCCATAAACTAAAGATATTCTGATCAAGACCTTGAATAATACCTAGTTATCTGTTAGAAGGATGTTTATAAAAAAGAGATCCGAATTAGCTTGGTGTCTTTTCCGACGTTATTTATGGAACGAGATTTGATTCATATTCAAACTTTTACACATTAATTAGTTATTCAAGATGATTCACTACTGATGAATAACACACATGATAAAAAGAAATTTCAAAATCATATTAGAATTAGTATAAGTTGAAGTAATTGATTCATTTCTATACCAAAGGATTAGATCCTCAATCAACATAACAATAATAGACTCAAATCAACATGGCTTCTGCAAAGGAAAATCTTGTGAATCCAATCTATACCAATTCCTCAGCTATGTCTTGTTCCTCAAAAGCAGAAAAAAGAAGATAATTGTAATATATATTGATCTAAGCAAGGCGTTTGATAAAGTATGCTTTGATAATATTTTAGAATCTTGTCACAAACATGGCATATGCTCAAAACTTCTAAAGTATCTTGAAAATTACCTGACGAATAGACAACAATTTGTAGAATGCAATGGTATGAAATCTGAACTAAAATCTCTAACTTCGGGTGTTCCACAAGGATAAAGAGTTGGTCCTCTACTATTCAATATTCTATTTGCTGTAATCCAAACTGAAAATTTCAAAATCTTCAAGTATGCAGATGACTTCAAAATAGTTTTTGACTTCAATGAATACTACAATGTTGCTACAATAAATAATGAACTTGAACTCATATCTGCAAAGCTCAAACATCTAGGTCTTTCTCCAAACATAGAAAAGTCATTTTACATAACCCCATGTGAATCAAACATCTTTGATCTAAACATTTTTATTGGGCAAACAAAGATCCTTCCAAAAGAGCATGTAAAAGACCTAGGTGTGGTATATAATTGGAAGTTTGAATTCACACAGCATTACAAGGACATCATAAAAAAGTTCATTGGCAGATTAATCCATATTCACAAATGTGTTAAAACCGACTCGATGAAGGTCCTTCTATATAGAATATATGCTAGACCGACAATAGAATATTGCTCAGCCGTATGGAATCCAAAAGGAGAAAACTGGTCTAAAAAGATAAATACAGCATTCAAGAAATTCAGGAGAGATAACTTAAGATTAAGACGAGAACTCAAAAGCATATGTTTGATCAAATCATCGCCAATATTATATAACACAAACCACTGAGGACTCAGATCAAATATTCCTGAATTCGGACAGCATAAAAAATTTATAATGAAGAATAATTATTGTAAAAACCTAACTTAACGCATGAATTGTTAATAAATTATTATTATTATAAGTAAAGTATGTTTTTTGTATAATTTTGACAAGTTTTCGAATAAATATTTTTTTTATTAATTCAATATTATCTAAAGCTAGTTAATATGAAGATGGGAATTTATGCTTTTTACAAAATTATTGATTTTTTCATCAAGAAATCGAATTTGATCAAGAGTTTTTGGAATCTAGATCGCAGGTTCCAGTTTCAGGATCTGAAGAAAAAATATTTGAAAAAAATCTAATTTTAAGAAAGTTATGGCATATTTCAAATCTAGCGATGGCGCCGTATTCCCTTTTTTTTGAACTTTGAGTTAATAATTTTTGTTGATATAAAAGTGAGAGAGTGATCAAAAGTTGATTATTAGGATCATTATTAGTCAAGGAAACCGATTATGACCATGAAAATTTCAATGGACTCGCCAAATTCCAGGGATCTTGAATCATGAAAATTTCATCGATTTTCAAGAAGTGAAAATGTTCAAAAAATCAAAATTCGATTTTCACAAGAAGAGGGGCGGATTCTCAAAATCTGAATCAGTATATTTGATTTCTTTGAATAATCGTGATCCTAATAATCAACTCTTGATCACTCTCTCACTTTTAAATCAACAAAAATTATTAACTCAAAGTTCAAAAAAGGGGAATACGGCGCCATCGCTAGATTTGAAATATGCCATAACTTTCTTAAAATTAGATTTTTTTCAAATATTTTTTCTTCAGATCCTGAAACTGGAACCTGCGATCTAGATTCCAAAAACTCTTGATCAAATTCGATTTCTTGATGAAAAAATCAATAATTTTGTAAAAAGCATAAATTCCCATCTTACATTGTTTATCACAATGCTGAAAATTGCTGAAAACATCCAAAATATTCAACATTGAAAAATAATAAATAATAATACTAAGTACCATATAATACAGAGACTAAATTATTTACATTTCTAATCTCATGATTTTTTGAATGGAAAAGAAATTTTACGAGAAAGATACAATCCAAAAAATTAGTTTCTTAAGGATAGAAAAAATGAAAATCAGATTGGAAGGTACACTTGCAACTATTTAAAGAAAAGGGTTTTCAAGAAAACTACGACCAAAATGCCTTTTCAGGGTTGAATAAGTTGAAACTTTGTTCATTACATTGGTTGACTCAAATTCCTTATGATATAGTAATTATAGCTATTAAGAACCTTTTAATATAAAAATTTTGCTCAAGAAATTATGCATTGAATTCATCAAGAAAATTTCAATATTCAGTTATTTATTTTTTGAATTTTATACTTTTGAAAGAAAATCAGAAATTAAGAGTTTTTTTCATTTAAAAAACCAAACCAGTGTTTATAAATGATTAGTTTGTTTCAGTTTGTCTTGCGATCCTATTGAGCTCTTCACTGAATCCGGTCATATCTGGTTGTGAAAGATCTTCAACACCTGGAGCTGGTATGTGAGATCCATCAGTTGAAAAAAGCTCAGCATCAGATGGTCCACGGACAAAACCAGGTTCGGATGCCTGTTGGCTTAAATCGATGGGTATGCGGTTTTCAGCCATAGTAACTGGGGAACTTAAATGCTCATTCACAAGGGGAGTTGAAGCAGGGTGTTCCTCAGCATGAGTAGTTTCCATTGGAACATGCTCCTGAACTACTGGCTGATGAACTTCAGCTGATGTTAGTTCTGGGGACATGGGTTGATGTTCAGGCAATGAAGCAGCGATGGGATGCGAATCAATAGGTTGATGTTCTGGTGTCATTGGCAAGGGAGCAGCAATAGGTAATGACTCAATAGGTTGGTGTTCCGGAGACATTGGCAATGAAGCAGCATAAGGATGAGAAGCGAATTGTTGTTCTGGTAGAGAAGCAGCAACAGGAAGAGAATTAAGAGGTTGGTGTTCTAGTGCATTTTCATGTGCTACATTCAAAGTTTCAATAGGTTGGCCCTCAGCAGCAATTGGCAAAGCAGGGGCAGCCTCGTGCAAGATTGGTACTGCTTCAGCTGGCTGTTGATCGATTATTTGATTTTCAACAACAGCTGTCTCAGGGATGCTTCCAGCCACGTTGATTTCAGATGTTTGTTCCAATCTCTCTGGCATTGGCAAACGGTTGATAACAAATGGCTGAGTGCTTGGTACATTGGGAACAACACTTTGACCATTGATCAAATGAGCTGGTTCATTACGGGCAATTCGATTGATGACAACCTCTTCATTTCCATCAATTATCTGAGTTGCGGGAGTCTCCACTTTTGATATAACTTCAGAGGTCTCGTGTGCTTGGTCAATGTTGTTGATCATTACATTTGGTTGAGTGTAATGGACTTCTTGAGTTTTTGCAGCCGGGATTTCTTGATCTATATTTGTAATGTGAATATTTTGAGGTTCAGCCGGGATCACTGGAGCTTCATGGTGGTTATTTACATTATAAATTTTGATGGGATTACGAGAGGGACTCTGAGCTGGAGGATAATTATGATTTTTCATATTTATAATGTTAATTGGTTGCTGATCATAGAAAACAGGAGCCATTTGTGGATTCTTTAGAGCGTCTCTCGGATCAGGGTAAGCTTCTTTCATTGAGACAAGAGGAGCTTCAACGCCCTTGTTAAAATTGTGTGGATACCTTTTACCGTGGAGGAAGTTTTGCAGAATTTGTTGTCTTGGATAGTAACCCTTCATAAGATAGTGCTTGTACATTTGATGTAGGTAAGGATTATAGTAGTAACCTTTGTTGTAGGTATTGTACGTTCCATCGCACAAGACCAAAATGATCAGGGATAGACTGAAAATCTTCAGTATAGGATTCATGTCTTTTTGGTTCCTCTCTCTGGATCTCCCGGGATGATTTTGTAATTTCTTCTTTCTCTTGCTCTTTTTTATATCCCTGCAATGCCTGATGAAAAAATACTATTTCATACACAATAACAAGGGAATTGTACAATTACAATATACCCAAATAAATTATTTATCATTTCAAAGTGCTTACCGCTTCAATTAAATATCTTCTCTTTTAATTGAATACCGATTCATTACCATGCTGCCTCTTCATCATCTATCTCCCTTCCCTGACTGAAATATAAAAATTATTCAAAAAACAAATGATTTGATCATTATTATTATTATTTAAATAGGAAAAGTTTTTTTTGTAAAAAAAGTTTATTCTATTATCAGCAGACAAGAATATAATAATATTCTTTTAATTACAATTTTTATTGGAAACAAAATTAAAATTTAATTTCTAAAGATGCTGATGATGATTACATTTGGTCTGAAAGTGCTTTATTATTTATAACAATTGTTAGAACAATAACTAGATTAATTTCATTAATGGAAAAGAAACCGTTTTTGTGAATCAAAAAAGTCAAGCAATATCCCTACGATCCTTCTTTTTATATCACTTTTCTTATGTAATAGAATAGAATTCAAAATGAGCATAATGTTCGGGATTTTAAGAATACATATTTTGATTATGCTTAGAATTCAAATTTTGATCGAAAAAGGAGGTTTTTTCACTTCATCCTAGTGAGTTTTAAATTATAGATTACTTCCGCGAGTTCTAGCCCATATAATTTCGAATTTCATCTAATAGAGTTAATATTTGCTGGCTGATTTATAAGCAATGATAAGAGCTTATTCTTTCTTTGAAAAATGGTTCCCTTGTAAGTTCATTTTTGTGTCCTCAATGATAAAAAAATCTACATATTCCTATTAATAATTTGAAATGATATCAAGCTAGTACTTTAAATCCCTTAAGAATGAAATGATCTTTCAAAAAGTATACTATACATGCATCAGTGTGATTGAAGAATGATTGAAACGAATTCATCTCAAATCAATATTCATCAATTAAAACCATTGAACTGTTTAATATTAATAGAAGGTATAGATCTCAATATAATAGTTTTATTTCTCTAACCAAAGCTACTAACTTTATACATGTATGAAATAATATAGGTGCAAGATTTTTATTTTGGAGATGATTTTATCGAGAAGTTTGAAGAGAAACTTATTTTATTACAACTTGATATTAATAGTTCATCGCGATGATTCCCAGAAGTTTTTTAGAGATAATACAAGTTATTGAATCTAGATCAATCGAATTAGCCTAATTAAAACGTAAAACTGAAAATTCTCTATCTGCTAGAGAGTTTCCTATTTGAAAAAATTGCAAAACTTAATATTTCAGTTTAATTCTTCAAAATAAGGGTTAATTTTGAATCTTCAGTTAGGGAGAAAATAGCTGTATATACCTATAATATAGCTGATATATGCTTGATTCAATCTAAAAATCTGTTTTCATGATGACAATATGTTTTACTTTGAATTTAATAGACCTAAAGAACACAAGTTGGTCATAGAAAGAACTAGTTATCAAGAAAACACTTGGGACAATGTAAATGTTTTATTCTAATCAAAATTGCTTATTTTTTATCCTCGTTCATGTCTTTTAGAAAGGAAAAGTCCAATGGAATTGGGGTGTATCCAGGTGGAGTATTCCTCATCATACGAGAAAGCTCTTTTTCCTCAGGGGGTGGAACATCGAAATTGGGATTCCCTGGGAGTTGAGATGAGTGAATTTCGTTTAATTCCTTTATCTCGTCCATGCTCATTTCAAGCTTGGCCGACTGATCGCCTGATTTTGATGATTTACTGTCTTGCTTTCCATTGAAAATGTCATTTCGGCCAAAGGGTTCACCAAAAATGCTCTCCATTCTTGGTCCCATATTGAAGGGATTGAGAAACATTGGATCCAGGCGAACGTTAAAGCATAGACTTGATAAATCCCTATAGATGGACATGATATGATTTATATTTTTGGCTGAATGCCTAAATGGAGGCGGCAACGGGAAGTGGTATCTTTGTTTTCCAAATGTGTTCTTCATTTGCCATGGATTTTTCGGTAGGGGATATGAATTCCGTGTACTCGCCAACAAGACCAATCCCAAAAGGTAAATAAGAAGTCTGAAGAGCATTTTTATCAAGAAAATAATGCCTCTTTAAGCATTTATTTCCGTATATATATATGTTTATCTTGAAAGATTGGACGATTAATAGGCTGTGCGCTTTCAAGTCGAACTTTGATTAAACGTTATTTTCTTTTTTCTATATCATAAAAATCGGATTCCCTCTAACTTGTATTGAAATTGGTTTCCCAAGCGTAATCAAAGTGCATCATCAAACAAAATAATGTAGGAAATCATTCAAAGGCCGATTGAAGCTATCTTTCTACAATAAAACCCAAATAGTTTATTAAAAGTAAAGACAATGTAGATGATTATGTAAAAATGTTGAATGAGCATGTTATTGTCTAAGTTATTTCATTTGAACACGGAGTTTTTGTTAAGTCTATAGAGTATATATTTGCATTTCCCTTCTTTTTGTAATAGCTAATTACTAAGATCTTTCCCATCCAAATTCATGCCTAATCAGACATCATGTTCTGGTTGAGCCTAGATGTTTTCCTTTCGTATGTATGCCTGTCACCTCTGGTGATATATTCGAAACTTTGAGGACTTATAACTTTTCACAGGAATTACCTACAAAAATGAAAGTTACATATTCTTGATCAGCTCGACAAGACAAATGAACTGGTATAAACTTTATACTAGTAATAATTTTCTTATTCAATTTTACTTTGGAAAACCGAATTTTGAGCACTTATTCAGTAAAAGTTTGTATAAGAATCGAGATTTCAGAACTAAAACATATTTCATCATCTTTTTTGATCATTTAACTCTCATTTAAGCCTAATTTTGTTGGTGTACGTGAAAAAATTAGAGAGTTATACGTTCTAGAAAAAAGTTACTCAAAAAATAATTTAATGGCCGCTGGTGGCCGTAAAAAAATTTTGAGAAAAAAACGAATGGCACCACGAGAATCAGCGTGAAAAACTGAACAAGATATGCAAATTTCAGTTGATTCGATTTCCTTAAGTTGATTTTTGTTGCACTGTGTTATGTACGGAAATTGACAAATTCCCAAAGTTTTTATGGAACAAGGTCCCACAAACATTCTCTCTTAACAAATATGAATACGTTAAAGTCTCAGCTCAGGCAACATTAGAATCGACCAGACAAAGAATTGAATTTCTTGAAAGAAAATTGGACGGAGCAAGAATGAAACTCATTTGTGATGAACAGTTAGACATACACATCAGCAGATTTATTAAAGTTCAGGGAGGGAAAGAAAGTGAAAGGAAACTTCAAAATTTACTCAAACAGATTGAAAGGGAAGAAAACAATCTCGAAAAGGGCGTCTTTAACTATATTGGGTTAGAATACAGAAAGAAGTAATATCGTTTGGCCCAAATTTCTGCATTCCAAAAAACATCTAAGGTCACTGATGATAAGACAGCATTCGAAAAGCTGGCTTGGGATTTAACACAAACTAATAAACTAAAAGAAGGGGCAGATCCTGAAGAGATTAAGATATCTCTACTGAGCATGTACAAAGATTATAGCAAAAAGAAGAGGGTTAGAAAGAATCTAAGAAGAGAACATATCGAAGCACTTAGGGAAATAACAAACAATAGTGAAATTCTAATTGCGAGACCAGATAAAGGAAAAGGTATAGTTATTATGAAAAAACAAGACTACGTTAGAGCAGGGAACAACTTTCTCGCAGATGAAAATAAATTCGAGAAAATTGAGGGAACTAGGAAAGACTACAAAATTGGGGAAGAAGAAAAAACAATAGAGAAATTAGGAAAAAAGTTGAACAGCAAAGAGTTGATAGATAAAAACACGATGGGATCAATCATAAGGAAAAACACGTGTATGTCTAGGTTGTACTTCTTGCCAAAAACTCACAAAATTGACTCAGATAACCTCCCTGATATTCTACCAATGAGACCAATTCTAGACATGTCTGCATCCCCACAACACAATTTAGCAAGGTGGCTGTTAGAGATTATAAAACCAATTCATGAACACTACTGCAAATACGTTATCAAAGATGTATTTGAATTCGTTGAGAAGGTTAAAGACGTAAACATTGGAGAGAGAGCAATGGTTTCCTTAGATATACAGCATCACTTTTCCCAAATATACCGATTGAAGAAACACTCAGTATTATTTGCTCGTATGTTGACAACAATAGAAATACCTTCAAATTGAATGGGAATGAAATAACCGAAATGTTAAAAGTGTGTTGCACCAACATTCCTTTCTCATTCCAAAATGAAGTATACACTCAGAAAGATGGTATAGCTATGGGGTCCCCACTAAGTCCAATATTAGCAGACATTTTCCTTGGTTACCTAGAAAAAGAACGAATGGACCAGATCATCAACAGATATACAGAAATGTATATAAGATATGTAGATGATACTTTTATCATAATGAAACCGAATGCATCTATTTCAGAATTTCACAGAGAGATGAATTCAATTCACCCAAATATCAAATATACAAAAGAAGACGAAATAGACAATGCATTAAGTTTCTTAGATGTAAAGCTGACTAGAAAACCTGATGGTACTCTCCGGAGAAATATATACAAAAAGAATTCAGATACGGGAAAGATATAATGGCATACAATTGAAGGTTGTATTCAAAACAACAAGTTTGATCAAATTTCAACTTAAAGATAGGCTAGAACCAAATCTCACTTCCTGCTTCGAAGCTACCTGTGGTGCTAAATACATTGGACGGACCAAAAGAAGACTTGCGATTAGAATACACGAGCATCTCAATAAGAATAGTTCTTCAATCAAAAAACATTTGGATAGATGTGGTTGTGAGGCAAATGAAGAAAATTTCAAAATTTTATTTAAATGCCCAAACGACAATCTAACAGAACTTAAAATAAGAGAAAAGTTCTTCATAATGGGAGAGGACCCTAACCTATGTATCCAAAAGAACCATCTTCATGACTTGCAGTTACCTTGGCCCAATTGATTTTTAATTTTTCTTCTCTATACTTAAACAAATCAAGAATGGAGAAGTTTTTTGGTTTTTCATCAATTGGAAGTTTTGTAAATGGATTTTACTATTTTTCATTAAATATTTATTCATTAAAAAACTTTGTAAATATAATTTAATCAAACCAGGATTAGAGATTGATAAGACCTGGCGAAATATATATTTCTCTTATAAAATTCTTTTTATAAATTAACCAATATCTCCATGGGTCATTCGGACGTATATGTAAGTATACGTGAATATTTAACTAATAAAAAATTCTCTAGTTACTGCATAGTAAAGATATTATAAGTTTTAAATTTTTCTTTCGGATTAATTTTTTTTGTAAAATTACGTTATTTTTTGCGTTTTCTACGCGAAGTTTATTTTTGACTGCTAGAAATAAATGAGTTTCACTCTTTAAAAACAATTTTTTTCTCATCTCATTCTTTGGAAAATCCTCCATATTTTCTTGTTATGGTAACCTTTAACCCCTTCGAACCCGTTAAAATGCAGCGATCGCCAAAAACTGTTGATTTAGAGGTCGTATACGACCACTGAGATCGTAGGGGTTAATAAATATTGCCAACAAGAGCTTCAAACAATTAAATTAGCGTCTGGTATCCAAGACAAAATTTGTGTAAAATATTGAGATAAATATCTGACTTTTGTTTGGACAAGGGTTAACAAGTAATTAGCTATTTCTCATTTTTCTTGTGATGAATTTCAAGGGAATGTTTGAGCCTGAATATTGGTTTGCGTAGAGTACCTCTTAAACTGATTCAAATGTTGCATGATTTAAATATTTCGACCGAGAAGTTGAAATTTTATTTATCCCTTTTCATGATGGATGAAAGTTAAAATTAATTTATAAAGTAGTCTTTCTATTTTGAAGTATAATTGGTATAAATTAATTAATTAATGATTACCTTGCAGTCTAAAATTTATTGCATTTATTCCTTGATTCCTGTATTTTAATTTATTAGGGTTCTTCGATGCCTCTATCAAAGAAATCGCTCAAAACATGAAAACTCAACCCTTCTTTAGGTCCATAAATTGGTCCTACAAGTGGTTCTAGACTAATCTCTATTCTCCTAACTATAACTGATGAAAAAGGAATTTGACTCTGACTCCTTTTCATATTTACCTGCTGACAAACACCAAAAAAGTTATTTTCTTTGGAAGAAGATCATCTTGCTCAATCTCTTCTGGTGTCCCCCAAGACTCAAATATTGGACCATTCATAATATTCCTCGCCGTGATGGCTTCTAATCCTACAATTAAGTTAACCAGTGGAACAATACACTTTCTTGAGCGATAATTTGAAATAAAAGTTCGCTAACGAGTAGTCAGTGATGACGTCAAATTATTACATTAATACCATTTGAAAGAGGCATGATTGCTATCATTAAAATAACAATTACTAAATAAATCAATCAAGATTGGTCAAAACAAAATAGGTCATACCTTTTAAGAACTCACTCTCCAACCATCAGATTACCACTATAAAAACTGTGTAGTTAATCAAGGATCTCGACCTCACATCTGGATAATTTGTAACTCTTTAGAGAAATTCTCGAAAAACCTCATTTAAGATCCAACTCTTAGAATTAAACTCTTTAAATTTCTCGATCTCCAACATCCTGACTATGGATCGTGTATTCTTTGGTAAAGTCCAATATACTCACTCAAATGGTTCCCTTTCCACTGACTTGAATTCAGTAGTTCAAATTTGGGCCAGAGCTCAATAGACAATTGAGAGTAAAATCTCTAATTTTCCCATGCTACTTTATTTCTTTCCGCTGACGTTAAATTGTTTCAATCAATCTCAAATTTTCAAATACATTTGGTTTTGTTAAAATACAGCTTTTCAAACTTTCTTACATTAACTGAAACTACAATTAGTTTTTTAGAGTTAGTCTGATCCGGGTTTTTAGTTCAAGTTTAATTTTCCTTTTTAAAAAACTATTTAAAGATAGAATATTAAGAATTTAATCAGGGTTATTCATCATTGATAAAAATGTAAATTTCCCAACTGATTCAGAAAAATTCACCTGATTGTAAATTGAATATTTTTTATCGAGAAAATTATTTATTTATTTGATTAAGAATTTGCATAATAATAAATAATCTATCTAATAATAGATAAGGCTTTTAGAAAATCTAATTTCTATAGTAAATATATTTCCCCTGCAATTTGAGATGCTCTCTGGGGAAAAGAATCACATGAAACTATTGTACAATGGACAATGTTTGAATTTTAATGAATTTTTAATGTGCAATGCATTTGCTAGAAAAACTTGAAGTTGGGGTACAACTTTCAGATTTTCCCATTTCAAAATAATTATCCTAAATCTATGCCACAAGGAAATATCAACGGCCTCTTACCAAATACAGTAGAAAAAGCAGACGAATGACAAATGTACATTCTAAATGAACCATTACTATTTTGTCTGCAATGCATTCTTTATTCTCTTTTATTCCATCAAATGTAAAGCTAATCACAACAGGTGCAGTCATTGTTTATTTTTCATATACTCTACCTCCTTTGATTAATACAGAATAATATACAGAATCACTGCCGATGTCCATTATAATTAACTTGGTGATTAACTAAGTGAATGAAAATATATTTTTAATTCAAGGATTAAAAAAAGATAACTTTGATTGACTTGCATTAGAATAGAAGTGGAGTTTTTCATGAAAACTTTGATCACGATTCAAAGTTTACATTCATCAGTATATTATAGAAATAATCCCAAAAATAGAAAAAATTCTACACAAGCCTGGTGCAAGGAGAATAGAATTTATAGAACTCTCGTGATTTTTGCATGAAAAAATTATCTTACTTTTCCATCTTACGATTCGATTCGGCATTATGTTGTGTATGAGAAACGTTGACCTGATTAATTTGTTTTCATTATTTGAAATGTTGAATCTAAATTTAAGTAACAAGCTTTATTTGGTGAAAACATTTCAGCATGCTGTTAGAAACTTGATCGACTTGATAGAGGGAAATGTTTATCAAGTCACCTGGTTGATACGTTTGGAAGAAATCCAACTTTAGATTGATGTGAAATATCTTTTCATATGTGTAAAGGTTGCCAGAGGTGCTAAACCTTACGTTGCATTTGAAATTACATTATTTTTCTTGAGTGTATCTCTCTGATAATAGGAGATCAAGTGATTTATCCTTAGAATAGGGAATAAAGAAACATCTTTCTCCCTTTTTGAACAAGTGTTAACACAAACAGAAATGTTGATCAAATGAATTTTTACTAATGATGAATAAATAATGCTCGTTTTTATTGAGATCTTACAAAAAATTGCAAATAGACAATTGTAGGAAATACTTTTTAGGGTAAATATCTTTTTATTGCTAATATGAAGGCTTTCTGTAAGCTTTTGTATAAAAAATGGTTTTATGACGATGCCGACTTTTGTTGTTAGAATTTGGCGCTCTGATGATAATGATAAGAATGAGTTTATTGTATGTTCTATCCAGGAGACAAATGGATCTCTCTTGTAAAGGTGTAACTTTACTTGATTAATTTGTACTTTTTCCCATTAATAATTATCAAATCCTCTCCAATGTTATTGACAATTACATCAGACTTGGGCCTAGAACTTATTCCGGTTGATGTAGTTGTTTTAGACCAAGGACTCGATTTCACATTATAAACTGTTAGAGGAGTATTCAGATTGTAGGTGAATCGTTTGTTTACTACAGGCTCTGGATTCTTAATTACAGGCTTGCTGCTGATCCCCTTGGAGGAATACAACGCTGGCCTTTGGCTTATATCATTTATTATATTTTTATCCTCAGATATACTCAGTCGGTGTACAGGACCTTGCGGTCGATATTGTCCCTTGTAGGGGGGCCTAGGGATAAATTGACTAGGACTTGGCACTGGCACATAGGATTTGATACTGCTCGGCGCCGGTGGTGTCGATCTCTGATACCCCTTGTATGTTGGAGGAATGTAAACTCCTTTTTTGTTTATCATTGGTTGAGGATTCTTTAGAGGAACTTCTGGTTTCGAGTAACGATCAAACGATTTTTGCATTATTCCTTGTATATTTTTTGACAATTCATCATTATCAAAATGCCATGTACTTGGATTGGGATTGGAGAATGTCGAGCTAATATCATTGACGAATTTGTTCAGCTCAACATTATGGCTATTCGATTTAATATTTTTAACCTCAACCACTGGTCTAGTATACTGATAGGACTGCTTTGGATAGTAGACATATCTTCTATGCAAAACTTTAATTGGCCCCGAGGAAGATTGATTTCCCTGGGGGAGGAAATTTTGTAAACTCGGTCCAGATATTTGAGTATATGAAGTTGAACAGATGTACACAATCAAAAGGCTGAAAATAAATAGCTTTTTCATTTTTTTCTTCAAATAACAAAATAATATGGAAATTTTCCCCAAAACCCAACTATATATTATATACATGGTAAGACTAGGAGATTCCTATTGGCTGTTCATATTTTCATGCATAGATTAAGAATTAAATGTGATTTTCACTCTATAATTTGATCCCTTTCTACAATCTCTAATATTATTCCGTAGTATGAAACGATAGGATATGTATTAGATTAAAAAACTACATCATTTAACAAATGCAAAGGAATTTTAACTTTGCCAAACAAGTTTTTGTAAACAATTTAAATTACCAATTGATGTTCTTTTAATTCTTATTACTCCGATCATAAAAAAGAGAATGTTCTTTTAAAAACTGATAAAAAATTGCCTAAAATTAGTATAATATTAGTTTCAATATCAATATGGAGAATTTGATTATTTCTGATCTAACTATTGGATTCGTTTATCATAGAGAAAAAACATAACCCCATAAAAATGTCCTAGACAAAATTTCGCAAGTTTTCATGTTTCCTACAAACAATAGCTTTTTAATATTTTGAAAAAAATATCGAAGAAGAGACAGTTTAAAAAACAAATTCTCATATGGCTGTCTAAAAAGGAATGATTTTTGAATATTCTATAAAGTCAATGGCTGGCTTCCAAAATTGATGATAGAATTAACCATATTAAATAAATACAGAATAAATAGTACAGAACAAATGGTATACTCAATCAATTTGAGTACTGAAACTTATTCAAAATTGTAAAATTCCAATCAAGTATGGGAAATACTTGGTTGAAAATTGAGAAAAAGATTTATGATAAATTTGATTTTAAAGAATGAATAAAATTCATGTTGCATGAAAAATCGTTACCGCATAGCCTTAGTTGGTGAGAAGTGGAGGAAAAATTGAGTCAATTACATTTTTGACTATAGTTATTTCATATTTTACACTTTTGACTACACTTTTTTTTCTTTATTACATTTTTGACTATAGTTATTTCATATTTTACACTTTTGACTACACTTTTTTTTCTTTATTATGTTTTTGACTTTCTCTCATAGTTACATTTTTAACTACACTTTTTACAGATTTGACTACAATTTGAAAAAATATTTTACTTTTGATTACACTTTCTTCCATATTTTACACGTTTGACTATAGCCAAATTCTAATTAGAATATTGAGATTTTTTTCCAAATATAGTTAATTTGACTATAGTTAATTTTGTTTTTATATTTTTAACTACATTTTTTTTCATTATTACATTTTTGACTATACAAATCCTAGGATCTCACAAAGGTTATTTCAAGGTTAATTATAATTCATGCCGTTAATTTAATGGGGAATATAATTTTGTTAATCTTTATGTTATAATTCATTACAATCAAAGAATAATTATAAAGGGTTATTTTGACCATAGTTACAAGTTAGAAATAATAAAACTGTTGACAATTATAATAAGTTTATTCGATAGTATTCATTTCACATCTTCATATTTTGATTTTAATCGTTTCAGCCTCGGTCGCCCTCGTTTTCGAGTTGCCACCAGGCTTAGAATTTCACAATCCTTAAGAGAATCCAAATCTGGTAGAAATATTTTCGATGAATAAATTTTTTTTAGAGTGTCAGTCTTATATATTCTTTCAATGTGATTAATCCAATTTATTTGTGAATAAATGGCTACAACGAAAAAATGTTTGCAAGGCGAACCAATAAATTTTGCCTTGTTGCATGAGCATATCATTTCGCACAAATTAAACACTTTGAAAACTTCAGATGATGGTGTATTCATTACTAAGTATTCACCTTCATTTGTTGATTTTTTTACAACAAGTTTTCGAGCCTCTTTGATAATAATGATCAACTTCTCTTCAGAATTCTTCAAAGATGAATAAATCTCTGTCTGTCGATTTGAACGGGTGAAGCTTCCTCAATTCACGCAAGGAATTATTAAACGATTATTTATATATATGTATATTGGATGTAAGTTGATCATAACGACAAGCTGGAAAAAATTGTGATTTGCCCAATGTTTCGCTGGTATAACTCATGATTTAGAGTTTTTTCTCTGTCTGAAATAATTATCAAGTTCTTTTCAAGTTGAAGAGACGTGTTAAGATTCCCGACAGAAATGGATATTATACATTGGATAATTGAAAAAAACGAATAATTATAACACGGTGATTAACCAAACATATATTCCCCATTAAATTAACGGCATAAATTATAATTAACCTTATTAAGTGTAGTTAAAAATGTAAAAACAAAATTTAGAAAGAAAGTTTGACAGACAAGGTTAATAAACGTAATAGGTAGATTTTTTGATATCTTTTGGGAATAATGATCATTGGCTAAAATACTTCGTGATTTTGTTGATTTTTATTATTGTGTCCGAGTTTCGGTTTCTTTTTCTTGTTTCCTCTGGTTGACTGCTAGTTTCAACGACTGCTCTATTTCCGTTTCTCTTATTTGGCCAGTTTAGACCTAACGTCTTGACAAGTTTCTTTTGCTTGCATAAGATTGGGTTCTCTCTTTTGATAAAGAAAGCTTCAGCAGTTTTTAATGTGTTGACATTCCTCCCATTTTGTCTATAGAGAATATAAAAGTTTGCTGGGGAGGCTTTTTTGTCACATATCTTGAGATGATCCCTCACTGCTGTGTTTCCAGTATAGAGATGTTCATCTATTCTATCCTCGAGTCTCCTCGTAGTGTGACCAATGTACTCTGCTTTACACTGGAATTTGTACACAACATAAGAAGACTTATTATAATCCAAAAGGTCCTTAGATTCATTCGTAAACATTTTATTAGTCTTGAAAATATATCTGATTTTCTTTCTTGGAAATGTTGTTTGGAATAACTCGTTTACTTTTTGTTTCAATATTGTTCCATGGTTATCTCCTTTGAAAGGTACTATCAAATAGACAGGTTGAACATAAGGAATAATGGTGAAATAAGTAGAACAATTCACAGAAAAAAGACTTTCACTGGTAAACTTATGAATTACAATTTTCGGCATCCTTTTTTACTTTCTAAATATGCTCTCACCGTTTGCTCAATTGACAGATGATATTAAAAATCATTTCAACACAAAAAACAAAATTAACTATAGTCAAATTGACTATATTTGGAAAAAAATCTCAATATTCTAATTAGAATTTGACTATAGTCAAACGTGTAAAATATGGAAGAAAGTGTAATCAAAAGTAAAATATTTTTTCAAATTGTAGTCAAAACTGTAAAAAGTGTAGTTAAAAATGTAACTATGAGAGAAAGTGAAGTGAAAAATATAATTTAAAAAAAAGTGTAGTCAAAAGTGTAAAAAATGAAATAACTATAGTCAAAAATGTAATTGACTCATCTTGTAATTATTACTCATTAGTAGAGATGTAACAAATTTTTCAACCTATTTTAAAAACCAACTCAAATGATAATACTATGAGTTCTTAACATTATTTCATATAAGATCAAATATTAAAATGCTTGTCCGTGATAATATTCAAGTTTAAAGATCAGACTTTTTTAAAAATGCCGCTAGATTTTCAATGAATTCTTACCACGTTTTCACTAAAATTTGAATATCTTTTTTGCTGATAAAGCTTCAAGTGGTTTTTCACTGAAAATAGCAATAGAATCATGTTAGGATCATTTCTGTTAAATTTTGCTATTCCTCTATGCATACAAGAGAATTTAGGGAAAATGGGCAATGCACAACTATGCATGGGATTGCGAACGAATTTTCAGTTAATTTAGATCTCACACATCATTGTTATCAAAACTATATGTGGAAATTTCTCGGAAAACTTCATCATTTCATGAGATTTTATCGAAAACGTTTCATGCTACTCACAATGCTTCATGGGAAGTCCTATTGGCCCACTCCTTGCAGATATGTTTCTGGCATCCCTTGAACAAGGCCCTATGCAGCAATTGATCGAAAGTTCACGTCTATATGTTAGATACCTTGATGACACTTTTCTGGTGATGGACAGCGACAAAGACGGTAATGAGATTTGTCAAAACTTGAACACAATCCACCAAAATGTCAAGTTCACGAATGAGATGGAAGAACAAGGCAAACTCAATTTTCTTGATCTTGAAATTACGCGGAACGGTACAATCGCAATAACAAAGATATACAGGAAGACGAGCGTTCCAACACAGTTCTTACCATTTCATAGTTTTTCGCCAAAAGAAACCAAAAAGAGTGTCGTAAGCAATGCCTTCCTCAATATTGATAGACTGGTGTCAACTGAATACGTTAAGGAAGAAAGAACCAAACTGAAAGACCTCCTCAAACAAGATGGCTATCCGGAGTGTTTTATTGAAAAACATTCCCATCCCAAAGATAAAACCAGAGAAGAAGATGACGATAAGCCAATACATCTAGTTCTTCCTTTCAAAGGAGATGTTAGTAGATCTATTGTGAACAACAAGTTAACCAATATCACCAAACGAACATTCCCTGGGAGAAAACTGAAACTAATCTCAAAGACGTCCAAGCTCATCAATGGTAGAAACAAAGACCAAATTCCAAAGCTGAAAAGAAAAGGAGTAATCTATCAATTTGTTTGTGCGTGTGGATCTTCATATGTTGGTCAAACAACCAGAACACTTGGTGAAAGAGTGAGAGAACACTTAAGGCCGAAGTACAACAGTGCAGTCCAACATCATATCCAAGCAACAGGACACAGCGCAGATGCTTCTAATTTTAAGATCCTCTATCAAGTTAATCCAAGTGAATCCAGTAAAGTGAGACAAACCAACCTTGGTTCATGCTACTCACAAACACACTCAACAAAAAACATTTGAATACACTAAGACTAGTAATCCCAATTTAAGGATAAAGGAATAAAGTAGCTTCACAAAAAAATTGAAATTTTCGTAATACGAAATTCTTATATTGATAAATTATCAATGATAATCAATATTATTGAATCAAATTTGAAATATTTTCACTTTTGTTTTTTGAAGTTTAAGCCTTAAAGTTTAAAACCAATAGTTGATTAAATTAAGTTAATTCTCAAAAAACTGAGTTTTTGTCAAAAAAAGTTTTCAATAAACTCAATCTTTCTATGTTCTAATGGTAGAAACTGTTAGTCCAAGCCGCATAACTAGGTTAATTGAAACTCATTTCTCCGATCAATATCAAAGTAAATTATATTATTCATGATCAGATGTGAAAATCAAAATTGGTAAAGATCATCAAGCTTTCATTCCTCATTGTCGCCGTAGTGAATTTTTTGTACCAGAACCGGACAGAGACTATGCTGTCTGTCTTTGGAATCCTAAGAATTTCGTAGATAATCAACAATTCAAAGACTTTTTGTCAATCGCTAAAGACTACAAGTACCATGAAGATCAAGCGTTGACTTTCTTACAATATTGTAAAATGGATTTAGACTTGGCAATAAAAGATGTTCCGAATTATCGTCCTATCCAGACTGAATGGTCTCATTCTGAAATATTACAATTTTTCGATTTACTAGATTCAACAGAAAAAAATTTTGATGTTATTTATAAATACTTTTCTACCAAGAAGTCAATGAAGGATTTAGTTCTTTTTTACTATCTGAACAAATACAAGCCCCGTGTTCTCTCCTCAACATTCTTAAATCACAAAAAGCATACTCAACTAGTAAAATACGGTTTATTGGAATTGAATAATGATAAAGAAATTCAAAATTCCATTCATGCTAATTATCATTTGGAATTTCAGAATTATTTTCTCACTAAACGATACAAAATGTCAACGCAGTGTGATGAAATAGACTCATCCTTGATTGAATATTTAATCAGAAAAGACGATAGAAATCTTAAGGAAGGTTTATTCTATTTAACAAGTAATATATTGGACTTATCTATTAAAAATATTCGAAGTTTGTTCGAATATTTTATTGAATCTGAATGTATAACTTCGTTAAATGAGTCATCAAAAAATCCAAATGATTTAATAACTCTTGGTGCTGTGAAATCTCAAAGAAACTATCGTAAATACAAAAGAAATTTAAGGAATTGGTTAAACCGCCGGTGTGTAAATTTCTACAGAAAATCCCTAATCAAAGATGGTCCAATAAATTCCTCAATTACTTCATCAGAATCGAGCTATCTAAATTACATATTACTCCTAGATGAAATAGAAACAAGTTTGTTTATTTCATATGATTTTTAGATTACGACAGCAGAAAGTCAAAATTGCTCAGACAGCCTCCCTTTTTCTACGATTTGAATGAGTTGGAAATAGGTTTCACTGACAACCTTGACAAATCTGTGTCTCAAAGTCATTCGAGTCATCCCAGTTCTCAGGAGGAAATTTACAGAGTTGTTAGTTCTAAGATATATTCATTTTTTCTTCAAAATAACTAAAAATTATGCCATTTAGCAAAGTGAATCTGCCAATCTGATTAAATCTATGAAAAGTTTTCCTCCCGATATGGCGAATAACAACAAGTTTACAGATTTCAAGACCTGGTCAGTTGTGGACCAAAGACTTTTGCTCGAAGGAATTCTACACTACGGGATGAATCATCAGAAACTCTCGGAGAAATTGGTCTTCAAGTCTCCTCAATGTATAGCTCTATATATAAAGATGAATTGGTCTTCTCTAAACATACCAATGCTTTTGGCTTCTCGCAATGAAGGAGATGAGAATGAATGCTCAGTTTCCCTATCTGTTCCCAGCGATAATAGAATGGATTTTGATGATAACTCCACCTCAATATCGACTACTGATGATAATTTTAATGACTGTTCAATTAATTATAAAATACCTTTCAATCCCCCAGTGACTTTGGCAAGGTTATAAATTAAATCCATATCATTATAATGAGTCTCATACATATAGAATAATAAATTATTTTTTAATCAATCATCAAAAAATTTATTCTTCTATTAAAGGGTTCTGTTATGTTATACACAAATTGAAATTATTTGTATTATAATGATAATAAAATGAATTAAGAATCATTATCCATCATGCATTGATTTGTGTGGGTCAATTTCAATTCAATATCCCTTCCTAGGAGGTGGAGGTGGACCTTTCATGGGTGGGGGAGGAGGTGGGGGTCCCTTCACAATGGTGAACGGAGGCACTTGTCTCACATAAGTTGGCAACGGCATGGGTTGAGGCTCATCCACTTGAATAAATGTTTTTCGATTTGGATTAAAGATGACATATTTTGGATGATAGGCGAGTGGATGGTTTGGACTGACATCATACTTTGGATAAACTGATGGTGTTGGCTTCGGTTCAATGTAGACATAACCCTTTGAAGAAGATTCCACGAGTTGAGCTATAACACATACAGTCAGCAATACAATAAAATTAGTAGTATTAAGCATTTTTTTCAGATTTTACACACATTCCTGGTAAACATTTCTTTCCCTTAAATAGTCTCTGCATCTGCGTAATTAATTCTAGATCATTATTAGAACAAGATCAGGTTTGTGAGGATGTACTGTAGTTTTCAAATTAGTATTCTTGTCTCATTTCCAGACCGTCTTTTTTCACTTGCAAGACATACTTTTCATTTCCCCTTTCAGAAAGCTATTCCAAGGCTTAAACTTTCTTAGAAGCCAAGCGGCGAATCTTTTTTCTTGTTCGTATAATTATGTAGAACTTTATCAGGAATCTTGGACAAATTAATTTTTAGGATATTTGGAGAAAGAAACATCTTCTTAAAAGCAATTTATTGTACATTTTCGAGAAATATAACAATTGCATTTCATTAACTAATAATAATAATAATATAGTAGTTTTTAATTTTTTGAAATTGGCAGGCAAAATTTCTTAATATCCCTTTCCATAAACACGTACTGATTTGTAAACAACAGGTGCAGCTTTTACGTAAACTGGAGCAGCTTTAACAGAAACTGGTGCTGCTTTAACAGATACTGGCGCAGCTTTCATTGAGACTGTAGTGGTTCTTACGGGAGCAGCCTTTACGTATGTAGGAGCTGCCTTCATCGACACTGTAGTGGTTCGTACAGGAGCAGCCTTTACGTATGTAGGAGCTGCCTTCATCGACACTGTAGTGGTTCGTACAGGAGCAGCCTTGACGTATGTAGGGGCTGCCTTTGATGAAGAAGCGGTCGTAGTTACAGGAGCGGCCTTAACATAGACCGGGGCAGCCTTTACGATTGGACTATAAACTGGTCCTTTAACTGCATAGTGGACGGGATAGTGATAGTAGTAGGGGTAATGATAAACAGGATGTTTGTAAATAATGCTTCCGTAACAAATGCCAACTGAGAGCACAACTGAAAGCAACAAGAATTTGATCATTTTCTTCAATAAACTGTACTGGGAAAATCCAAAGCTCTCTTATTTATAGTCTCTAATAAATCCCATGAATTTTTGGTAAACCTGCGCAAAAACATAGGAATTTTCTAGTCACGTTATATTTCGGAAACATTTTTTCGCATTGCATAAAAATTTGTTAAGTCTTCAAAACTCTTTTAATTAATTCATTCCCTCTAACTTTTCCACTGAAATTTGTAAATAATTACTTTTTTATCCGAAAAAAATTATTCGTCTATTTGTAAGCTTAGCTTTTTAATTAGCTCTGTTGTATCAAGTTGTAAAAATTAAAATTTACAACTATTCATTAAGAGTTTTTGAGAAATCTCATAGAGCATGAATGATGAAAATGACCAAATATTTGCTGAAAAAGAATCTCGACTCAAAGCTCTAACGTATGCTGTTCATTTAAAGTTTTCCGATCGAAAGCGTCGCAAGGAATGCATAAGCACAATAAATCAATTTGAGTAAGTTTTTTTAAAGAACCTTCCACAGTCCTACAGTCAAGTTTTTATATGATGAGAAGAAGGATCTTCTCCAGGAATGTCAATTGTACAACACTCGATATGCAAAAATTCTTGATAATGTGAAACAGCAAAAGCTACGCAACTTTATAAGGAATAGAGATTGGATAAATCTTGAAATTTCCATCGAGAAGAATAAACACAAAATAATTGACGAAAAGATTCAAGAATGTGAGAAAAACATTGAAAAAATGAACCTGGAAAATAAAGATAAGAAGGGATTCCTATCAGCGTCAATTGATAAAAAACTTGGAGACATAAAAAAGGTTGTGGATACACATCACGAGTCTCTGAATGTAATCCATTCGCATAATACGAGTAGGAAAAATGACTTTCTACACAACGTTTTTGGGCAATTAATGAGATTTTTTCTTGATAGAAATGCGCCAGACAATTGACAACCTTTTGAGACAAAGGAATAGTTTTGATCAAGTTTACAAGAAAATACTGGCCTTTAGTACACAAATGAAGACTGAAATAAACAACTTTATGGAATTGTCCAGTCAGATGCATATAATGCGCGAAGAAGACTCATCTAGGAATCTTTACCTGCAGGAGCAAAACGAAAAGGAAATTTATCTCCATGAGAATGAAACCAAGGAACTAATGCTCGATATTGACTACAAGAATAACTTTTTGAAATTTATCGATAAAAAAATTACCAATCGCCAAAGTGACCCCTCTAGCATAACTTCTCTTGTGAGTCCTAGGATGTATATATTTTTCTTACATGATAATATCAAAAGTAATATGCTATGTTATTCTAATCTTTTTGAATTAATTATAATTAGGAGAAGAGCCTAAAGTTTACTATATGAAGGAATACAATGTAGAATAGAATGCTGTTGTTTGAATGATTCGATTCTCTCTAATAGAGGTAGATGAAAATTGTCTTATGAGAAAAAATCGACGCGGCTCTTTAGGTTTACAATAGATCGTAGTCCAATAGAATCTCTGAGTAATGATTGGCTTCAAAAATTATTGCTGGCTTTTGGTACGGACGAAGGCCGGCTGAAGCATTCTGAAGATGACCTAAAGCAATTTACCTAAGGTCAGGATCTTCCTCATTCATCAATGACAAGGGGATATTTTCAGGGTCGGCCACAAAAGAATTTGTTGTTAGAGATTCTTTTGCAATGTTCCTGATTCGATGGATTCGGAATCTTCTGATGTGGCGCATTATGTTGAAAAATACTCTAGGAGCTTCAACAACACTTGTCTTATGTTTTGCTTCAAACCACGACGGAACATAAACTTTCATCACGAATTGCGCTAAAGCATAGAGCTTAACCTCAGGAGGATTTTTTGATACATAAAGGCGCAAAATTCTGCTGGCTGCAATGGTCCAACGTGCCATGTACATAGTTCCAATAGAAATCTTCTTGATGTATTCAATTAACATTTGATTTCCTTCAGGACCTATTAATAAATAATTATGAAAATCATCTTAATTAGCAAAAGATCGGAGCCAACGAATAGAGATTTAACTCTTATGAGCCCAGAATAAAAGCGTATTTCTATAAAAACAGTTCTAATAAAAAGTTTCAAATAATAATAACAAAAATAGTAATAATCTCTTGCAAATTAATAGTATAACAAATTTTTCAATTAACTAAAGACTCACCTCGGTTAATCAGTTGGGCTATTCTGTATAAATACTGTTGTTCATGTCCCAGTTTCAGAATAGATGCCTCAGCTAAAGGATATAACTCTGTTTCGATCCTGATAAATTCAACTACAGGATATTCTTTTGTTACTGCATTAAGTTGTACGCCTATCGGACCTCCAAAATTATATGGACCTTGAACTCGTCCATCATATTCGTTCACAACTTTTCGGAACACATTTTCAACTAAATGTAGAAGACAGACAATACGTTGTATGTTTCTATTCAATACTGTTTCTAGTACTGTTATACAGCCAGTACCCGTTCCCAAGTTAGCAGCAGCACTATCACATGTAATCGCTTTCAATATATCAACGGATTCAGTTTGATTGAGAACATCCAAAATCACATTGGCAAAAGTCATTCCCGTCTGATTCGGAACTTCTTTTGATGCTACCAAACGATTACCTGGCAAATCACTTAGCACCAAGATATTGGTCTTTTCTGACTTATCTTGGAATTTTTTCATAAGCTTCACTGTTGCATCAATTTGTAGATTTCGAATTCTTTTAGGTGCGCCAGTTTCGAAGGCTTCTTTAGCCAGTTTGTCTTCATTTTTCAGTTTATATTCACTGAGGTAAACATGACCACTTACATTATTCATTTCTGAATTGGCTATGTTCACGAGACCTGTTGCAGCGGCTATCGATATTCCGTGTCGCTTACAGAACATGTAAGTTTCCGGCATACGGAATTTATTATAATTCCTATGTGGGCTACCTTCAGGGGATTCTTCATCAAATGGAGGGTCGTTATTCTCATTTTGAATAGTAACATCACTATTTTGGGTATTGTTGGTGATGTTGAGCGTATTCGGTCTTGAAGCATTCATCAGATCTGTGTCTGGGGACTCCTCAATTTCAGGAAAGGCCTCTTGAATTCTTTGTCTATCATTTTCAGCCTGGGCAATAGAGGCTTTATAATCATCAATAGTCATACGTCTGTCTGATGATTGGTCTTTCAAGAATTCCTTGGTCAGATGATGAAAAAACTTTTTCTGATTACAAGGCGAGCGTGAAGTTGACAAGCAAGAACATCTTGCCACTGGAAAAAGCTGATTCTCTCTAATAACAAAGTTAGTAATTTTGAGGCTTGTAATAATTATTGTAAGCCCGGAAAGGATTGGATTCAAGACCAAAATTCGAGCAATATATGAAACTAGAAATAGCATAGGCTTTTAATAAGGATTAATTCCAAAAATTATTATCATGCTTGGTGATGTCGAAAATCTGAAAGAGTCGAAACTTGAAGGATTCAGAATAAATAAAAAACGTGGAAGACCATGCACAAACTGTAAAAAATTAAGAACTGAAAGAAGTAATTTAGTGTTAAATAAAATTATTTCTAGTTAGTTTTAGAATGAATTTTCTTATGAATTTCTTGGGGTTATTTTTGAAGGTTTTTTGTTTTGGTGTCGGTACAAAGAAATATTATTCTTAAAAGCTTTCTTGTCCAATAAGCCGATCAAATGAAGAGACCCCATTGTAACTTGAAAACACATTTACTGGTTTAACAATTCTTTGATTCAATTATATCAGAGAAAATATATCGTAAAATATAACAAGTTGAAGCTTGTTTTGTCGATAAATGTTCAACTGACTTATAAGAGCTTGACTGTATCTTTAAAATCACTTTTGAGCCACCAATAAACTTTATAGTTTATCTTCTAGACCCAATAATTTCAGCTTTCAAAGGAAATTTAGATCGTAGATCAATCAGTTATGATTAGAGAATCAAAAATATGACCTAAAAAACTCATTTATAGGCGCCTATAAAAAGGCACTTATTTTTTTGAGTCATATTATATGACTTTTAAAATTTTTCCTGCTACTTATGAGTAAATATTAATGAATATAAGATATAAATGTTTATTTCATTCAGTTAAATATAAAAAAATATTCTCCCTTTCCTTTTATCCTAAATATTTTTAAATGGAAACAAGTGGATTTTCGTACACATAAAATCTATATTACCTAATAATCTAGTGATAGTCTAGTTCATTTCAACTTAACTCAACAGTGTTAAGTCGACAGCTACGAATTTCATTCAGAATTATTCCAAATAAAAAATCTCTAGATTATAAATTTCGATAAGAAATCAAATAGATTTATAGAGGGGCTGTTGAATCTCTGTAGTGATTTTACTATTTTGTATGCTAATTCAATCTCACTGAGATACAGTTTTAAAACACATTACTTTACAAAGATCTCAAGTATGGAATTCATGATTTCTCAAACATACATACATAATTGGTTTTATTTCAACTGTTTTGCAGAAACAAATTCAGAGGAGAATGAAACTCAAAGAGTTGCAACAGAAACAAACTCAAAATTTCAAGGACTCTTTTGATAAAATCTTGGATATTAATAACGTTACAGAGGTTGAAGAATTGATCAAGAAATTTGAACAGGATGTTGACAGGTATTATGCATACTTGAAATATAATGATTTTCTCTTGAATAAAATCGATGAATTCAATTCGAAAATTCACTTTGTAAGTTTTTCGAATATTTCCTTCTTCAGGGATTGAAGTTTTAATGTACTGAGTATATTATTTTCAATAACAACAATATTTTAGGAATTATTATTACAAAAAGTAGAAGCTTCTAGATGAAGTTTTCAAAAAGTAGAAGATAGATCATCAATATTTACATCCCTTATTTGCATAAAAATTCTCATAAGCAATAGTTTTTTTCAAAAATTCTCAGATGCTTTACATAAAAATGATGCTTTAATATCCAAGGCTTCTACGAACCATTTTCAATAATTTTAACATATTTGAATTAAAAGAATTGAGGTAAATTAAATTTCTAAGATACTTGCGAAATTTTTGAAATCTTTTCGATTCATCAATCTTAATTTTTTTCATGATTTTATTCTTAAAGTACGCTTATATGAGAGAAAGAATAATCGTCAGAGTCAAGAAAATTGATGAATTCTGACATCTCGAAAATGACATTGATGCGATTAAATCGCAGCGATTTTAAGTAAACATTATAATGTTTAAACCATTACTTATTAGTAGTCGCATATATATGGTAGAATATTTTACCAACTGAGATGTTCCAAAATATAAAGACTCGAAATGGTTTCTGCGACAACTGTTGGTGTAAATTTTCTATTTTTTCAAACCTTTCTCTAGTGAAGATGTTAATTTAATATACATTTTTAATTTTTTATCAAAAAATAAGATGACTACTCTTGAGTAACCTTTAAAATTTCTTCAAGAATTCATTTACAAGGAATTGATTCAGTTGATACTAGTTGATCTTCATGGACGACTCAAGCAAATAAAATAACTACCAGGAAAAAAATTTATTCTCGTACCGATTATTTCAGTTTTCAAAATTTGTAAAATCATTCTTTTGGATTTGAATACATTTTAGATGGGAAAATCGCTCAATATATTCACAACGCCCCTAGGACTTTTTCATGACCCAAAAGTTTCATATATCACTAGAATCACCCTCAAAAGTTCTACGATACAAAGTTAGGCAAAGACTTTCTAAAACTATACCTAATAGGCAAATAATATAACAGTAATGAGATTAATATATGTGATTCATGAGTTAAATATGAGTAGATTTTATTTCAAGCTCATTAAATTCACGAAAATACAGTTTTTAAATATTTTGATATAGCTTTCCGAAACCAAGAAGAGAATAGATGATGAAAAAATTTTAAAGAATCAGACCCTGTCAAAGAATGAAATTGACAAGGTTAACTCGAAAATGAAATTGCTCACGTTGGAGGAGGATTCGAATAAGAGAAGAGAGATTGTTCTAAGACATTTGGAAAGCTTTTATGATAAATTAATGGAGTACTACAATGTATCAATGACAGATGAGTAAGATTATATGATTACCTTTTTCAGGGAATTGAGAACATTATCATCGTTGGAGCAACAATCGAATAGAAATATTCACAAGATCATATTTATTACAGCCAAACTGGAAGAGAACATTACCACGAAAATATTATTGTATAAGTACATAATTGCACTGGGAAAACCAAAAAACGTTCAAATTAGCAGAGTTAATGTTGTAAATTAGGAATAATAATTTATTCTAATCAATCATTCCATCAAGAAATTCTAAATCATTATTAAATTTAATAGTAGAGTCTAATATGTTCTTGGATATTGTTTTTTTATTGTTTTCTTTGGCAGTACTATAGATATGGTGCGACAGTTCTTTTAAAAACATTTCAGTAGCCTTATTGACCATGATGACAGCCTCATTGGAAACAAGTGTGACTTTTGGAGTATTCTTCATGATAAATTTGATCTTGGAATTTGGCAAGGTTACGTTGACACTTTCAGTCATGTCTTTTAATGTAGCAATTCCAGCTTGAATAAATGAAATGATGACTTTTAATAAAAATTTTCAAAACTGCTTTCAAATCTAAATCATTTTATGATTTTATTAAAAACATTTGAAACATAAAATAAATTATAACTGTTTATACTGTACTAATTTTCAATAATGTCAAATAAAACTTCAAGCAGTAAATCCAAGAGAGTGAGAGATTCTCGAGAAAAGAATGAAAGAAAATCAGCTTTGAATGATGATCATGATAAGAAATCTAGTCATAGACGCCGTCATAAAAAATCGCATAGTAGAGACAGAGCTAGAGACTCCACTAGAGAGGATAGATTAAAATTGAAAGAAATTGACAAGAAAATTAAAGAAGCAGCCAAAAAAGAAGAGAGAGAAAAACGCAATAGAGAAAAGTATGTTTTTAAAAAGTTTGGTCTATTCTTACCTTCTTGTGGAAAATCATTCTTGGATTCATTAAATGAATTTCATTTTACTTATTAGAGAGAAAAAATCACGCCAGAAAAAGGCTGATGATGAAATATCAAAGCAGCTATTAAAAAGAGTTGATGAAGCCTTCGAAGCAGCTCTGGTTGAAAAGAGTACAGAACTTAATGAAGAACTTGAAAGAAGATACGAAGCAGAAATTCAACGACAAGTCGAGTTGAGAATTGAAGAGCTTGAAAGAGATCATCAGCGAAAAATGGAGGAAAAACAGCGTCTACAGGAAGAGGAGAAACGTAAACAAGATGAACTTGACCGTATTTTATCAGAAAATAATAAAAAATTAATGGAATCCAGAAAGAAAGAAGTAAATATTCTATATCTAAATTTTTTAGCAAGAAATATATTTCAAAGCAACTGGTCCAGCAAACAAAGTTACTTTATAGATGCGCTATACGATTTCCTCAAAAGTCTTGTCATAGCGCTGAAGTGATTTTTCATCGATATTTTGAATATAATATTTGTCAAATATATTTGTTATGCACTTTTCAAATTCATCACTACTTTTTATTTTGTTCCTTATCATGTATTCTCTGAATAGGCTATTATTTTGTGTATTTCGAGAGATTTTTCTAAAGGATTCTCCTATATACTTGACAAGCCTTTTTTGATCATCCATTATAAATCACTTTGTTCTTTTCTAATAGAAACCTCTATTTGAATTCCCTGAGAACAATATGTTAACAAGTTAAGTTGGATTATACGATTATATTACAATCTCGAAAAATGTCAAGTTGAATTTGAAATTAAAAGGTGCTGTAATGATTAAAACATGCTTTGAATGCAGAGAAACTTTTTGTTATAATGGATTTTCAGTTTTGATAAAAATGACGACAAATCCTTTGCACACAGAAATAAGAAAGCATGCGAGTCAGAACAATCATCAAAAGGTGCTTAGTTATTGTGATAGAGGTATATAGAAATATCTTAATTTTTCAGCCCTAAATAAGGATTCTGATGACTATTTTGCGTTCTATTGCAAACTAGTTTCATTGACAAAATTGGAGAGATTTGATGAAATCCTAAGCATTGTGAAAAAATCTCCCAAGTTAAACAAGTATTCTTTTATAAAATTATTTAAGTGACATTTACTTTGTAAAAGCTTATGCCGAATATCGCCTCAACAAACTTCAAAATGCTCTCGCCACTCTATCCAAGGCTGACCAAAATGATTTACGAGTTAGAGAGTGCTATGCTCAAATTGTAAGTTTTTAACTCATAATTTCTTTAAAGAAATTCAAACAAGAGGAATTTGACGAGGCTTTGACCAATCTTATAATTGTTGCTAAAAATTCTACTGATGATCTTTCCGATGAGCGTACTGCCAATATTTTGGCATGTTACAATTTTACAAAAGAAAATGTACATCTGGAGGAATCATATAAGCTCTCAGAATGTGCTTTCAACATGGCAACTCTAGAACTGAATAAAGGAAATTATGAAAAAGCTCTCGAGTTGCTTGAGTCGGCTGAAGAATTATCGAGAGAGGCTCTTAAAAATGACGAGTGCAGTGAAGAGGAGATATTAGAAGAGATTGCGCCTATCCTTGTACAAAGAGCTTTTATATGGCAAAAAGTCTATCCTGAAAGAGATGCTCTCGCACTGAAACTTCTTCACGATGTTAGCAAAAGCTGTTCCGACAATCCTTCGTTACAGGCTGTTGTTTCTAATAATATTGTTTGTTTGAATAAAGATCAAAATATTTTTGAAAGCCGTCGTAGGATGAAAAGCATGGATACAGTCACAACCTCGGCATTGCAACACAAGTTGTTGCAATCCCAAATTTTGCTGATGGGTTTTAATCAGGCCTTATTCTATTGGAAAACTCAACAAATCGAATTGGTCAAAAGTAAAATGAAAACTCTTTCGAAAAACCTTTCAAGTTCTAGTTGTTCTGGATCTAAAAGCATTTTTCGCATAAAAATATTGACATGTCTCCTTTCAATCTGTGTTTTAGTTCGAGATAGACAAGTCAATGAAGCTTTTAAAGAGACAGAAAATTTGATTGAATTGTTGCAAAATAACCTAGATGAAACTGATACAAAAACCCGACTTTTTGCATTCCTGTTAGCTATTCAATTGAAAATGTTACCAGTTAATCAAGTTCATAGGATCATCGATTCACATGCTACACCAATCAACATGAACATTCAAAATATCTTGGCAGAAATTTCTCGTTTCATCGAAAAATATCTCTCGCCAGATCATTTTGATTCATTTATACCTATTGTACTCAGTCTTTGGTTTACTAGTCTATCAGGAGAGTTCTTCTCCCAAAAATCCTCCGACGATAAGAATAAGCAAAAGCAAAAAATCCTAAAAGTTCTCAACCAATTCATGGAAAAATACTCCCAGGACTCCCGATCTAAAGATATTCTGATTTATTGTGCAGATTTCATGTCACGAATCGGATTGTTCCAAGAGGCTGCCAATCTCTATGAAAAGATACTCAACGATGGTTCAGATGCAAAACTTTTAGATGAAAACTATCACAACAGCATAATGGCTAAGCTCATTAGCTCACTTGCTAGGTTCGATAGCAAAAGAGCTGAGGAGCATAGCGCTACACTTAAATTCGATGATTTATTAACTGATCAAGAAATTGATCACTTGGAAACAACCTTCTTATTTGGGGCTAAATATGTCAAGAGTCTTGAAAGGCACAAAAATAAGTACGAATATTTTCAATCTCCCATTTTAATTAATTTATCGTTTTAATTTCAGGGATCTTTCTTCTAAATCTCCTCTGGATTCTGAAAACAAAAAGACTCATAAGAAGAAACGCAAAACGAAACTTCCTAAAAGTTACATTCCTGGAACAGTTCCCGATCCTGAAAGATGGTTGCCTAAACGTGAGAGAACCGGTTATCGACAAAAGAAGAGAAACATTGGAAAAAATCCCTTAAGAGGACCTCAAGGCCAAACTGCTGGATCAGCCGAATGGTTAGTTGAATATATAGGTTTTTAAATATCGTTTCTAACATTTTAATCAATTAGGGACGTCAAAGCTATGAAGAGTAAAGTTGTCGAAAAGGCTCCAGAACCTGTTAAAAGTTCAAAGGGAGGTCAGAACAAGCATAAAAAGAGAAAATAAACTAAAATTTGCTGTCAAACTTTTACGAATAAACTTTTGTTGATATTTTGAATACTAAATATTTATTAGATAGTTTACACATAATAATTATGAGTTGAAGTTTCATATGATAAATATAAGATATGATATATGATACATGGAGAAAAATTTATGTAAGAAAAAGATTATATCATAAAGGCGAATTGAAGTTTTGCGGTCAATCTGATCAAAGTAGTGGGAAAAATAAAAAATTCAGAGCCAGTGTGTGTATGAATGAATGCATGGAAAATTGTTAATTCATAATTTAAAATTCATCTTTAATGGAATAACGGTTTTCGTTTGGAGCGAGTTTCTTGAAAACTGATTCAGGAGGTCTAGTAGTCGATGAAGAAGAGTCCTCGCTGCCATAATGATATTCACGATGGAGTTTTCCACTGTGCAAGTCCTTAACAAATTGATCTAGTAGGGAGGGATCTCTGGAAATATTTTTTTAAATTTCATTATAAATTGAATTGATCGATTAACATACTCAAATATTCCTGCTATCGGTTTGTTGTATGTGTACATGTGTTGAAAAGAATCAATTACTAGAAGTGGGAGATCACTCATACTTTTACCCAGATGAGTTAATGGGTGAAGAAATGTTTGTCCGTCGGCAGTTAAAAATGTAACAGAATCTAACAGAATTGAGTAAAAATTGTGATAAATTACCAATATGAGAAAGTTTATCCTTCACAAAGGACCGAAACTTTTGTCTAATGGGTAAGTCGAGAGAATTATAAAAGAATACTAGAAGAGGCTTTCCTTCTTCGGTTATCTCTTCAGCGTTTAAAAAGGTGAGCTCTCTGACAAAGGGAGTGGCCAAATGCTTGACCCAATCAACAATAATTTTGGAGTCAACTCCATTCATTGATTTTTCACTTTTTAAAATCTAAAAATGCTTTGAAATTATTGGAAACTTACGTCATCTTCCTTGTAATAAATTTTTTCTTCGATATTATCGGGACTAAAATTTTTAGAATAATTAAATTGATTTACCCAAGAGCAACATAAAACTTAGAAGTTCCACCACATATACGAGAGACCTTGTCAAAAACTTGCAAGGAGTTTTTATCATTTTTTCTTAGGACTGCAATAAAAGAAACTTCGTCGCCGGCAGTGTGAATATCCTATAAATTATTATTCTAATTAGTCATGCTGTATTGACGAAAATTTAGAGCAGGTGTCTGTTAATATATTTTCTGTACTAGAAGAAAAGTTGAGTGAAAGCTAAAATGTTGGATTGATTTTTATACAATTATAAAATTGAAATAAAACTAATTAGTAGAACCACCAATTAGATAATGAGTTATGTTGTTGTTAACTTCAACATGTAATTAAAAAAACTCACGTTTATTCCAGAAGGTACATATGGAATCACAGAATATTGAGAACTTTGAATATCACGAATATATTTAGAAAGAGCTTCCAATGTTCTCTCTCCTCGATATTCAGGTTTTCTCTCAGTTCCATAGACAAAAAGTTTCAAAGTTGGAAATTTATTAACCCCATATTTTTGACTGAGAGCAACTTGAGAGACAGAATCGACTTTGGTTATTGCAACTTTCTTATTTTTTGTATCTTCGCCAAAAGATTCACCAACTGACTCATAAATAGGAGCAAGGGCTCGACAAAAATGACACCAATCAGCATAAAAGTTGACCATAACAATGGGATATTCAGCTATATTTCCAATTAAGTATAAGAATACTAACCTAAAATTTGATCAAAATTTTTATCTGAGAGTTGTATCACATTGGCACATGATAAGGAAAGTCCCAAAAAGAAAAGAAACCTACAATGACGCGAAAACTCTTACAGTTCATGTATTCTCATTTCCAATTATACGTATATTATAAACAAATGTCAAAAATTATTAATAAAAGTAAATTTTTTTCAGCGTTTCAAGATGATGAATTTTTCAAGTTGAAACTTTCAACTTTTAATAGTTAACAACAATTTGTTAAAAGCTGATTCTCAGGCACGACATCAAATTCTTGATAGATTTTAATGATAAATTCACAAAAATGCAACTAGTCAATGAAGGCTCATACTGTTCGATTTTTAAATTAGTAAAATCCAATGATATAATTGCCGTGAAAGTAATTAAAAAGACAGAATATTCGCCACTTATATTAAAAGAAAAATGCTTACTTAGTGAACTCTCTTGCAAAAATATAGTAAATTTGAAATTATGCAACTTGGGGGATTTTGATAATGCTAACTATTTCTGTATGGAGTATATTGATGGTGGAAATCTTGCTGATGGTACCTTATTATTTTTTATTTTCAAGTTATCCACAGTAGCGATAACATCTATACAAAGAATGAGGCATTAAACTGGATTTTACAAATATCTAATGCTTTACTATATTTGGCTGAAGCTTTAGAACCTCCTGTTGCTCATCTAGACATAAAACCTGAAAATTTTCTCATAAAATCTGATCTCAAGTGTTTGAAACTCTGTGATTTTAATACATGTCATTATGGTGACATTCAAGTTTTTTTGATGGGAACTGTGCCATATAGAGATCCCCAAATTATCATGTACACAAATAAAGAGTACAAGTCGGAGAGTTTACTTCATTTGGATATTTATTCTTTCGCAGTTGTGATAATTGAATTGACCACTAGGAAATGCCCTTTGAAAGATATCTTTTCTGAAATCATGTTGATTACAGAACATTTAGTAGCTCCAGATATTCTCAAATCCATGGTCGAATCAAATATAACAGAAAGAATTACTATTAAAAATCTATGTCAACAATTCCAACAGTATATTCCATCCTCAAACAATGAATCGGGGTTAAGAGATATAATAGAATTCCCAGACAAGAAAAAATCAGTGAGTGTCATTGCACGACTCTTCATAGATTCCATTCATAGAAACCATTTTGTAGATTTTAACTCCTATTGAAGTTCTCGAATCAAAATGGAAAAGTCAAGAGACTCGTGCTACTTATCTAGAGTATAAAGAAACCAACAATCGGCTAAAAATAAAATTGAAAAAGCAATTGAAACAAATCTCATCCAAGATGGATATTGACCAACAGAATTTATTGCTTTTTCTATATTCGATCAATAAAAATAATTTCTAATTTCTTAGATTTTAAAAATTTTCTGTGTCACATTTATTATTCATTGACATTTAATAAATAGATTAAATTAATTTTTTTCTCAAGGACTCACAATGAAAAAAGCTAGACAAAAAAAGAACTTTAAAAACCTTAAGCAAATTTTAAATTTTCCCAAGGACAGTCCAGAAAACATTTATAATACAATTGAAGCCCCTCCATCTCTAAAGCCGAGATCGAAAGTGTCTGATTTATCGGGAATTCCATGTTCTTACATAAATCCATATAATGATTTACGATATTTAGATGCCAATGAATTCCAGTCATCTAATTATCTTCCAAAGGATATGATATCAAGTATTCTTGGTTACAGAAACACTTTTATCAAGAATATTTTCTGATGAAATTCTTCAACTTAAATATAATTAATTTCTTTGAAATTCATATTAGATTTTTATTTGAAATAATTATAGCATATTGTGATTATCTGGTACAAATGAATCATTTGAAATGATGCTGATGTAAACTTTACATAGTCAAGTTGTGCTATAGCCTTCAGTCTGAATTTTAGCACTCGAGGGTATTTTGAAACAAGTAACAAATTTTTGAAATTTTTATGACAGTCTTATTTTACTAAATAAAAATCAGAATTTTAGATTACACGTTGTAGATTACGTCGTAACATGTTATCGAATCTGGAAGGAATCTTCAAATCTTTAACTGATCATGAAACATACAAGAAAAGACAAGAAAATAATAAGAAAAAATGTAACTAAAGTAATAATTTTTCAGTGAGATTGAGGAAAAAAAGTCTAGAAAACTCAATAATCCTGGTGACAAAATCAGTGAAAGAGACAATTTCTGAAATATCAAAACAAAAAGCTATAACCGTTAATCTTGAAAAAGAGAGAGAATTGGTCCAACAGAGAGTTTTTTCAATTGAGAATTACAGAAATTCTCAAAGAGAACTGAAAGAGCAAAAAAAATCGGAACTCAAAAATATTTTAAAAGAACAACACGACATGAGAGAAATAATAGCTTGGATTCCAGAAACTGACCATTCTGATTTGTTTAGTTCGTGAATAAATTTGAAATATTTATAGATTTTCTCATCTTGAGATGAAAATTTGTTGAATTAATTCTTGATGAGTGTCGCATCTTCTACTAAAAAGAAAACTATTGTTGTATCAACGTTTGAGCCTCATTTTAGTGATGAAGATGATGATATAATAAAAGATATCCAAAATACAGGAATTCCTGATTACGAGTCTGATGTTTCTTCCAATTCATCTGACGATGAAGAATTGGATTCGCTTAAAAACATTGCATCCAAAGTCGACACTCACTCAGTTTACAATCTTCTTAGAGATCAAGACTTTAGGAATTATGTTGAATCTAGAAGGCGGAAGCGCAAAAACTTTAAAAAGATGAATAGAGGACCAACTTGTGCAGTTTACGCAAGATTTAATGAGCTGAGAAGAGACCAACCAATCACTTTTAGTCAAATACTGAGATCAATAGTATCTCCTAAAAATGTAAGTTTACACCCTAATCTGTATTATTAAGGAATATGATTGTCGTCTGGGATTCATCGAAAGTAAACGACTTATTAACAGTTTGGTAAGATTTTTTTCATAATTTAATAGGATAAAGTGACACGAATCAAATGCTCTAATAAAGATTGCCTCAAGAGTGCTGCTAAAGATCATCGATGGGACTATAACTATTGTTCGGTTAATTGTTTAGTAAAGCATTGTAAAGAAACTTTCAAAAACAGTGTTAACTGATCTTTTCCCTTTAATAACCTCTAACTCAACAAAGGACTGGTAGGCCTCGCGTTGACATTCCAATCACGTCTAACAATGAATCATATTTAATTATGACATAATTTCAATATGACACTTGATGAGAACTGCCTTCCCGCTTATGTATTTTCAAATAAAACTTTGTACATACTATATTTTGTTTTTATTTATCCATTTTGAGTAAATTTAAAATGACAATTGTAGATCCAGGAATTTTTGCTTCTGGTTCTGGTTGTCGTGTTGTTAGAGGTCCAGATTGGAAGTGGGATGCTCAAGTAAATGATTAATTTTATATTAGGATGGAGGAGAAGGTCATGTTGGAACTGTCCGTAAATTCGAAGCAAAAGGTGAATGTGTTGTTGTTTGGGATTCCGGTATAGTGGCTAACTACAGATGCGGAGATTTAGGTTTTGACTTGAGAGTTCTTGACAATTCTGCCACAGGAGAAAAGCATCCTGATATAATTTGTGAAAGTTGCAATGAAGTAAAAAGTATACGTAATAATACATTTTAGTCACCTATTTTCGGTATCCGATGGAAATGTTCCCAATGTTTGAATGTTGAGCTTTGTTCGAATTGTTATCATAATGACAAGCACAATGTATCTCATAGTTTTCTTCGTATAACTATGCACCAAAAAACCCGAGTAGAGGTTGGTAAGAGATTCAAGGCTTTGAAATGGGAATCTCATGGATTATTTCCCAAAGCTCGCGTACTGAGAGGCTTTGATTGGTCATGGGGAGATCAAGATCATCTTTACAACTACTCGAATTCTTCGCATCAATCTACTACGACGAATATTTTCAATGCAATGATCTCGAATCTAGGCAAACCAGAAGCAATTCCGAATAATGTAAGCTTATGCAGTTTGTTAAGCAAAATATTAAAAATATAAAGAAATTTATCTGTTTAGAACAACTCAAATAATACTAATGGAAAACCATGTCATGGAAGAATTATTGACAAAAGAGACTGGTATCCATGGTCTCCAAGGTCTGCTGTTTCTGTAGCTTGGGATTCAGGAGCTTACAACGTGTACAGAATTGGTTACATGGGAATGGTGGACTTGAAATCAATAAAACCAGCCAAAGGTGGGACTTTTTATGTGGATCATCTGCCAATTTTAGCAGATTTAAGAGAATTTGACTTGCCTAATTCAATGCCGAACATTGAATCCATTGGACAACAAGAAAATCAAAACATTTTCTCAATTGTTCCGATTGAAGTTGAACAAATGAATACTGTTCATCGAAATCGTGCACGATCTAGGCCAAATCTTAACAGAGCCAATGAAGAAAATGATTTGGCTCCAAGTCTCTTAAATACATTAACCAATAGAGAAGGTGAGTTTAAATATTAGAATTAAAGTTGAATCTCATTATGTATGTAAAACTAGAAAATTTAAGAAATTTAACTATTTGCTGATAAAGCAAGAAATCGTTTTTCCAAGTTAATAAGTTTTTAAAATTTCTTGAAGGTAACTTTGTGGCTCTACGCTCTGCTAAATCAAATGAATTACCCAGTGAAATAACCGAGAATAGCAGGGATGAAGGAATTAACTTGAGGGTTGAAGATGTTGTCAACATTGTTGTGTCTAAAGACTCATCAGATTCAAACTCTAAAAATGACGTTAGTTCCTTTTTCAAACAAAAGTATATTCTTTTTTAGCAAAATCTCTATCATTTCAGTTCTCGAATATGCCAGCAATTGTTGAAGCTATTGACACCAATTCAGGAAATATTAGACTTGTTTTCCCTCAAACTGGACAACGAATGAATTTAAATTATCGCTCGATCAATCGTGGAAACATTTCCAACCAGAAAAGTATCAAAAAGAAGAACAAATATAACAAATGTTCCTCGAGTGTGCCCTTGAATAATCCAAAAAACTTTCAACTTGTTGCATCAACAAGTCAAGAACCACCTGGTCCTGGACCCTCAACTAGTTACGGAGAACGAATGAAGAAGGAGGAGCAAAACCAAATTATTCTCTTCCAGAATGAGAATCAAGAAATTTTCCAAATTCGAAATCGACCTAGAAGTAAGAGTACCCCTGCGAAAATCTAGACATTTACGATTAAAACTTTCAATTCATCTAGTATCGAATCCGATTGCCTCTAGTAATAATAACACTGAAATTGACCAAATTCCCAAGGAAATTTTCCGTCACAATAACCGAGAAAATGTTAATGAAGAATTCGTCAGAGCAGCTGCAGAGGGTAACATTAAGAAGTTGAACTGGTTAATCAAAAATAGAGATGTTGATGTGAGTTAAATTCGATGTATTCGAATCTTTATTTTAAGAGTCTCGGATCAAAATTCACCTATTCACTCTGATTACAAGAAATTTTCAATCTTACTCTGAATGAATTTCATTTCTCAGGTAAATGGGTCATATGCTGGATCTACAGCGCTGCAAGTAGCTTGCCAAGCTGGTCACACAACTGCAATAACATTCCTCCTGAGTCATCCTCTGGTCAGTTGGAAGCCAAGAGATCCTGATGGAAATCAGGCAATTCATGCTGCTGCACATGGTGGCAGTCCTGAGGCTGTAATGGCATTGTTCTCCTTTAAAAAGTCAACCTTTATCCAGAGCCAAGATTCCTCACAGGCCGAAGAAGATGTAGTGAGAAACCTAGTTTTCTCCCTCGCCCTATGATCATAATTGATTTTTCTTTATAGAACGTAGATGTCAACAGTAGGAATAATCTTAGGCAAACTCCTCTTCATCTGGCTGTTGGCAGGGGTAACAAGAAAGTTGTTGATTGTCTTCTTGACCAATGTAAAGCTTTGCACAATTTACAAGTAAGCAATGACGACATTTACTGGCAGCATCTCAGGCATGTAAACTATTTATTGCATATTGTATTTATCTTGTGCCATCCCTTCTGTTGTACTGTATTATGTAGATTTTATGCATTTTGTGAGTTGTCCATTTGATTTTATTTATTCCCTCTTGGCTTGAGTAAAATGAGACTTATGAATTATTTTTCAATCAGGACTGTGATGGAGATACTCCCCTTCACGATGCAATAGCATCTCATGCTGATATTGACCTTATAAGGAAACTATTGAGTACTTATCAATCATCTGATTACTCAATCACAAATAACAACGGTCATAACATCTTACACCATGCAGCTATTAAAGGAGACCTAAAGTGAGTTGAAGGATTCTTTATTCTCCATATTTTCTATTTAAATTAAATAAATGCAGAATAATGAAGGTTATCTTGAAGACAATTCAAAGTCAAATGCCCTGGCTGATAGATGAAGCTCGGCCAGATGGTCTTACAGCCTTGCATTTATCTGTGTTTCTTTCTAAAGAAATAATGATAGATTTATTGTTGTCATATAATGCGAATCCGTCTGTATCCACCATTTTGACTCTGATGACTCAATGCGATGGACTCCCCATCGGAATCGGTCCAATCTCTCAAAATTCAAACATACTCCAAGATGTAAATGTGGACCACAGTCCTGCAAAACTATTCCAAGTGAGCTACCAAGTATATATTTATCTGATATTGCATTCAATAAATGCATTCGATTTCTCTGACTGATTGAAATATCAGATTTATTTGTGTATTCAAATAGTAGTACGAGTTTTGATATACTAATTAATTCTAGACAATTTCTCGTGGACAAAAAATGATTGCATCTGCAATAAGAATTAGTCCACTTCATGTGGCCGCTTCCTGCTCAAATTCAGCTTCATTAGTTTGCCTCTTGATTTGCAAGGGAGCCAAAGCATCTCAGAGAGATAGCAAGAACCGATTTCCTCTCTATTTCGTTCTCGATCGTATTATCCATCAATGCAAAGAGTTAGTGAAATTTTTGCGTTTGGCATTTGATAAATCTTTTCATGGAGAAAACTTTTTTTAAGGAATCAATACAAAGAACAGGATAATGCAGAAAATTATCGAAAATCAACATCTAAGGTACGTTAAACTTTTTCTCAGAATTCCGGAAGAATATCTTGATGGTTTCTTATTATTTTTTAAAAGAAAAAAATCAATGTCCTTGAGGCCAATCTTGTGCCGTTCCTGGTTTCAGTCTCTAGAATTCTCATACAATTGGCCGAGACTTTTACCAAGATTCTTGTTGATGAAGATTCTGCTGTGGAGAGTACTAGTATTCCCACAGCCCTATATCAAAGAATTCAATCCACGGTTAAGGCATCCCTTGAGGCTGGTGTAAGTCAAATTGTACTCATGGCAGCCTGTCTATCAGCTGCTCTTGGAAAGGAATGTGCCCTAGAACCTGATGAATATGAGAGTCAGAAAATTTTCAAGGAATCTAAAGAACTTATTGAACAGTTTTGTTCTGACAACATTCTGAGAATATCCCTCCATCACTGCTTCGAAGGTGCCCTGAATCTGACCAAGGAGAAAAATCAAGTGGACTCTATGAAAAATGACTCTGATGACAAGGATGATAGTGGTAATTAAATTTCTACCTTCAATTTATATTTTTACTGGATTGTTGTTCTTTTTGTAGAAAAGATTCATCATGATCTTGTTGATTTAATGGTTTGTGAGGATAACCATTCAAATCTTATAATACCGGGAGAGATAAGTTCCTTGCCCGAAGATTTGCGTGAGTGTCTCATTTGTTCAGAGAAGGATCGGAAAAATATCCTCTTACCGTGTGGTCATTTAATTGCCTGTCAGGATTGCATTTCGATAATCAAAAAGTGTGTGATTTGTCGGTCTGTAAAAGAATCGCATACTGAAATACCTGCTTGCCGAGAGTGCACTAAAAATCAGGCTGTTATCTTTGTTTATCCCTGTAAGCATATGATGTATTGTCAGGAATGTCTTTTGTTGAAATACGAAAGAATCAAGTCGAAAATTTCCCATAACCAATCGAGGAAAATAGACATTGTCGAAGTGCTCATTGAAAACGGAGAAATTTTCGATCAGAGTAAATGCCCTGATTGCGGTCAGGAGATTGATGACGTATGGACCATGGAAATGGCTGCATCAAATAAACCTCTTGATCGTCTTCACGAAGAACACGAAGAAGAACGTAGGTTACCTTTAGTATACAATGAGTATAAAGATTGCTTTTCTGATGATTATCTCCTATATATTGCAGCTGAAGAGCCAAAAGTGAAATGTGATATTACAATTTCGAATTTATCTAAATCAATGAGTTCTATACAGATAAATCCAAAAAATTCGGAGACTCCTGGAGTTGATCGAGAGTTGAAACGACTCCAACACGAGCTTCAGACAATTAGAGAACAGGTGAGCATTTTTTTAGTGATTTTCATTTAAAAAATCATGATAACTCTTTCCCAGACTCGTTGTCCAATCTGTTTGGATCGCTCAAGGAATTTAGTGTTCATGTGTGGACATTCTACATGTCAATGGTGTGGTGACCAAGTGTCTCAATGTCCAATATGCAGACGACCTGTTAAAGACCGAATTGTTCTCTACTAAAAACTTGCGTGAATACTTGTATTTACCGAAAACTATTGTTTCGAAATTAAGCATTACTATATTTTTCCTACTTTTGACTATCCAACGGAAACACCTCATCATAGGTCAAGGTTTAATTTCATTTTCTCCTCGATGATCCCTTCAAATCACAAATAACAATGGGCGAGATTGCTAATGTAACTTTCATATAAAATACTGTTTTTAATTATTTTCAAGTCTCTTCATGTTAATATTATTCAATGTTATATACCAAATGAATTTGTACATATTATCCTTCCTTACAAAATAAACAAGTACTCTCAAGTTTTTTTAATCACAAAGAATGATGAGGGTAACTCTCAATATCTGGCCATGGCTCTAAAATGGGATTCAATTTGAGTTCTTCGCACAACTTTGAGCTCATCATGTGTCTGAAATGCATGTCTGAAAATGAGACTTGGATTCAATAAGAAAGAAACATGAATAACATGAACACCAAAGTACAAGTCTGAAGAAAAAAAATGTAGATGGCTTGTCACTCAAATATTCCCTCATTGTAATTTTGAACAAAGTAGTTCTTCAGGGAGCTGTTCGGCATAGACTTTCTTCTACGTGGTTTGCTCGCTGCCCGACTAGGTTGTCTTCTGGCTTGTATTTGGTTACCTTTAGGATTATAAAAAGAAAAAGAGGGTATATTATTATAAGAGTTTAAATAATTATAAAAATAGTGATTATTATAATAATCAGAATCATTATAATTCACGGTGATTATATTATCAGAGTCCATATAACTCTTATAATGATTCTGATTATTATAATAATCACTATTTTTATAATTATTTAAACTCTTATAATAATATACCCTCTTTTTCTTTTTATAATCCTAAAGGTAACCAAATACAAGCCAGAAGACAACCTAGTCGGGCAGCGAGCAAACCACGTAGAAGACATTCCCTCATTGTTCTCTATACTTCCTATAGAATCTAACTTGAATTGATTAAAATACATTTCGGTGTTAAATAATAATAATAAGATATAATTCTTTATTTTTCTTTAGTAGAATTTGAATAACATAAAGTTTACATTTCATCATTGAGTTCCATGAATATTTGTTTGAAGTACCTCCAATTATTCTGTCATCTCTTTCTCCTTCGTTCCTAAAAGAATTAAAAATTAGTCAAAATCAGTCAACTCACCCTTTTCCTCCTCGTCTTTATCCTCATTCTTTACTCCATCATCGTTGTCTGCGAATCGAAGAAAATTATCGTTATAATTAAACAGTACATTTTGCATAGATACTAAGTTATTCAATTACAATAATTTCTACATTTGATAGAAGATTTAAAATTCATGGTCTATTGGATCCTATGATTTAGTATAAAATTGAATATATTCGCCTTCTATGGTTAGGATAAGGTTCCGTCTATTCAATGGATAGCTTTCATGTGGTATGATTAAATCAAGATAGAAAATTGGGAACTGGCCCTTTTATTCGATTCCTTTCACATCTTGAAATCGCCAAAAATTTTGAACTCCTTAAGTTTAAAAAAATGGAAAAATCACGCGAAATTTTTTTCCTTGAAAGTTTGCATTTTGAATCTTTAGAAATTTCGAGACCTTGGAAAATTATCGCTTGAGAAAGTGGAGTGTTTCAATAGAACATTTAAGGGTTGTTACCCCACATTATCAAAACTTTGATTGACAATGTGCAACAAAAATGGGAACATTTCACTATGGAATTAAATGAAATTACCATTTTGTAGATTCTTATCAATTTCGTTGTTGCTCTTTGTCAACGGTACCGGATCAATGGAGACAGGTTCCAGTTTACTCTTTTCCCCCTGGTCTGTGCCGGTGAGAAAGTCCAGATCAATGAGATCATCGAAAGCACTCTTGGGATCCTTGGATTTTTTCTTTTTTTCCTTCTTTTCCTTTTTCTTGTCCTTTTTCTTTTTCTTCTCCTCCTCTTCAGTGTCTTCTTGAGCCTCTTCCTCGTCCTCTTCCTCCTGTACGACGGTTTTCTTTTTTCGCTTGGTATCCTCCACTTCCTCTTTGGCCTGTTTGGCCTTTTTCTTCTTCGTCTTCTTTTCCTCGTCCTCTTCGTTTTCCTCTTCAGAGTGTTTTATTTCCTCCTCAGAGTTCTCTTGGTCCTCGTCCTCATCACTTGAATGCTTCTTCTTGCTTTTGCTCTTCTTTTTACTCTTACCCTCTTTATCGCCAGACTTGTGCTTCCCTTTCCCCTCAGTCTCAGAATTTTTATGCTTCTTCTTGGTTTTCCTACTGCTCTCCTCATCATCTTCATCTTGCCCACCTTCTATTATTTCATATTTGACAGGGATAGATTCTTCCGGTTCCTTGTCATTGTGATGACTTTTTTTCTTTTTCCCTTCCTTCTTTGATGGAGATTTTTCCTCCTGTAAATCTTCAGATGAGAAAGTATAATCAAAACTTGAGAAATTCTTATTTAAAATCTTAAAAGTTACTTTGAACGAATGAGTCTCCAAAGACTTTATCTCTAGCACTCTTTTTTTTGGGAGATGGGTCAGCTGAACTCGAAGAAGAAGAAGAAGGAGCATCTTGTTGCAGTTTCCTGCAAAAGGGGGAATAATGGATTGAAATTGTATTTTAGCAGTCATGTTAATTAAAGCAAACAAACTTTTTCCCTATATACGGACTAGGTTGGATTACATTAACTTTGGGCTTGTTCAAATTCTCCAGGGTTGTTGCAATAATTTCCTTCTGAATGTCACTTGGGAGCCCAGATTCTAAGAAGTAAATCTAGTTAGAATTTTTATCTTTAACAAATCAACAATTGAAATTAACCTCCGTCTTCCTCTTCAGATGATTCATCTATGCTCTCTTTTTTTGGTGTTTTTTTCAGAGACTTTTCCTCTTTTTTGGACTTGGGTTTTTCCTTGGCTGGTTTCTCTTTTTCTACAATATCTTCGTCTTCATCTTCTTCCTCGTTTTGACTGAAATTATAAATTTTTAGAATTTTGCTTTAGATTTTTTTCAATCATGATCCTACTTTGCATTTTTCTTTCCGAGAAGTTTCAAGTGTTGCTTCATGGCTTTTATCACACGTTCAGGTACAGGTACTAATCCCAAGCAGTCTTTGTCACCAATACCAAGTTTCTAAATTGGAAAAATTGTTTAGTTTTTAGCGAAATTGAGAAGGTTAAACAAACTTCAGCTATTGTCAAGAACTGTGTTACCTTGTCCATAAGGCCAGTGAAACGAATGTAAAGGTCAAGAGCAACTTTGCCATTTTTCCTCTTCAAGGAAAAAAATTTTTCAATCAAATTTATCATTCCCTCGTTGTATGACGCGAAAAGTCGGATAAGATCCTTATAAAGTAAAACAAAGGCAGCAGTTATTATTGGATTATCGAGATCTTTTTCTGTCGCATCAAATTCCAATAATGTCAAGATTTGTTTTTCTAGCACCGGAAGAGCTTTCAATAACTGAAAAAAATAATCAATGAAACCTATTGATCGAATAAAGGTTTAATTTTTATAAGGAAACCAGAATTAGGGCAAAACAATGAGATTTTACGACAAATTTTACCTTGTCAGTGGGCATAAGACGTAAGACACCATCTTCTCGACTTTCAAAATATAATTAATTTATTAGTTGGATTGTGAAAAATTGTAAAATATCAATTACAGAATGAACAATTCTCACCTTCTCTTCACCTTACAAAAATCAAAAGCCATCGCACGATATGAGAGCGTCTTTTCTTCAAGGTAAGCCGAATACTTTCTGATATATAGTGACATTTCGTAAGCTAAAAACGATTTGAGATTGAGAATAAAATTTCAACTTAAGGAAACGTACATCTAGCGGTTGTTTTATCGTTGAAATTCGATTGGTTAATTGGACAATTATTGCTTGCTAAGTATTGTGAAAATTTCTAAAAATCTTTTTAAAATGATAATTTACCTCATTTCCAAAATTCATAAGGTTGTGAATTGTAATTAGTGTTTTGAAAGCTACGGCCCATTGTTTTTCCTCTAGTCTTTCAATGAAGAGACTTGCAAGTAAAGGAATAGAAACATTTGGCTCATGACTACACTGAATTAAATCTATTCAACGAATTAAAATTTTTAGTTTACAATCTAAATGTTTTTTCTTTGGAGCAATATGTTCAACTGTGGTAGCTTTAGCCACTGTTTTACCCAATGCACTTCCAGCAATTCCATATTTTGCTTGAGTGACTCTGTCCATTAAACTCTGACCGGTCCCATTTCCAGCAAGTTGCTTAATCATTTTACCGGCAGCTTTTGTCGAAAAGGTCATTTTTAAAAGCACACAATTTAATGAATAATAGGATGAAACAAAAGAAATTCCCCTATTTAATTCTCCAAGTGTGTTTCAATTGGTTGTTAAATTGAATTTTTTCTGTAACAAAATCTCTAAAAATCCTTAATTCTCCTTGATGAATCCAAATTCACCATCTCTTGAACGCTCATGTACGAATATATTTGCTTTAGTAAGATTTTTATTTATATTCTAGACTGATTTTAATGGTATACAATACAAAGTATTCACATACAAGACAGAAAATTCTTACTCGTCAATCACAGATGATCCTTTACTAAAATCTTATTTGGCCTGTCAAGACTCTATGGAGTCGATGATCTTATGTGCTTGGGTCAGAAAGCAAAAAAAGAATACGTATGACTATCAGAAGCCTCATATCTTTAAGCGGTTCTCTAAAGCTCTATATGTATTTTGGTATGGCTCTCCCAATATGCCAGATGAATCCATTAGAATAGATCCCCGTCTCACATGTAGTGAATCTGGAAATTCACAACAACTCTCCTATGAAATTCGTAGCATGTTATTTAAAGCCTTACACAATTTAATTGAAAAATATTTCCTAGCTAGAGGATTTCTCAGAGTCTACAAATGGTTCATTCAACCAAGCCGATATGATACTGAAAATCACAAGTAGGTATTATTAACATGAATATTTTTAGCTGTCATTTGGGATTTCGATTTTCATTCTTCTTACACGGTGAGAGCACAATTTGTTCGGTTGTTGACTTTAAAAGTCTACCTACATTGTTTGTTTTATCACAAAAACACTTGGATTATTGCAAATTTAACAAAATGCGTCTCCCTGTAGTACTCTGTCCATATGGACTGGCTGGGGAACTGGTTGGTCCATCTGTTAAGGAAGTCTCTACTGAAGAAGCAGAGGAAGAAATAAAAAATTGGTCCAAATTTTATAAGATGAAAAACCTCTTTCAAGTAACTTAAAATTAAATTTTATTCATAGAATAATTCTGAGGATTTAAACCAGAGTCTTAATACTTCAATGACCCCCAACAAGATGAAAGGAACACTGAACACCTCCCAAAATAATATCGACTCTAGTAAAGGCTTTTCCAACTTTGTCGATGTTCTAGTTGGAGGCTATAGAATGAGATATCCGTCTAGTTTTGTACTCATTTGCAGTGATGATATAGACGTCTCTCTATTCGACTCTGTCAATACTAATCATTCACCGAAAAAACGAAAAGATTTTGAGATGAAAAAATCTTCTGAGGAGTTCAAAATTTTCCCCAAGGAAATAATCAAAAATCATGTTGCTCTTCAGCGTATCAAGAATTTTGGGTTATGCAAGGAAAATCAAACCTCTTTTAAAAAGGTGAACCGTTTCACCATTATCGACGGCCCTTATGTCTATTCCCTATTTAGGAAGAATTATTTTTTATCAAAATTTCAAGTAGCTCCTCAGGAAAATAGACGATGCTACCTTTCTGATCTTTATGCTAAACGTTCATTGCTGTCCTCATCGATTTACGACTCTGAAGATAAGAAATGGATATTTTCCTCTCCCTCGTGCCAGACTAACTGCACATGCAGTGAGGAACCTCTTTCTTGTCCTTTTATAACCATGAAAAAGTCTAACAAAAGAACTTCCTACTACCACAATCGGATGGGTATGAACAAACTCTCTGGAGATGACCTGGCAATGCTCTTTTCCAAAATCGACAAGAGTACCGGTTTTGCATACGCTCATCAAATTTCCAAAGACTATCACCATGAAAGTAGTTCTCAAATCCCTCACGAAATAACTACCTCGGTTGTCCACAGTGGAAGTAGGTTGAGGAATTTTCCAATTTTTAAAACTTCTCATTCGATTCATTTACACATTACTTGCAGAAGATCCAGTGATGCCTACCCTCAGTCCCCAGCAACCAACTCATCTTAAAGATAAATTGGCCAATATCTCTCGTTCACCATCCATTCAACCTCCTAGTCCGAAGAAGATTAAAGTCTCAAAAGAAATTAAAAAGGAATCTGATTGCGAAGAAAACACTGGACTAGTTCGGGTTTGTAAATTAAATTTTTCTACTATGCTTGTATAATCTACTTGTTTCAATTGAAATTTAGAACAAGTTACTCGGTGTTACTAGAAGATTAGAAGAAAACAAGACAGTCACTGGCCTAGTTGTCAATAATTTCAAGATTAAAGAGGTCTCTACTACGCCGGTATTGGCTCAGAGAGATGATATATACACAAAACCTGTCTGGCTCCTTGATGAATATGAATCGTACAAGAATAAAAAAATCTTTGATACACAGCGTAAGATAAACATTTTTTACCAAAACTGTGTCAACAATATTACTATATCTTGTCTTGCCTTTAGAAAAGAACACCCTCTGGAATTTACAACCTTCTGTCCTTGACTACTACGAGTTACAAGAGTACAATGAAAACATTTACGATGAGAAGCCAGTTATTAAGTATGTAATAAACTTTGGTAATATTTGTATTATCATGATCTAATATTGCATTGACTTAGATCTGAACCGATTGAACCAAGTCAAGAATCAAAGAATATTGTGAGATCTTAATTTCCCAAATTCTGGGTTACATTAGTTCTTTAATATCATTTTTAGAATGACCAGAACAGAGATTACAAGCCCACCATAGATGTCGAAGATGCGAAATTGGGCAGATTCTTCGATGAACCCATGGAATATGTTAGTTATTTTTTTGAGTAATTCATCATTTCTCATATTCAATTTTTCTTAGGATTGGAAGTTTATGGAACCTCACATCATCTTCAAGGGCATTAAGGGCCGAATGGGCTCATCAAATTATGAACTTCTCTCGGAAACTCACACCAAAGTTCTCAGCTCCTTCATCTATGACCATCGTTTAATTACAAACGATCGCTACTCACTAATACCTAGTTTCAACAAACCAAACATTTTTCTCAAAAATTCTCAAGGAAAAAAGAATTCTGACATTCAAAATGATGTTATAATCCCAAGTGAGTAATGTTTTATTACTGAATTTCGTTTTTCAGCTCGAAATTCAAAAATTGGCATTTTTTGCGCGAAATTAATATTTGAAAAATTATTTTTTTCCAGATTTTTTTCTTTCAAACGGTAAAAGTAGGTATCATTATCTGGATTAGAAAAAATCTTTAATATATTCGAATTCTTAATGAAGAAATTGAGATTTCTGTAAAAGTCATAGATTTCCCACTTCATATCAATTAGATTTAGCCTAAGCTTTGAGCCATTAAAATAGGTTAATTTTTAAAATATATTTTCCATGCGAGCAGACTTAATTGACTTCAGTCCCGACATTTTTCAAGCGCCTGAAATTACTTGGTTAAATTAATTAATGTTAAACTTTTGATAGAAAAGGAAAACACTCAAAAGAAAGAGTCTGACGTGGAGAATGATTTTATAGTTATTTCGCGAGGTAACGAATTCTCCAATCATTTCTCCTCTGAATATGTCCAGAAAATCATTCAAAAGATTGAATTGCAATCACTTGAGAATGCAAAGTTGATTAAAAATATTGAAACAATCATATCAGAAGTTTGCCCCAATTTCCTTGACAATGATTCAATTAATGCAATCCTACCTGCCAATGGTCTCCTGTTTAATATCTTCCTACAGGATAGCCATATTGATTTATTTCCTGACCACAACTTTGACTCGTGCAACATTTGTGAGTGTACCGGGTCTGTGTGGAGTAATCGAGAGATTGGCATCTACCTCCCTGAACCAAATAAAGAAATTCTCAATAATTGGATTATGCTGGCCCAAAAAACCCAAGATAGTCAGCACAATGATAATCTTGGTTAGTTAAGAATATAATTTCATTTAGTCTGTCTTTATCGTAAAATTTCTCTCTCCAGACCCTGTTGATAGGGCCTTGGGTGTTTGTAAATGTGGCTTTAGCACCAGTATGAATCGAAAGGCAGTATCTTCGGCCAATCTATTCTTTGAAGATGAAATCGAAGTTATGAGCACTAATTTGATCGATGCAGTTCGTTCAGATCCTGAAATTTTGCCCCTTATTAATGCTTCAGCAATTAATCGACTTATCGTCTCCCAACCAAAAAATCTTCAGGAAAATTCGGAAGACAATCTCAAATGGTTACATTCCACAATTCATCCTTATATAAATATACCGTTGTATATCAACTACGGTAAGTAGGATATTAACTGATTTTACCATGATTTTAACGAATTATTGTTTTCTATAGCGGAAAACACTATCAAAGATTTGGATGATGCCTTGATCAGCTGTCAAGCACATTTTGCCAAAATTGACTTTCTAAAAACAATTTTCCATCACATAAGGAACTCGTCTTTCCTGGATTCATATCCTTATGGAAATATATTTTCTGATTTCATTGTCTCAAATTGGACTTTTTCCAAGTACGGCTTTACAAAAGTTGTCAAGGAAAACATTCTCGAGTTCAAAGGTAAACAAATATTCAAGATTTAGAATTATTCTAGAAATAAATGACTGAATTTCTCCCATAGAAACATCTGCCTTGTTTATTGCTGCCTTGAAACAAAGCGGGCCAGCATACTTTGACGATGACATAAAAATGAACAATGTGAAAAGCCCCAGTCTGTCCAATCGGCCAAAGGACACCATAATGTGTGATGATATAAGCTTAAAGAATGGAATATTCGTTCATCCAGGCTTCGTCATGAAGCGTTTCTCTAAGCCAATCTCAAGCTTTTCAGATCAAATTTTACTCCTTGAAGTTTGTCGATAGATATTATTTCATTTTAATCAAAATTCATTTAAATATTTTAATTATAGACCTTGAAACCAATATTACAGGAAGCCATTTCCTCAACCAGACAGCTCGAGGCTAGCTACACTGTTGACGGACCTCTGACATGGAAAGAATTTCATCAACTAGCTGGAAGGGGCAATGAAGAATCCTCCAAGCCCCAACCGATACCTCAGTTCAGAGTTGAAGTAAAATCTAGTTTCTCTGGCGGTACGGCTAATCCATTGTCAATGAAAAACTTTCAAACTGCTCTTGTCTCACCGTTCGCTCTGAGCTCTTGGGTTTGTAGGATAACAAAATCTAGGTTTTTCAACAAAAATTCATTTTTTAATTTTCCAGTCAAATTTAAATCTTTGTCCAGTTTCAAAGAAGAAAAGAATTTCATATCTGGTCCTGTATCCAGTTGAGACTGAAGATGGGGCTAATGCTGTTTCCTTGCCAAAGAAAGCTGATTTTATCGGTCCAGACATAAAATCATCACAAGAATATGTCATGAAAAGAGTTTCCCGATTCTTTTATGGCCTCAAGACTGCCTATGAATCGTGTAAGCTGGGCAACCATCAACCGCTACCCAACTCCAGTGTCAATAAAGGCTGCATTCCCGTTTCCTGTTTGACGAATCAAAGAAGTAATCATGATTAAAGTTTTTGCCTCATATCAAATATTATAATTGTAATATCTATTAATTAACAGCCAACATGTTCATGTCATCGTTGCCAGAGAACAACATTAGTATGAATAGTGCTCTCAGAGAACTTGAGGGAAATATGGACTTGAACTCTTTTACTCAATTTGTTCGTGTATTTCTTTCTAACGCTACAATGCAATGTATTGATAGCCTAGTAGCAGCTGGTATTTTGTCTGAAAGTGATGTTCTCAAACAAAATAAATCTGATTTACAGGGTATGTTACCTATTAACATGAGGGTTTTTTAATGAATTTACAAAATCTTTGTTAATTTAAAGGTTTCCCTACTTCATTCAAAAGTTCATCTAATTCACCCGCTAATGGCATCGGATCATTATCAACGTCAGTCGATCTATCTACTTGGGGAACAGATAAAGATGTCTACCTGATGGTTTATTTAGTTGAACCATTCACCATGGTAAGAATCCTAAATAGTTTTATTTAAAAAGTACACAATTTAAAAATAATTTTAGATGTTTGATTGCACTCCCAAGTTTATGAAGATTATGATAAGCCATCTGATAAATGGCTTCATGAATACAATCACTTCCTATTTGTCTGCTACGTGGATGTATCGAATCAACTTTCAAGTAGTCTCACTAGGTTCAATTCTTGAGCCCTCATCTATTGTCCATTTGAAAGATCGTTTTCAATCTCTAGCCATATCAATCTATAATCAAATAGATCGTTTCATTCGTCCCAGTTTAGTCAACTCTAATCGAACTCTTACTGGATTTGGACCAGCTATCGAGAAAGAAAACTTGTCTTCGCAAAGAGAAGTCTGTTTCATCCTAAGCCTATTTATCATGTAATTTAATTATTATGTCTCTTTCAGCCGCATCATATTCGGAGAATTTTCGCTCCAGCTTATCAACTCCACCAAAATTTGTATCATTCAGGTCAACTGGACAATATTATCACAGGTTTTCAGCCTAAACTGCTCTTTATCTCGTATTGTCTTAGCTCTGATCAAAAGTTCCTTTTGGTTACTTGTGTTGATTTTACAGGCAGTCTTCTGAAAGAAACAGTCATAGATATTTCTTTGCCATCTGCATTTTCTAAATTCTTCTACAACTCTTATCAACAATCAGCAAAGAGTATAATTGATTTTTCTCTAAGAAAATGGGCTCTGTCAAGAATATGGGATTTTATCATCAGTGTCATTGGAGCCACTTCATCTCCTTGGCGTCTTATTATCGGTCGTCTCGGTCGCATGGGCCATGGAGAATTGAAAGGCTGGAATGATCTTCTATCCAAAAGAAACCTTCAAAAATTCAACGAAAACTTTCGCAAAATCTGTTCCCTATGTTCCGTTGTAGGAAACTATTCGGATAATATTAATAATTCGGTTGAAAATGAAAGATTCAGTTTTTTCCAGCCCTATCCTTCCAACAACGAAAAGTCTAAACAAATGAATAGCTGTACTCATGAATTGCCAATGATTGTGTCTAGCTGTCTTGTTTCCCTAGAAGCTGGAAGCAACTTTAAAGTAATTCAAAAAAATTAATTTTTATTAAAAATCTTTTAAACCTAAATATTTCCTAAAGATATATTCCAACCGATCCGGTCTTTTATTGAATGGTCATACAAAGCGAGGTTTTAAATCTTCTTCAAATCTCAGCCAGGGAGTGAGTTATCGAGTTCATGAGATCATCTTCTATTCAATTTGATAAACTTTCGATTTTCAGTTCGGTCCTAGTATGACTGCTTGTCCAATTGGAGCATCAACGGGTTCTTATTTTTCAGGAAATTACAATTCGAATACAGCTTCATCCCAAAATTCTTCTGCAAATTCAGTGGGTCTCTCGTTGCCAACTCCATTGAATTTGCAATCTTTATCCTCAAATTTACCATTAGGAGAAGGCCAGACATCAATTGCCAGTACAACTCATATCCTTGTATTTCCCACCAGTACTAGTGCTGCAGCTCAAACATTGAATGAAGACATAGCTAACCTTGACATGGATATTGGCGATATAGATGACTTTAGCATAATTAATGATTCATTCAACTCGACAGTGAATCCCCAGCCCAATAATATGGGATTAAGGAATGATCCCTCTATGAAAGTTTCCAATCAATTGTCGAATAAAGGCTTCAAAACTCCATATCAGGATCAGTTTCTATATGAAAAAAGCAATAAAGGATTCAGTAATGCTGATTCCGCAATAGGATTTACATATGGCAAGGGTATTCTCACCAAAGACGAGTTACAAAACCTCTCAAGTCGTTGTCTCAGTGATGAGACTTTGGCTCGAATAATTGATAAATTCGATATGATAACATCGAAAACAGAAAACCCAGAAATTTTACTCAGTGAATTTCTCAATCAAATAAGTGTACGTATATTTGGAGGTAAATGGTCGATTCTTGAAGGAGTAGAGGAGCCTAAGTCGTCTGAGAGTAACTTATTGCAGCAACCAATAGCCATGGGGTACTATGTCAGTAATGCTAGTTCTGCACAACTACCAGACTGGTTCTGGGGTGAATCTCAAGCATCAATTTCCAATGACTTCACCTGTCCTACTTGCCTAAAGAGTTCTCTTCATCTGAAAATTACACTAGCTGTGATTCCAGATGAGCATACGGCTTCAAATGAAGGAAATCTTTTTGGAAAGGAAACCAAGGAATTGAAAAATCAAGTTCACCCTCTTGATTCCAGTTCAACTTGTGATGTTTTGAGGTTTATTCTAGAAAGCTACAATACGCTCTCTTGGTTAACCTATGATCCGATAATAAACGACAGAGCTTCATGCCTTCCCATTCACATCTTCCATTTGGCACGAATTTATAAAGTTATTGATGACTTTCCATAAAACTCTTATTTATTTATAATTTAAAATATTAAATAAATTTTTATATTCTTCAAAACTTCTAGACTAGAAGTTCTAGTTGTTAAATGTTGTTGATGTTCTATTGCTAAGTTCGAGTTAAGACTCTTAAGAGGTTAATTTAATAAATATTTCAACATATAATCTGTAACAGACTAAGGCTTAATCACTAAGCTTTAAATTTCATTGAAATTATTTGAAATCGAATCCGTACTTTTGAACTCAGATTAACACTGAGAATTTCTTCTCAAAAGTGTTTAAGTAACAAAATAATTTAAATGTTTAACCAAAACTGTTTAAAGCTCTTAAAGTTTCCCAGTTTGGTATCCATAAGATCATTATCAAGATTTCCTGTTAAAGAAGCGGAGTTCCGTATATTTACAAAGGGTCAAACCTATAAACCAGTTGATTTAGAAACTTCTATAGCATACGTAAACTCAGAAGCATTCAAGAAATCTTATTTAGATAAACCTGTATGGCATTACTATCGTCGTAATCACAAAGGCCACTTTCCTCCTAAATACACGAAGAAATCATGTGTCGTAGGTGGTGTACTTTCAACTGCCAATCCTTGTCCTATATGCCGTGATGATCATTTGGTATTGGACTATCGAAATCTGAATCTTCTTAGACATTTCATCAACTCAAATTCTGGAGAAATTTTTCCTGAATCCAAAACTGGTATCTGCCAACGACAACAAAAACGCTTGAAAATTGAATATGGCAAAGCAGTAGATATGGGGATGTTGAAAATAAAGTTACCGTTTGTGCTTTATGACTATTCGGATTACCTATCTAAAGATGAACTTGAAAACCTCGAGGGTTGGAAAATCTTTAAAAGTTTAAAAGTTGATCATGATGCCGAAAAAAATATCAAGGAAGATAATCTTGCAGTTGATTTACTCAATCTCTTATTGGAGAATACAACAATCAGTCATGCGAAAAGATTCAATGTTGAATCTGACTATGTTAACGTTGAAAGACCAAGAATTCCTAGCCGCTATCAAATCGAAGAGAACTACAAGAAATTACTTTTAGCTCGTAAAAGAGCCAAATCTGTCATTTCAATATAAAACTTTAAATTCGAATTTTTTAATCTGTTTTGTACTTTTGACACATAAATATTATGTCTTGGACAGAAACTAATTTAAATTCTATGTTTTAGATTTTCTCGATTGCTCAGACACTGACAAGGAGAATTTCAACCTCTTCTATTCTCTCTTTCGTTGCGCCACAAACAAGGCTGAGAGTTGTCGATAATAGTCAATACAGTCACATTCTTAATCCTTATATCACCAAAAAGAAAAGTCATACTGATCTTACAGATTTTCTTAATGAGGGGACTTCAGCTTCCCTGAGAAAGAAAGCTCTCTGTATAAGAGTCTACAATAAGCAAAATAGAGGCAAAATTGGTACGTTCCCTATAAAAATAATTTCTTTTTCCTCTCTTCGTCTAGGGGATAAGGTTATAGTAGCTGTAGATGGTGAAAAGAAGCGAGGTTATATTGTTTGCACACGACAACCATCCAAAAATATGTGGCCCAGATTCAACTCAAATGATATAGTCCTCATTGATGATGAAGGCAATCCTCTCGGGGATAAAGTTCTCGTTCCAATTCCAGCGAAGCTGAGATCTTTGAAAAATCCTGAAATTGAAAAAATTGTAGCAAACGCCACCCAATTTGTTTGAAATAAAACGTTTTAATCCAATTAATCTTTTATCTACTTCAAAGTAGTAACAGTAAATTTAATTTAAAAAGTTCAAGTATCTCTAATGATCAAATTAAGTTTCTATGCTTTGTCAATCGAAATCTTTTCGTGAGGCAAAATGATACCGAAAAATTTAGGCGAAGTTTTTCAGAAATTAATGGCCATCCTTTTAAGCATTTGTGTGTTGTGGCTGTTAGTTAGGAATTTCTTCTGAAAATTTTCTGTAAGACTTGCACGAGCCGAAAAGAATCAAAGGCTGAAAAAAGTGTAATTTAATTTCAAATGAAAATTCCTTTTAAATATTTTTCTTTTCGCGTCATTTATGGACAAGTATCTTCTTTGGGGTCATTTTTAATATTAACCCATTAAAAATGAGCAAATGAAAGGCTGGATTTAAAAACAATAATCCTCGATAAAGGAAGAAAACAGTAAAAAGCTTGTTTATCCAATTGGCTCTCACAGATATATTGGTGGAATTCGAACTATTTGATCGTTTTCACCAATCAATAAAGTGACATCTCTTAGAAGAATATTCTTCATGACCTCTAAGTCGCTATTGATTTTTGAATTATTTCAATAAAAAGGTTCTTAACCAATACTTTATCAGTTACCGAAGAATAAGAAGCAAACATTTAATAGAATAAAATGACCTGAACTTATCACAACTGTGGTTGACCTAAATTGAATTTGATAAAACTTTGAAACTCTCTACGAATTAGCCCTTCAACTTTAACAACTCTGGACCAGAAGAAATGAAAATATTAAATCTCCTTTTGGTTCTATTATTCTCACAGATTAATGTTATCAGATCACAGAACAGTCCTGGATATAATAATTATGCTGGTACATCAACAGAGGATGATTTCTTTCTTCAAAAGAGTGATAATGGAAGATGCATTGACAGTATGGGATCACCACAGGCCTGTTATGCTCCTTTCATGATGTTGTCAGCTGGCAGGGATGTTAATGCCACAAATACATGTGGTTACTCTCATACAACAGAGAAGTACTGCTATGTACTACCGAATGAATCTCCAAATTTCCAATGTGATAGATGCAATCTCAGAGATTTCTATCCAAATTCAATCACTGATAAGAATCCTAATACTTGGTGGCAAAGTCAAACTCTCTACCAGAATAAGACAATCCATTTTAAGGAATCAGTCAACCTTACTATAGATCTTGGTGCTAGAATGCATCTGGCCTATTTAATGTTGCAGTTTAAGAATCAGCTACCTCGTGCAATGGTCATTCATAAGCGATTGAATGAAACTGATGAATGGCAACCATGGGCGTATTATTCCAACGATTGCCATAATAACTTTCAAATGAGTCCCGATAATCACTATGAGGATATACGTCCTTTCAACAAACTAACTTGCTCTGAATCAGCCCACTTTAAGCAAGACAATCAAATTCTCTTCCTTGTGACAAAGTACAGAATAGACCCGGAAGAATTTTATTTAAATGAAGAATTCAAAGTGAGCCATCACCTCGATAGTTATCCTAGTAAATTACATGAAGTAGCCTTATCTTATTAGTAATAAGTTATTACTTGTATCGAATGTGACATTCTGAGATTTCGGATAACTATAATACTAGAGGAATATTTTGAAGTATGGAATCGTATGATTTTATTCTTTATTTGTCGTTCATAGGATTGGGCGTCGGCAAAAGAAGTCAAAATTGAACTAAAGAAGATGTATACAATGGGCGATGAGAAGAACGCTGAAGATGACACCTTGCACATGTACTACTTCTCAGTAGCTCAGTTATCCATTGGTGGTCGATGTGATTGTAATGGCCATGGCAGTAAGTGTAGGGATAGTACTGGTAGTGGAAAAGCTCACATGGTTTGCGAATGTGAACACAATACTGAAGGGGATAATTGTGAGAGATGCAAGGCTGGATATCAGGACGTACCGTGGAAATCAGCTGATCGTAACAGTCCTTTTGAGTGTAAACGTGAGTAAAATATTTTCAATCAATAGTTTTAAATTTATCTCTTAATCAACACCAACGTTAGAATGTCAGTGCAATGGAAATGCTGATATTTGTCGATTTGATGAAGAACTTTTCAAGGAAACCGGTTCTGGAGGTGTCTGTGTTGATTGTAAATATAATACTGAGGTACGATTCTGATGGAAAAGCCATGCTAAAACTATCATGTCTGAATTATTATTTTAGGGCATTCATTGTGAAAAATGTCTACCGGGACACTTCCCTGATCCAGATCACCCTGGAAGGTGTATCAAGTGTGAATGTAACCAACTTGGCACTGTGGACCAATTCGGGGAAGTAACATGCAACGATAACGATGGTCAATGTCCTTGTAAGCCTGGAGTAGCTGGCCGAAAGTGTGATAGATGTGCTTTGGGTTATTTTTCAATGACATCAGCCGGCTGCAAGTGAGGACTGAAGTTCTTTTAGATTGATCTCTCAAAAAAAACTAAATATTTTTTATCTACAGATCATGTGATTGCTCAGTCGAGGGAACTATCGGCAACAATAAAGCTTGTAACTCTATAACTGGAGAGTGTCAGTGCAAAAAGTTTGTTACTGGAGAAAAATGTGACCAGTGAGTAAAGCCTGCATTTCAGAAGGGAATTTTCTTTAATGATAAAATTTATTTATCAGATGTAAACTCGGTAGCTTTGGTTTGATCAAGAATGATCCCCTAGGATGTAAGCCGTGTAACTGCTCTGACTTAGCTTCAACTTGTCAGATAAACCAAGAAAAGATTAATCAGTACGCAGGTACAGAACTCATCGATCTAAACGAATTAGCTGAGCCTGATCGATACATCACAAACTGTCCTGCAGGTAAACACAAATGTAAAATCTGTAAGGACGAACAGGGAGATCCAATATTTCCCTGTTATCCAAATGAAAAAGGAATTTATGAGTGTCTCTGTGTTGATGACGTCAAGACATGTCCCTATTGTGATAAGGGACTATTTGAGGTTCAAGAAGATTTCAGGTCTGAAATCTGCAAATGTCCTGAAAAGTATACTGGAGATAATTGTGAAAAGTGCATAGAAGGTTCAAGGAGGGATCCTCCTGGAGGTCCACCAAACTCTATCTGTGTCCCATGTACATGCAATGGTCATGCAGACACTTGTGATCCAACAACAGGTTTGTTCCTTATGATTAATTTGATTTTCAACAGAATTTTAATTGGATTCTTTTCAAGGTCAGTGTGAGTGTAAGGATAATACTGGAGGGTTATTCTGTGACCGCTGTGAAGATGGATACTATTCAAATTCCCTGATTCATGGTTCACAATTGAATTGTAAGCCTTGCCCTTGTCCAGAAGGAACTAAATGCCAACAAATGTCTACAGAAGTTGTCTGTCTTGATTGTCCAAACAATAGGAGTGGTATATTAAAAACTTTTTGGCAATTTATTTAATTTTTATTCATTTAAAATTAGGCAAACGATGTGAAAAATGTTCACCAAACTATTTTGGAGATCCTCTGAACGGCATAGAATGTAAGCCTTGTAATTGCAACGGTAACACAAACCTAGACGAGGAAGGCAATTGTGATGAGTGAGGGAAAATAAATTTTACTTAATTACAATCTTAAGTTTTGCTATTAAATTGAGCTTATTAAACTCATGTTAATGTTGATTATCTAAAAAAGGAAATTTTATATCATTATTTAAATTCCAAAAATCATTTTAGTAAAACGGGAAAATGTTTGAATTGTCAATTTGGTACTGCCGGAGATTATTGCGAAAAATGTAGACCTGGTTACAAGCAAAACTTTAAGAAAGTCTCTCCAGAAGACCCAGATTCCATATCTATCGTTGACGAAACAGGTTTATCCTTATTTGTCAAGAAAATCAGAGGCTGTAGTCCTTGTAATTGTGATTCAGTTGGATCTTTGAGAGATTCTAAGAATGATTTTTCATGTGTTGAAAAGACAGGAAAATGTGCTTGTAAGCCTGGTGTTGAAGGTCTTCGCTGTGATCGATGTAAAATAGGCTATTATGGCTTCAATTCTGGTAACGTAGGTTGATATCTTCTGATTTTATAATTCAAATTTGAGATTATTTTCAAAAATTCTTTCTAGGGTTGTAAGCCTTGTGAGTGTAATATCAAGGGATCTCAGACAGAGCAATGCGATGCAAACACTGGTCAATGCCCATGTTTACCGAATGTTGTTGGCTTACGATGTGAAAGTTGTGCCAAGGGATACTGGAAAATGACCCCATTCACGGGATGTGAGGAATGCAAGTGTAACTACTTTGGATCGATGAACCAGAATTGTGATCCAATCACTGGTAAATGTGAATGCAGGCCTTTTGCTAACGGACTCAAATGTGACAAGTGTAAAGTGAGTAAATTGAATACTGAAATAGTGGATTACTGGATTTTTTCTGTAGGAAAACCATTATAATCTACAACAAGGTTGCATTCCTTGCGATACATGCTATAATCTTATTCAAGATGGTGTGAATGGAATTCGCAAGGATCTTGATGACTTTATGGCTTCCAATAGCACTATGCAGGGCAACGACGAGCAAGCTCTCGAAGCGATCAAATCCAATCTGACAGAAATCAAGGCTGAAATTACAAGTCAATTTAAAGATATTGTCAAGCAAATCGGACGTAAATTATAATTTAATTAAACCTTAAATGGTTGAAGAATGAACTTATCCTTATTTTTTACTTTACAGAGACCACAACAATAACTGATGAAAATCAGTTCAGAAAGCTTGTTGATTCCATCGACATGGTGACGCAAGAACTTGAATCAAAGCTAAAAAAATCCCAAGCTTATAGAGTGAGTTTCAACTTGTATTGAATTAAAATAAAAATTACTGAAAAATTTAGCCCGTGTGTGACTATACCAACTTTGGAAAGCAGTTAGCTGATTTTGTGGAAGCTAAAGAAAATCTAAAGAAGACACTCGACAATGTAAATGTTAGACTAGACAGTCTCCCGGTAACAGAAATTGAAGACTTTTCAACACCTGCAGTTAATCTTTTCCAAAAGGCCAGAAAGTAAGACACTCCCCCTTGCAATGAATCTCGTTGAAATCTAATATTTTTATGCCCTTAGTACGATCCTGAATCAAGACAAAGCAAAAAGACTAGAGATTGAGGTTACCGATAGACTTGATGCAATGCAGAGAGAAGCGCTTCGTTTAAATGGTGTCCTGAAGGACACTGATAAAATAATAGACCAGAGATCTGAAACGTTAGTTCTGATCAATTTTAATGATTCTGAAAATTTCTAGGTTGAACAATATGATGCGGTTGAGTCAGTCAGAGGAAAAGTTTTCCTCCCTACAGAAAAAGGTTGAGGATTTGTCTACACGCGAATCAAAGCTAATGAATGACCTCAAAGAAGTTGAAAAGAATCAGGATAAATTAGAGAAAATCGACTCGATTGGAACTCAGCTGAAAGAGGTCAGAGATATGGTAGGTTGAAGGAACATAAATTATATATAAGTTTAAACACACTTTTCATTGGATCCTTAATTTGAATCAAACTTAAAAGTTACAATTGGCTTGAAACTGTTGCGAGATAACAAATGAACAGCTATCAATTCGATGAAAAGAGTATTTATTCCTTAAACCTATAAGCCAAAATGCAATTTTTCGATTTAATATTATCGTCTTTTTCCTGCTATTCGATACAAAATGCCACTGCATAACCAGCACATTTCTACTTGATAATATTACAGGCGAACTTTTTCATTCTCATTGGTAGATTCATCCTTGTTTGAAATTTGTTTTTTTTCGAGACGTAGGCCTCTTTGATTGACTACCCTCAGAGTTGAATCAAAACCAATTAAAAATCAAATTAATCAATTCTATTATTTTCAGTTTACAAACCTTCAAACCATCAACAATAGTACAAGAGAGAGTTATGAAACAATTTCGATAAAATTAGAAAAAATCAAGGCACTTATTCAAGGAAATGAATTGAAGAATAAGCAAGATATTGATTATGTCAAGAGTCAATTTGATCGTCTAAAACGAATCTATGATAACGTCATTCAAAACACTCAAAATGCCAAGGAACAAACCTTGTCCGCCTCTGAGAATAAGGAAAAATTAGAGAGTTTGTTCTTGTCTAAATCTTTCTGAGTGTGGAATAAAAACATGAAATATTTCTAGATTTCTCGAATCACATTGAGCAATCCAAAGCTGAACAAATGGATAAAATGGTTAACTTTGAAAACTATCAAAGTCAATTAAGTCACTTGACCAGTGATAGCGAAAATCAGCTCGAAAAGGCCAAGTTAATGTATGAGACCGCTGAAAAGACACTTAAATACTTTGATAGTGTCAACAGTACAGTTCTCGGTGTTAAAGAAAAATTATCAAAAGTAACTGATTCATTTGCAGAGTTCAAAACAGAATTAGACAAGGAAACTGAAACAATCGAAAAAATGGCAGATGAACCCTCAGACTCTTTGATTGAATTCAACAAAATAAAAGCCGATGAGAGTAATATCAAGACAATTGCAGAAAAGAATAACAAGATCCAAGAATATCTTGAAGAGAAAGAAGCCCTGAAGACGAATACAAACAATCTCATAACCTCTTTACGTAAGCTTGATTTAATTTTATTCATCGATTTATCTTTATGAGTGGATTCAGAAATAGGAATTTGACACTGAACATTGAAGAATAGGCCTCGAAATAAGGCGCACTTTCATCAACCCGGTATCATCTTTCCATCGATTATAATTATAAATTTTTTCATTTTATTTATACTGCTATTTTGTAAAATTAGATAACCAGGGACAACCAGATCAATTTTACAAAATGTCAAAGAAATTTAAGGAACTCGAGCTGGAAAAAGAAGAGCTGATCAAGAATGTGGTTAAAAAGAGGGAAGCACTCCAATCGATTCTGGAGCAAAACCAATTTCTCAGCAAGGAATTGGAGGAATTTCAAGAACACGAAAAACACTTGAAACTAATTCTTGAGGAGATGATTCAACTTAAATCTTCCACTAGTTCCATTTACCAGTCGAAAATGCCTGAGACAAATAAATAGTTTTAAGAATCAATTTTTTCTCATACCCCCCTATTGAAACTAACTACGTAACAAGAGGGGTTATGCAAAAAGTCATTAGAAATTTTTAAATTGTTTTTTATTCATTCTGTCAATAAAGTTAATTGTAAAATTGTATATTTATATCTAACAAGGCATTATTTTCACCAATGCAATAATTAATAAGGTGTATATTTGAGTGATAAACGTTATATTTCGCTGGGTCTCTTCAGACTCTACCCCGGTAACATTTAAATACTATTATTACATGGTTTCTATTGGTCCATTTCGTGATTGTATTTCAGCCCTCACTGAGGAGGTTTTTTCTTCATGCAATAGTTTAGGCTGCATTATAAAAATTTATTGTTTTACATTGAAGAATCTTCAGCGACCTGTTCGGCATAGATTTTTGTTCGCTTTCCGCCTGACTGTGTTAGTACTGGCATACTAAGGAGGTAGTATTTCTAAGAACATTTACAAAATTATAATACATTGCCAATTGAAATACAAGCCTAAGGAAAACAGTATAGCCACTGGCAGAAAGCGAAAAACGCTATAGACAATTTTAGACAACTTTAATTCAAACATAGTTAATATGAAGATGGGAATTTATGATCAATTTTTTTCATCTAGAAATCGAATTCAAAAAGATTTTTTTGGGATCATGATCGATTTTTATGAAAACTAACAACTACAACCAGGTTGCATTCCTTGCGATACATGCTATAATCTCATTCAAGATGGTGTGAATGGAATTCGCAAGGATCTTGATGACTTTATGGCTTCCAATAGCACTATGCAGGGCAACGACGAGCAAGCTGAAGTTGCCATATTATACTAATCTCGAATTATTTATTTAATAGTTTTATAATGACATCAATAATAACAAATGCAATGCAGATTATGCATTTATTAATCAACTGTAGTTGTTTTAAAATTGGTCCGATTCATGGCCTCTTGCTGCTTTATTCTCCTTTGCCATTTCATTACGATAATCTCGAATCCAAGCACAAAGAATGCTACAGTTATAAATACAATGTAAAGAATGAATGGTCCCCCACAGCTGTCAATGTCCAGAGTTTCAACATTGGTCTGAGTTTCAGAACAAATCTTTCCACTTTGCCACCATTTATTCAAGAGCCGATTAATCATTCCATTCTCTTTCATTTTTAGTACGCTTAAAGTGTATTTTTTAAAAAGAGCTACTCACTAATAGTTGAACGACTCAATGTACTCTGTGTTCTTGCTCAGGGGAAAAGCCATTGGTAGAATATTAATGAGATCCGGTAGGAGTCTCACAGTATCACAATTCTTCACACTCAAATATTTCAGTTGGCTCCTGTCTCCAATCATAGCGTATTGACGAGTCTCCTGGATCAACCGCAAGCCTTGCATATTGGAGATAATCTCTGGCTTATCGTTAATTTTCAAATTTATTTTATAAGCAATAGAATTCTGGTCAGCTAACTAAAAGGCTTTCAGTTGGTTTCAATTTACCTTAAAGTATGTCATAGTTGATGTTCCAGCCTTGATAACCGGCTTGAGAATGTTTGTGTTGGCCAGATCTGACAATGAATTCACTGTAGGCTCATAAATCTTTCTGGTTAAGAAAGATGTCATATCTGCCTGGTATGAAGAAACCATGACTACACACATTATCCACCAGAAACACAAGACAATTCTTGTTGAGTGGGCATTCGGATAGAATTCCGTTCCTAAATAAATGATAATTTTTTTTTCAATTCTTTTACCTTGTTGTAAAATGGAGGCTGTGACACTCCAAATATTCTCTCTAATTCTGATTTCATCTGATGTAGCACCCTGTATCTGCATATTCCATGCACTTAAGGGACTTAAATATGAGATTAGCCACATTATAACTCCAGTAATTAGTAGAATCACGATGAGAACTAGCCACACAGACCAGTGGAAGGGATTCAGCATACGGAACATTTTATTAGCCTCGACTGGCTTTGGTATAAGGACACTTGTCCCATCATTTGTGAAAGATGACATGAAATCTACATACTTCATGCGTAATGGAGTTACTGAAATTGGTCCAATCCCGAAATCTGCTCGCTTGACATGTTAGAAACAAACTTACACCTCTGACAATTTCTCCAATTATTCCTGTCCAGCTTCCATTGACAAGAGCCCCAACTTGCTCGTCCTTTGGCATGTAGAATAATGGTCTTACATTATAGTGAGATTGATAAAATTTACCTGAAATTCATTCTCTTTGCAAACTCCATTACCAAGTCATAGGTAAAACCATAGACGTTAACAACTGTTCCATTTGAAGTTAGACTGCCGAACAAAAAAGGAGGGTTCTTTTAAACAAGATGAAATCATTACTTACTGGTATACATGCGATACGAAGAGTTTTTCCATGAAATGTATGAAATTGATTTGGATAAAATCCAGACATTAGAGGATTGTTTGCCAAGGTGAAGCCATTAGTGTCAAGTTTCACAGTTGAGTTACTGAGAAAGGTTCCAGTGCGCACCCATTGAAGTTTTCGACTGGTGAAATTTGTTTCCAACGCATAAATATTCTTACGTGCGTCAATGTTGAACTCTTCAAAATTCTAAAAACTCATTCTAAAAGATATTTAACTACCCTTGAGATCTTTTTCAAAATTTTCTGCCAAATCTCATTCTGATTATTCGCAGAGCAATTTCGAGATTCTAATAAAATACTTGAATCAACTGCCTCTTCTTGCGCCAATTCAACTATGGAGAGGACACTCATCAGCGGTATATAAGACAAATTTATCATTCTCAGCTTGTAAGAGAAATAATAATAAAATTTACACGTACAGGATAACTTTCAGTCTTGCATTTGAAAGCCTTTGAGAAGAAATTTTTCAACATAAAATCATTCCGGTTACCAAATAAGGAGCACTCATCCTCGTCGAGAGTATTATAGACAGAAGTTATGGCAATATTTGGTTGTAAATACCGATAATTCACCGTCTCATTATAATTAGCCATTAAAGATGAGAAAAGATTCTTGATTGTCATGGGACTGATGTCACCAAATCTTAAAAATAACCAATATTTTGTCTGGTCAAATCCGTTCATGTTCAGAACCATTTGGAGAAAATCATTCTTGCTCCATAAATCTGCAACGACAATGAAGCTTTTGTTCTCATCCAGCACTGATTGTAATTGTTTTGGATTTTTCTCCAAAAAGTTTATGTCAAACTTTGTCAATGGGATGTTTTTGAAGCTTTCCATAGACCAAGGCATCTCCAGTATTTGTGAGCTCTCAAAGACACTATCACCGAGAATGATCGCTTCACTTTGGCCTTGCATCTTTAGGAAAGCTTGAAGGTCATAGCTTATTCTATTGGATTCTTTCTTTAAATGGAAAGTGTACGAATTCAAAAATTCTCTCGAACAAAACGCATTGGGAAGATGAAAATTAATTACATTTTTCGATGCCAATTCCTCGTCTAGTATTATCAAGTTTGAACAGGACAAGTATGAGATGACCATGTGGACTCCTTCATTCAGAACATCACAAACAGCTATGAATAGAGATTATGCCAAAACCTTACTCGAACCCATCTTAAATTGATAAAGCTTCATTTCAACCACGGGGATATCAGCTAGTAATTTTGAGTCCAAATATCCATAAAGAGAGGCTTTTATATTACTGCAAATGTCCTGAGTGAATTTCAACAAGTCTGGCTGAGACATTCTCATGGTTGAATCGTAGAATAATCCCAATTTCAATACACTCGAACAATGTATTGTTTGGAATATGAATAAAAATGGGATAACTTGTATTGCACAGAAGCTAACCGATTTCATAATTTTGTTTAAACTATTCTATTAAAAATTACATAGTTTAGAAAATATATAGCCAGATAGTACAAACTGATCTCCATCCACAGTTGCTATTGGATGTTGATTTGATTAAATTCCGTTGCAGTGTTTTAATTATATTGAGATTTATATCTGATGGAACACAGCAAGATACACTAATTTAAGCCTCCTGTTTAATTTAGTATTAGTAGCCAATGTGTGTTTAGGTTACATAGTCATGCTCACAATAAATTATTGAATTCTTCCAAATAATAATCCAAATTATTCCTCAGAGATAACTTTGGATAATTTTTTGATATCTTTCTCTACAGTTATTTCATTCTAGATTACCAAATACGACGAACCTGAGGGATATATTCTAAATAACAAAATAACTGTAGATAAAAATTTCAAGTATAGGTGCTGCACCACATTAGATTTATGTTTTTGAATGAAATAAGAAAATGCCACAATTAAAAATCTATCTATACTCATCACTGAGTCATCAGTAGATAGGGTCTATTCTCTAATTTGGAAAACCTGTAATTACATGTGTGGCATTTACCAAACTAATGAGTATGCCCGAAATGAAGATCTTTATTTGGGAAGTAACTCCTAAAAAATCAGAAAAAATATCGAGTTGTAGATTGATCTCATTGATATATATTTAATCTGATTTTTATGTGTTAGAAAATAGAGATTTGTCAATGAAAATATTTTACAGAAGGATGATTTTCGAAAAAAATTTTACGCTTTTGATACTTCAAGGGCTACTGAATCCTAATTGAGGTAGATTTCTTTACTACAAGGTGCTTAAAAAGGCATAAAATTGAGTTGAAGTTGAGGATTTTCGAAATAAATGGGTAAATTTTCAACTTTAAATACAGTTCAGAACCAAGAAAAGGTAAGGGAAACTTTCCTTCTACTCTTTAGTTAAGAAATGATTCCTGAACAAGATGATGTCATTTCTGTCTCGTTCATGTTTTTCTCTATTGAAAGGCGAAGTCGGGTTTTCAGTTTTTACCGAATAACTCGAAAACTCTCATGTAGAATTTTTTAAGAAGCACATATCTGAAATCAGTAAAAAATTCTCTACAAAAATGGAAAATATCATTGAGTAGAATTTTTCCATGTAAGACAGTATGTAATTAATTGTGGAGAGGTAAAACTCAATTGATTTTGTTATGCTTCCGATTTTTATTTGAAAATATTGCATCAAAATCGATACGATCAGTTACATCATTTAAAAAACGATCAGCGATTAGAAAAAAAGAAAGTGACCAATAATTTTATTTCTTCTCATTTAAATAATGATGTAAAACAAAATTTGATCATTTTCATCATGAAAAGAAATAATGAAAAGACGCTTTCGATAAAAATAGGTAAAATTATAAATTTTTATCCCCTTCACATTTGTCTATAGATGGAAATCTATCAAAGGATAAGGTTCGAGAAATCTTTGGACATATTGACAAGGATGGTAACGGCAAACTTGATCGAAAAGAAGTTGTCTGCTTCTTGAAGAACTACAAGAAGAGAGAATTTGATGACAAAACAATAAACGATTTCTTTCTAAAGTACGATAAGAATGAAAATAAATTTATTGATATGGAGGAGCTAGTCGAATTTTTCTCAAAAAATAAATAAATCTGTTATTTTCGAATCGAATTTTCGATATTTAAAGAAAGATTTTCCTGAGGAATTGGAAATATGGGAACAACAGAAATGAATGAAATTTAATGAGAAAGCATCACAGCAACCATGTTAAAATCTAATCCCTACCTGTTAATTTCCATTCATGAAAATAAAAATATTTTTTCCTTATTTTATAATGTCAATCGAGGGCACCTCAAAATATTCAATTTATGATGCTACTATTAAGTATATGTGATGATTCATATGATTATTTTCTAACTAATTCAAAGAATTTAAAGTTCCATCAAAAATAATCGCATTCGTATAGGTAATCATTTAGTAAAGTTTTTTTGATACCCATAATCTAAGCAAGTGTTAAACACATTGTGTTATAAAATTATTAATTAAATAATTCTTTGATAACATAACCCTCCTAAATTAAAAGTAAAATTAATAATGTTACATAGAATTAACTTTTGACGTGTTAAATTATCTGATTTGAATATGTCAAAAGATTAATTTAAAACACTTTTTTATGTTATAATTATTTTGTTATTATGGACCGATAATTATTGAACAGTTGTTTGATTTTTGATTCTGAAATACATGCTTGTATGTCCTGTTTGAATTATGTCTGATGTTGAATTCTTTGACTGTATTGAAACTCCTGTAGCCAAGCCTGAGCTAGTAGCCCCGATACAAAACA
>SSNU01000043.1:103537-150334 GCA_012064415.1 Gyrodactylus bullatarudis
CCCTATCTGGCTCAGGAGGCTCTCTAGCTCGGTGATTCTCTATAACACTTATAAGCCACAAGATGATTCTCCAACTTATAGTACCAGAAATTCCAGAAAATATTCAATTCTCCTTGGTAACATCCTCCCCCTCCAAGCCAGGTTTAAACTTGTAATTTAAAACATCCCCTGCACATCCATTAAATTCTCATGTGCTTTCCTCCAAAGTCTCATTCCAGAGGATGAAGACCTGTTCAGAAATTATTTTGCTTAATTCTGTCTTTTATTTATATATTTTATATCAGATTAATAAATTCATTTCTATTCTAAAATAACATAACTCTCCTAAATTAAAAGTAGAATTAATAATGTTACATAGAATTAACTTCTGACGTGTTAAATTATCAATATGGCTTTGCAAATTAATTAAATTAAATTTTCTATTTTGAATTTTTTTAATAAATTAACAAGAGAGTAAAGTTGTAAATCGTATTAGGTTCCATTGTAAATTAGTTTAAATCTTTAAAACATAAGTGTGATTTTCAAAATTTTTCAATTTTTTTATTTTCAACTTCACATTAATAAATATCTACATCAAAAGCTGGTATCTTGGAATATTTGTGAAAAATATATATATTCCATAATTAAAATGGTTTCCCTTAAGAATATAATCCAGTTATTTTAAATCTTTCCTAAATTATGCTAATAGTTTATCATTCCGGCTGTGATTTTATTCTATTGACTTCTCAAAACTAACCAGAAATCAAAATTATTCAACAAATACCACAATATTATAATGATAGTTGGATCAAATACTAATAGAATGGTTCTCTGCAACTGCGAACCCCAACTTCCTCCTAAAATCAAGGAATCTGTGAGTTTTCTTTTTATGCTTTAATTTCAATAATTTAGCCTTTTGAATAGTTTCTTTATCAATTAATTCTTTCATGTATATATCTCTTTATATGTGATCTTTAGATGTTTCTTATGGTCACCTATTCATTTTATTGATCCTTATGTCAGAATTTTTCTGAGCATAGGTACTTTCACATACACTGATTTATCACATTCAACTTATTTAGGAGCGCATGCTAATGATTCAGAGATGGGTGAATAACTTACCTATGCCATTTATTGTGGAGTTTATTCGTAACTATACTGGTCAAAATGGAAAAGCTAAAACTAAAGAAGAATACGCACAGAATAGTTGTTGTCGCTGTGGTGCCTTAAATCCATTGCCTCCTCCCATGGGAGATGATCCTGAAATGGTTCCTCCACCAGGTAATTTAATCATAAAAATTACATCATTTATGGTCTGGCTTATTGATTTCTTTTTTTCAGGTCGGATTTACTCTGCAAGAGCTCCTTTTACCAATGAAGATCATATCATTTTCTCATCTTCTGGTTCTGCTCATCATGTTCAACAGACAATTCTAAATCAACAAAATCTCATTCAAAAGTTTTACTGTAATCATAATCATCACAGCAATGAGCTCACATCCTGCTCAACTCTACGTCAACAGAATAACCAGTTCTCGTGTAATTCCTCAAAATATAACCTGGAAAATAATCATTCGAATCTAAATGATGCCTCAGATTCGATTCATAATCAAAACAGATCCCTGGTCAATCATCCGCATAATCACCGAAAAAATAATTACTCGGCCAGAAGTAGTCCTTCCCCTCCTAGTCGAAAATATCAAAAACTCAGTATGAATAAAAAACCATACAAGGGTTAGTTATCAAATCATTAATCTTTTCATTTTATTCGTCAACTTTCATATCTCTAGAAAGTTTAACTAATGAGCAAAGCACAAGTCAATTGAATCAATCGAAATTTTTGACCGATAGCCAGAGTAAAGACACGAGACATTTTAATCAACTTGAAACAAAATTGGTTGTTGAATTATTTGAGGACTTTTTCCATTCTGGGGATTTGCCATCATTAGCTGAGGTTCGCACTCGAATTGCTTCTACTCTACTTGTACAAACACGTTCTGCAGTTAGTGTGCGGTCAAAAATTAAACGGCTTAACTCATCAGGCTCATGGACTCAATACAAAAAAGGTTAATGTCTATGTTTTAAAAACTTATTTCCATCAATATTTTTCTTAATAATATCAATCATGTTTTAAAGATTATTATTTATTGTAATAATTCATCCTGAACAATTCATGAAATTCATCAATGATATTTGTATTTTTTCAATGTTATTAGAATCACTTTATCTTGCTGTGATACATATATTTGCAGAACCCTACACCGTAATGAAGAACAACAAGTATTAATAATATTGAAGGCAATTCCAGTTTTTATAAATGTCTTAGCATTATTGTATTACAAAATTGTATAAATAATATCAATGTAATATTGAAAAAAATTTAATAAAAAACATTTTTTAAGCTCAAAAATAATGAAATTAAAAAAGTTTTTTCGACAAAATGAGTATTTGGAGACTCAAATTGAGGTTTTCAACGGAAATTTTTTCTACTTGTGAGCATCGAAAATGTTCACTGATAAAAGGATGATTAATTTGGGAGTTGGTTGAAAACAGTATGGCATGACATGATCTTTAGCAAGAAGTTTTTGATCGATAAGAAGATATCCGCAGCACAATAATATAGAGGAATAACTGAGTCAGTATGACTCAGAATTTGAGAGTATTTCTTTTCACATATCTTCAAATCAGGTCATTCGGTAATCAAAGGGCTCTGATAACGTTGAATATTTTAAAAATATTAACAGATTAGAAATGAAAACCAGACCCAGCCTCTATATATTTTTATGTATTTTTAATCGGTAACAGAGAAATTGGAGAACTTACTTGCACACCAAATTTATTTTATGGAGACAAAATTTATAGAGTTTGGGCTTATTAGATAGTCTAAATTAGACTGACATCATTAAATTAAATTATAAGATTTGAAATTCAAATATTAGTTTCACTCCTATTAAAACTTTTTTCTGAACTTACAGAAATGCTGTTTATATCCAGATAGATTTCAAATTTTTCGTCAAATTGACAAATAATAATAAATTACCTTTAGTAATTCCTAAAATATGGCCCGTAACTCAGAAAAAGCCATGTAAATTTAATAAATAATATTTTAAATTAAGGACTGCTTTAGCGCGTTGGCGTGCTGCATATGTACATAAATATCGTGACGACAAAAAACGACCCTTCCACACTATTGAATGTGAAGATCTCAAGGATGCCATCATTTATCGTAGACAAGTAGTCTTAGAAATGACTAAAGCTATCACTTCTATTCAAAATCGTAAGTTTATCCAGCACATGAACTTATTTATATGTGTACATCATTTCAATTTCTACAGCTTCACTCAGTGAGTACAAACTTCGTGATTTAAATGACGAAATCAACAAACTAATCAAAGAAAAAAATAACTGGGAAGATCGAATCGTACAGTTAGGTGGTCCGGACTATAAAGAAGATGCACCTAAGCTTTTTGAAAAAGATGGTAAAGAAGCTCCTGGATATCGGGGATATAGATATTTTGGAGCTGCAAGAGACTTACCAGGTGTTAGAGAACTCTTTGAAGAGGAACGTGAGTATATTTTAGAGTAACACTATTAAATTTTAAATTATCCTAACAATTTATTTTAACACTCTCATGATTCAAGTTTATTATAATAATCAGACTATTATGGCATAAGCAATTCTCTGAAGAATCCTTGTCCATATAGAACAATGGATTCTATGTTAATAATTAGTAATTATTAATTACTATCATCTTTGCTGGGATATGATGGATAGAATTTAAATTTGAATGAGCCAGTATCCTCTTTTCGTCTCTGAGCTTTCTGATAGTTTAGAAAACTTTGTTATTTTTTGGTATTAAAACATTATGCTCGTTTTTTTGCTGTCACATTCCCACTTAGTATTTCATATCATTTCAGATAAAAATGATAATTCTTATTGATGGGTTTTTCTTTGCTATATTTTACCAGAAAATGCTGACATTTTTGCTATTCTTTCGAGAAATATGTCCCCCTGTAATGTAATTAATCAGAAATATTATACTTCTGATACTTGCTTTATGGACAAATTTTTTTTCTTCAACTCTAATTGATTATCTTGCCAAGTATAGCTTTTTTCTTTCCCTTTTAAGTAATCTTGTTGACGGATTTGAGGAGAGAGTATCGATGATATTGGATTGGAGATTGGGAATTAGAGTAATCCTTAAGAATCGTATTAGGATAAAATATCGATTTTTTTAAATTTGAAATTATTCATCTTTAATATTATATAGCTCAACCTCCGCCCAGAAAGACGAGAGGAGAACTCATGAAATTCGTTGATATAGCATATTATGGTAATTGTGATGAAGACGACGGTGTTATTATTGGACAGGAATGCATTTATGAAGCAAACGTCATTGAGAAAAAAATATCAGCATGGAAGCGTAAACATGAAGAAGAGTTGAGCACACAAAGTCAATCAGTGATTTTGTTGAAAAAGAAACAGGAAAAAAATAACCAGGATGTTGACGACATCCATCAAGACGATGAAAATATTTACGATATTGGTTCTAATGTAAGATTAACTAAAAAAACAACTATTTCATTAAAATATTTTTTTCCAGCCAATAGATGAAGAACTCAACAGGGCCTATGGAACTTTGGCTAATTCAGAAATTTCAGAGGAGTCGAAACTTGAAAACGACGTTATGCAGAAAGTGAATGAAGATTTACAAGCGGCCTCTGGTCCAAATGCAGCTCCTATTTCATCGAATTCCAACTTTCTTCCTGCCATTCCCAAAGCTACAATTGCTGATGTTGCCATCTATACCCAGGAACAGGTTGGTTATTATTCTTTGTCTAAATTATCCAAAGACTTGTCAAATCTTTAATTAATCTAAAATTATGGCTCCTCTTTTAGATTGAAGAGTCTCTTGTTAATCAAAAGAAGGAAGAGTTACTCAGAAAATATGTTTCTGTTGAGCTAATGAATACGATATCCGAGGCTAGGACATTGCTTGGCCATGAGACCAAGGAACAGAGCGATGATAAGCCTAAAGAAGTGTGTGGTGTTGTCGAATCTCTTGTACAAAAGAAGCGAATCATTGATGCTAACAAGGCCTGCACTCAACATCCCCTCTATGATGACAGTGCTGATGAGGATCAATATGCTGATGAAGACGATGATATGGAAGATCTTGATTAGACCTTCTCTAATTTTTATACAATAAATTAAGTCTCTTTTTTAATGATTAATTCGAAATTTTTCATCATCACAGACATCTCTTTGAGGTTATTTGATTTCTTATTTTCGATGAAAACTACTCGTACAACACTGCTAACTAACTGATTATATCAATCCTCCAAAAGTTGCAGTAGAAAATATCACATTCTGTAGTTCTCTTTTTGAATTAAATCAAAGGGAAATGTAAAAAGGTGAAATGAAAAACAGTTTCCATGGCAGTAAAAAGTCCATGATGGAACATGAAAAGTTGTTCTAAATCTTAACTCCATGATAATTGAAATGATGTGATGCAAAGTTAAAAAAAAATTTTGTCTTGATTGATATACAGACAGTAAATGATGTATATTAAATAGCCTAGCAACCTCTAGCACAAGAATATATGAGTAGTATTAAAATTTGGGAACAGAAATTTCTAGTGTCATAGGAAAAAACATGATACTCTTTATCAGGTGCATTTTGCTCCTCTTCAGTTTGGCACCGGGGATCATTGGTCTGAACCTGGGAATTATTTATGATGAGAGTGTCTACCTGAGTAAAGTGGAGCTTGAGGCTTTAAAGAAAAACTTGATGGATAATCTGAATCCAATTCTATATGCTTACTTTGACACGAGCATAGCAAGACAAATTCCAACGGTTAATGCCTCATTTTATTCATTCAATTTGAACTTTTGTAAGGAAGGCATTCGTTAAACTTTGTTTCTCCTCCTACAGTTTGTAATTTTATTAATGACGGAAATGAAATCGCCATCTCCCTGCTAACTTGCACAAATACGAAAATTCTCGATGAAAAATTGTCAACCGGCCAATTGATTCATATTGCACTTCCCGATAGTAGATGTAATCAGAATTACCTGAATCCAAATACAATTCTTTTCGAGTGGGCCGGAGGCAATCTGGATTCTATACTCAGTTCCTTCTTCAAGATGCAAAGAATTAGTCATGCTGTGGTTTTTAAGGATAAAAACTCAAGTAGATTAGAAAATGATAGGTCTATTCCTTAGAAATTTCTGATGTAATCAATCATGATTGGAATGAAAAGAACCTCGATAAAATTCCCATAACAACTTTTGATTTGGAAACTTTGAGTCAATTTCCGGATCAACTGAAAATAATCCTCGATAATAATCGACTTTTCATTTTCAAAGCGGAACTACAATCAAGACAAACCCTACTAAATGATGTATGTCTATTGTCTAGAGTAAATTACATGTAGATTTATCAACTCAACGGGTTTGATCAAACCAAGTTTTGGCTCATCCTCGAAACAGGTGGTATTGCACCAGCGAATATTCGAGAACCCTTTCTGGATGTGATCGCGAATAAATCAATTTCTGCTCGATTAAAGCAGCCAAACATTGCTGTCATTACTCCATTTGATAGCCTCGATAGCCAAGATTGTTCCACTTTTACGAACGAAAAAGATGTCTATTTAAACATGTTCTTTACAAAGGCTATCAACTGTAAATTGGAAAAATATCCAGTAAGAATGCCTATTCTTTTAAGCTTTTTCTATAGATAAGATTGACAGAATTTTCTGTCATTCCTCTGATCATTTCCGTGTCCTACATCAAAGCAATCCAGAATTCAGTGATTGACCCCCAGAGCCTACCAGGCAAGAGAGTTTGCAGTAATCTGGCTCCAGTAAAAGCCTGGAATGATCTATTCCTCCTAGTAAAGGATGTGAGTAGTTTGCTTAAAAAGGTTTATTTTTCAGACAAGATCAGAATTTGGACTCAGCAGCAACCGTTACTTGCATTCATTGAAAACAGACTTTATGAGAAACTCTATTGAATGGGCTCAAACAGCACAATTTAACTCGAATAGCTCTGAGTTGGTATTGTCAGAATTTGGACAAATTTTGTCACAGAATCCACTTCTCTCTGGACTATATCCGAATCAATTTCATACCTTTCACAACAAGACTCTCTTCATTTCAACAGTTACAGTACATAAAAGAAGTTTTTTATCTTTTTTTTGCTAGTTTAAAAACCTTGATTCCAATCTAATTAGAAGGATTGAAACCCTGTTTAAAAGTGGTGGTTAATAATTAATTTTGAGTTGTAAGATACAAAACTTTAAGTCAGCATAATTTCTTAGGGATATTTGAGTTATGCGCCAAATGCAAAAATTTGTAGTTCTTGTCAAAAACCAGAATTTGAAAGTTGAAAAAGTAGAAATTTGGCACATTTTTTTCGAAATAGGTTAACTAGTCACTTAATTATGGAACTCAAATATGCTTTTTATTTTATTCAGCATTCATACAATAATCATTTAAAGATTTAACTCAGCAAGGCATTGTGAAATTCTTTTGAGATGTCAAAGATTATTTAAACAAAATTACAAGCGGTTTTACAGTGTTAGTTTTTCGAAAATTTCTTCGAATCTAGCGCACAGCATCTAAATCTTGTACAAACATTTTAGAAAAATTCGAGGATATTTTCATCCAGGAAAAATTTTTACTCGTCTCTATTGTAAATTTGACATTTATTAATACTAAAATCGTCTTTTCGATTAAATCTTGCTTAGAATCCTCCGTTTGTTTCGGGTACCTTTAACCCTGACAACACAGTTAGTAATGTTGTTGGATTCACTCATGATATTGTCCTGGAAATGGCAGAAAAGTTGAATTTCATGTAAGTATTTCATGATAGTCAATATACAGTAGAAAAGGTAAAAGAAAAATTCAATTTCTACTGTTCAATTCTCACAAAATTCCCATCTTCATATTATCAATTATCCTTTTGTTAATGAGGACCAGATTTTTTTTAAATTTGGTTAATATTAATACCTTAGTTGACATGATGAAGTTACGAATAAGTAATTCACGTAGTTTTTTTTTCTCCGCAAAGTCAGGAACAATGAAATGAGCCCATGAGTTGTTTTAATAAAATTAATCTCTGAAAAAATTCAACCTTGCCAAAATTAGATGTTTTGAGTTTTCTTTGGATTTTTGAATAATTCAAATTTTCTTTACAGACCGACCTATATAAACCCAGCAGATAATCAAACAGGATCTCTAGTTAATGGTAAATGGACAGGCATTGTTGGTGATGTATTGTACAGTGTAAGTTCAGTTACTTTTCCCTCTATCGAGTATGAACCTGAGTTCATCACTCTCAGCTAGGGCCGCAAAAATGCATATAAAGCATACTTTAAATTCGAGGTATACTTTTTAATCTAAACTGCTGTTGAGGTAAAGGCTAAAACGTTGTTAGTGAATATGTGTCATACATTATATTTGGCGTCACACAAATATTAAATGAGTATACAAGTAGTATATGTTTTTATAAAGAAAATCGATATTTTATGCGCATATAAAAGAAATTTTAGGTCATATTTTTTTATGCCCTACTCTCAGCTACCCTAGACATTATCAAATTTTTGCTCGTTTTAATTTATTCAGAACCTCCAACATCCAAACTTTTTCAATATATGAATTTTTCATGTGGCATTCGTTCATTGAATGTTTTAAGCCCATATAAACTTGAGATACACCACACATTTTTTGAGCACCAATGATTTTCTGAGCATGAAGGGATCTCCATAAAGAATTAGAACTCGAGTGAATATTCAGTGATAAAGCTTCTATTTCACTGGATCTCATCAGCTTGATATTTTTGTTAGATTTAAGTATGCGAATTTCTCTCATTGGTTCAAACTGTTTTCAGTGATAATTTGAATCATAGGGGTTTATAAAATCCAGATCCACTAAAAAATTGCCCAAGAAATTGACTCTTTTATGATTGTTTTGGATTTTTTATTAATTTTAAATTTTCAAGAGAGCCGAATTTGGAATAGGACCCATCTCGACAACACCAGCTCGTTCGACAGTAGTCGAATTCATGTCTCCATTCATGAACGATGGTGTCGGAATTCTCATACCAAAGCCATTGGAGACTAACAAAATGTTTCGGATGTTGAATCCTTTCCATTGGACTGTTTGGTGTATCCTGATAAGTATACTACTGGTAACTGGTGTTGTTATGTGGCTCATTTCGTATTTGAGTCCACTCAGTGCTTGGAATCTTGGAATTGAAGGAGCTATTTCGGATGAAATTAAAGTGAGAGAGAATATTTGGAGTGTTACCGCTTCGATTCTTCAACAGGGTGAGATCTCAAAAAATAAATCCCCAAACTTCTACCCAGATTACAATAACCAAGCAATATGCGTGTAGTAGGTACATTTTGCTTTATTTTAAGGATTGAAGGATGCGTTTGAAAATTTATTCAAAAATTCTTAAAAACTTTTGGAAAAGAAGTTAGGTTGGGCTAAAAAGTAGGACTTGAGTTCAAATGATTTGAATCAAATCTCTGGTTGATTCAAATTTTTAGGATTTTCTACCTTTTTCGCAAGCAAAAATTTTTTCGGAAATCCTCATCAATTTAGACTACATTAGACTGTATTTGGCTTTAAATTTTAAAGTTTAAAATGAAAGTTTACATGTTTTTCAAGGTTTATGATATGAGTCGTATCTTATTTATTATTAGTATCTTATTTATCAGTATTACTACACTTTATTTCCTGTAAAATTGATAGAGTACCTTTTACCATCTTGATTGCAAGCTAATCATGGGAAAAATGTGATCGAATTTGTGGCCTTAAAAATCGAAAAAACATTTGTTTCATCACAACGGCGAAACATGCTAACAGTTTTTCTTTAATTATTCAATGTTTTATTAAATATTATTTATTGCAAGTTTATTGAAAACATTTATCAAGGAACGGAGTTTTATCCGAATGCTCATTCTACAAGAATTGTCCTATGCACTTGGTGGATAATGTGTGTTGTCATAGTGGCCTCATATCAGGCCGATATGACCTCCTTCTTGACAAGGAAAATATACGAGCCGACAGTTAATTCTCTGACTGATATAGCAAATACAGACATTGTGTTTCCCATCATCAAGGCTGGAACATCAACGTTGGACTATTTCAGAGTGAGCTAAATCCTAAATCAATTTGAATTTATTTTTTTTATTCACTAGAAACTGATAATCATTTTTCTATTATTTACCAAAAAGAATGCTAATGCTGGTAGCATTCCGTATGAAGTCAATAAGAAATTGAATAACATGCCAGTTATTTTGTCAAATGATGAAGGACTAGAACTGCTAATTAAAACTAGAAAATATGCAGTGTTTGGAGATCGAACTCAACTCAAGTTAGTAGTTGTCGTAACGAAATATTATTACTTAGGTATATGAATGTGAAAAATTGTGACAGCACAAGATTATTGCCAGACAACTTTAACATACTTCCAATGGCCTTTCCATTTCGACAAAATACTGAGTACATACACGCGTTTGACTTTTAGTAAGTGAAATCCTTTAAATCTCAAAGTACAGTTGAAATTAAGAGACCATGATTACTTTTTTAGTTATCAAGCTCGATATTATTATATTATTGCTTTTGATTTTGATGAAGAATACTTTGATTAGATAAAGTGCGCGAAATCATTGGTGGGATTTCTTTTGGAAAACTCTGCGGAAATTTTTATAGCTTGATAAATTTGTATTTCGTATTTAAATTGAATTTGCTATCGCCTTATGGCTCAGACAAGCAATATTAAAATTTCCTCTACCTCTACTCGAAGAATCTACTCGATATTATAGTGATAATTTCTAGTCGTTATAAATTAGATTTTGATCAAATAAAGTACGCGAAAATTATTGGTGGCAATTCGAATCATCAAAATTATTTTTCAGAATACCCCTAACCAAAAGAAATTTTATAGCTTGATAAATTCATATTTCGTATTTACATTGAATTTGCTATCGCCTTATGGCTCAGACAGCAATATTATAAAATTACCTCTAATAAACAAGATCATTTTATTTTAATAAAGCATGCTCAAGATGAAGGAAAGTGGGACAATAAATAAACTAGTGGCTAAATGGTGGAAAAGTGATGTAATATGTTCAGATTCAGCCACTAATGTTGAAACCTTGGATATTGACAGTTGTGGGGGACCTTTTATCCTCTATGGAGTCTTTATTGTCCTGGCTTTTCTAACACTTTCTCTAGAGATTTTGATCTCAAAGTGGCGAAAGAAGAAAAAAATTGACATGAATAAGCCATTGGAGGAAAATCAATATCAACAACAAACGAATACCGTCACTAAACAATTTTAACAGTAAAAATTTGTCATGAAATAATTGTCATAACAAAATTACATATCAAACTTTTGATTCATCAGAATGAATTCATTAAAAACTAAAACAATAAATCTATCCATCAGGCATTCATGCTAGCCTACTTTTCGATTTTACCATTTTTTCTTATTAAGATTTCACTTAACTTACTGTTTTCACACTCTATTGACAGAAGCTGTTAGCCTAGGTAAATTGATAAGAATATTTTTCACATTTTGGAAACGGTTGTCAAATTAGACCCCTTTTTCGAAACAACTTTTAATTCATTGGTCGAAAATTTCCCGAATTCTTATTGGTCGAGAGAAGTAGAGATTAGAAGAGTGCAAATCCCTTTTGGTCAATTTTTAATCAATTGATTACTTTGCTTAACCGTAACTGAAAAAAATACCATTTCAAAAGGTGAATTGTCAGTGACAAAGCGGATGAAAATAGAATTATCTGTTTTCAATGAAGAATTCATTGTAAGGATTTAGAAGACAAGTGAATATTTAGTGATAAAGCTTATATTTCACCGGATCTCATCAGACTCTTACACCGGCTAGATATATATACAATTTTAAACCAGATAAAATGTTTAATAAAATCCTCTGATTGGTTCAATCGGATTTGAGCACATTGTTTCCTCCTAACGTATCTATCCATCGTTGGTTGCCCACTTAGACTTTTACGTTTTCTGCCCTTCTTAGTGATTGCAGGTGGAGGTTTCTTACCATTTCTATTTCCGCTAATTACAGGTTGAGAGATGGTTAGATTATCAACTTTCGTTGACTTTTCTGAGTTTTCCCTTTTTCTCTCATTTGTACTTGTTACTAGGGAAGAGGATACTGTAGATTATTGCATTGAGACGTAGATTCAACTACTTGCTCATTTTGTTCACTAATTGGATTGACCACATTATTCTCTGCAATTTGGGTTGAGCTAGCAACAGGACTCTCTGCTAATAACTTTGCAACCTTTGATAACTTTTTCTTGTTCGTAAACCGCTTCTTACCTGTGAAACCCAATTGTGTAGCTAATTCTTTTTGCTTGCACAAATCAGGCTTAAGTACCTTGATATAATGGGTTTCGGCCTTTCCCAGGACTTGTTCTCTCACAATACGACATTCACTTGGATTGGCTTGGAACAAGATGCTGAAATTGCTCACATCAGCAGTGTGATTTGATGCCATCAGATGTTCTTGTACCGCCGACCCAATGTTTCCCGTTCTCAGATGCTCCTTTATTCGCGCCTTCACAGGTCTCACTGTTTGGCCGACGTAGGCAGATCCACATTTACATTTGAACAAATAAATTACTCCCTTCTTTTCCAACCAGGGTACTGGATCTTTGTTAAGGTCGGGAATTAACTTAGTTGTTTTTGGTAAAATACTGAGTTTGTGGCCAGGGAACGTCTTTTTTGTAATCTCGAACAGCTTGTTATTCAAGATTTGATGTGCTGCATCTCCTTTGAAAGGCAACTTCAAATAAATTGGAGTCAATTCATCAACTTCTTTTTCAGCTTTTGATCTCAGGTTCGAGTGCTTATCGACAAAAGCTTCAGGATAACCATCTGACATTAGAAGTTCTTTCAGAATCAATCTGTCTTTACTTTTGTTGGCTTCCGAAGATAATCTTTCGATTTTCAAAAATTCGTTTCTTACTAGACTTTTCTTCTGGCAAGCTGGACTGAAACTCAGGAAAGGCATAAAATGAGAAGGAACTGACTTTTTCCTATATATACTCGTCTGTGCAATTTCACTACTTTTTGTGACCAGAACATCTAGGAAATTTAGTGACATATTTTTCTCATCTTCCTTAGTAAATTCAATATTTGGATGCATTGAATTTAGATTTGAAAGGATTGAATTAACGTCTTTGCTCTGATCCAGGACTAAAAAAGTGTCATCTAGATACCGTGCGTACAATCGGGCTTCTGCAATGAGAGTGTTCATTTCACGAGATTCTAGAGAGGCAAAAAATATGTCAGCCAAAAGAGGACCAATTGGACTTCCCATTGCGACTCCGTCTATCTGCTTGAAGAAAAAACCACTGAATCTGAAATCGATATTTTGCACTGTCATCATGATAAGTTCACAGACTATTTGGGAAGGAACACTACAAATGGAGGGAAAATAATCAAGCTTTTCACCGATAAACTTAACAGTTTCCCCCAGAGGGACATTGGTGAATAAGGAGCTAACATCAAATGATACCATTTTTGTTGATTCAAAATTCACATCTCTGAGCTTCGATACGAATTCCATTGAATTTTTCACTGAATGCTTGCACAATTCGTTTCGCAATGGTGTTAGAGTTTCTGTTAGCCACTTTACAACTTTGTGCTGGGGGGTGGCAGACATATCAAGGATGGGTCTGAATTTTTCACATTTTGGAAACGGTTGTCAAATTAGACCCCTTTTTCGAAACAACTTTTAATTCATTGGTCGAAAATTTCCCGAATTCTTATTGGTCGAGAGAAGTAGAGATTAGAAGAGTGCAAATCCCTTTTGGTCAATTTTTAATCAATTGATTACTTTGCTTAACCGTAACTGAAAAAAATACCATTTCAAAAGGTGAATTGTCAGTGACAAAGCGGATGAAAATAGAATTGTAATAAATATTTATTTAAATGCCAATATTTTTAAAATTTTGTAGCAAAAACAGATATTGCAGTCTCTTTTTCCTTTGATTTTCTTGAAATCTTCACTTCTGAGGAATATTTGCCTCTCGAGTTTACAAAGCAATAACCATAACCCATTGATTGTGTAGTGTGAGCGCAGAATAACTCTAGAATATCTTCCGACTTGTTAAAGTTCAATCCCACCACACCAACATATTTTCGATTGGTTTCGTTTTGAAGGAATTCTGAGTAGAGAAAATCATCTTTCATTGTTTTTTCCAATGTTTCAGACGAATTCAAGGAGTTAATCAAATTTTGTCCCATTTTCTTGGCCAGACATGTTCGCACTATTTGTTCTCCTGTTCCGCTGGAAACAATTCCAATGTTTTTTTCTGCCCATAAACCTGCTCCGTAGATACACGAATGTCCGATACGGCCTTCTCTTTTGAGAGCTATTCCCCCACTTGAAGAAACTGTGATAATTTTTCCATCGTCAGAGAGTAAAACTAGGCCAATCGTATCATTTCTCTGACGCTTAGAGCTGGGAATATATTCTTCCTCTTTATCTTCAGCAAGAAGTAAAGAATATTTTTTCCAATAATTGTAAGCTGATTGGTGAATCAAATCTCTCTCTTCCACTAATTCCATCTCTAAATCCTTGGCAATAAATTCTTCTGCACCAGGACCAACTAGAAAAGCTGGAAAGATACGACCAATCGATGAAACAGGACGTTCAATTTGAGCTTGAAGGAATCTAATAGCTACAGTACCCGGATTTTTCACATGTTTCAAGCATCCTAAAGCAGCGAATCTGAGTGATGAGCTTTCCATAGCAGCAGATTCGCATTCAATATTGCCATTTTGCGTCAGGTTACTTCCATAGCCAGAATTCGTTAGGTGAGAGTTTTCTATACTATCTATAATGAAAGATGCCAAATCATATAGTGATATATCATTCCTGGTAAGAAATTTGAATTTATCAACAACTGTTGAACATAGATTGAGATATTCTTTTTCTTTAGCAAGGGATTGATATCCCGCTCCGATGTGAAAAATGAGAGCAAATCTCATTGTTGCCACTTTTTGTTTAAATCATGAAAGAAAATGAAATTCCAAGTGAGGTCAAGACTACTTTAGCTGAATTCGGCCAGCGTCTCGAAGAAATAGGTGATCTTGTAGAATTTATCTCAAACAAATCGGATGAATTGAGCAAATTAGTAAGTTTTTTTTACTGATTTCAAACAGTCCAAAATTGAGTATGTCAAAGTCAAAGCAGCTATTGGATACGCCACCAACGCATTATTCTATAGTAATTCTAAACAATAAACTTTTAGTTCTCCTAAGATCTCAAGGCATTCAGACTGATAACCATCCTGTCCGTAAGGAGATGGATCGTATGATCAAAATTCTAAAAAGGTGCCAATCTTTAGCAGAAAAACACGCTCCGAGAAAGACAACATTGAATGTTGAAGCTACCGGAAGGGTTTTAAAAGCTGCTCTCTGGCAATCGTCTCAAAAGAAATGAATTTACATTTAAATAAATTTTATGATTAATAATAGTTCTATTTTACTATCAAATACAAGACTAATAGCCATAAAGTAAAGGTACATACAAAATTGTATTACAAATCTGAAATTTAATAATCTTTATATAAAATAATCCTAATATAACATTGAATTTGCTGGTTAGAATAATCTCTCTTCTCGTGTCTTTGAGGGTTTCTCTGCCTCTGTAATCGGCAATGCCCACATTTTTATTTGATCATGAGAATTTGGATCAAAATGAGGGATGTCCATATCCAAGGCACTGATAAGCTTTTCAAAAAATTCATCACATTTGACTCTAAATAAGTACTTTGCAAGACCATCCTTACACGTTGGCTGTAGTGTATTTATAGCCAATCGGACATTCAAATGGTCAACATTAACAAGAGTCTTAGAGGACTTTCCCAAGCCATCAGGCCAAAGGAATGAATAGTTACGAAGAACTGTTAAAGAACTTCCCACGCAAATTATCAACTGAGCTGGTTCATCTTTTTCTTCTATAATTTCAAGATTGACATCCTGGGAACCGTGTACAGCTTTACATGCTTCGTCTAGGCGATAAATAGTCTTTAAACCGAATGAATTTTGCTTTTCAAAATAGTGAACGATAACATCGTGTAGCAGAGGTAGATTACGATCCTTTGACCATAAAGTGAAAGCTGCTCTTCTGTACATTCGCATCATAGAGACTTTTGAAATTTTTTTATTTGCCCTCTTACTAATATAGAATTTTATCAAGTTTTCAATACGAACATTCAGATCGTCCTTTGCACACCTGGGGCAGACACGACCAGTCAAATGTCGCGATCTACCAGTAGTTTCAGCAACATCAAAAGAGCGAAAAAATTCAAAATTACATTGATGACAAATTTCTATGAAGAGATTACCATGTATTTCAGATAATTTCTCTCTGGGTAATCCACTTCGTAGATGCAACCCATCAACATTTTGCGATACAACATGACGAACGTATTCATTTTTCACAAGAGTCTGTATGGCCATATGGGTTAGTGTAGGCTTTGCAGAAGTAGCTTCAACTAGTCGGAGTTTAGGTAGCTTAGTCTTCTTTTTATTGTACAATCCATTTGTGCCTCTGTAATCTGGAATGTTGGCTGACGTACTGATTCCGGCACCAGTGAAAATGACTATTCGCCCTTTACAAGCTTTAAAATATTTCAGGAAATCTTCGAAAACAGCCTCATCCATACCTTTTGTTGACAGTTGAGTAAGGCTTGAAGTAGAATTTTTTAAAAATATTCAAAGTATGAATATAACAAAACAAGTAACCATCATACAACAACTCAAATAATTGTTTTAATTGAAACTGTCAGGAGAATTCAATTTTTAAAAAAATATTTTTTAACTCGAAGTAAATTTATACATTATATTGTTATTGTAAAATAATGATATGAAAAGTTTTCATTGAAAGCTATTAATTTCACTACAAGCAATCGCAAATCACAATAATAATAATTGAAAAACATCTTCCAGTGGATATACAAAATTTAATTAATATTACTTGAAAGTAACGATTGAATTACGTTTATCAATAAATTTCATGGGCTCATCAGAGCTAATTTTATTCATTCAAATTACTACCTTTACAAAAAATGGTCAAAATGCTCCAGAGACTGACTCAAGATAATAGTATATATTTTAGGAAATATCGCACCTAGCCCAATGGGCTAAGCCTATTCACTATCTAAAATAGGTCTTAAGAAAAATCATACTTGTACAAAAATGATGCCATTCAAAAATTCTCTGTCTCATTCCTCGATCACGTATCTCAATATTGTCTCGTCTATTGAAGATCTTGGACTTTTTTAGGATCTCTTAGAATTCAAATTTAAAAAATTCTCACAAAATATGATGTAAATGTTTTTCTTAAGAAAAAAGCACTCTTCTACTGATCAAGTCACTCATTTCTCCTCACCTTGACTATTATTTGTGATCTCTTGAGTGGAAATTCGAAAAATAGGAAATAACCCCTCATACAAAGAATTGCTTATGAACTCAAACCTTCACCCTCTTTGGCTCAGACGAATTTCTTCCCCAGCTACTCTATACTCCGAATATGCGTCTTCGCCCAATGGACAGATGACAATCTCAGATGATCAAACAGTTTTTCTTCCTAAATTAAACGTACACCTCCCCCAAGATTTCATATTTATTAAAAAAATTTTGATTCAATAAACACTTATCAGGTTTGTACCATAACTATTTGATGTTCTAAGAAGAGAACCTACCCATTTTCTTTTGTGTCATTGGATAAAGGAGTACTTAGCCTAACAAAGTTTATTAGACCTGAAAGTAATCCTTTTCTCTCCCATGCCCTTTAAGATCTGAATTTTTCATAGAGATCTAACAGAGTAGCAATTTAAGAATGATTCAATAAAGATTTAATGACTAAAATTTTATTTAAATGGAATCGCAGTTGGCCAAACTCTTTTTGTAAAGAGTTTTTATCAGTATACAGTTGTATTCTTCAAAAGGTTACCCCTGGAGTGAGAATTGAAAATGAAAAAAAGACTTTATCAGTGTTGTGTCATGCTGTCGAAAGTTTATTTGTGAGATAAAAGAGAAATCAATCTTCCTTCATGGACCCAACAACAGAACATGCAATTCGTTTACCAGAGTTTCCAGTAGCTTCACTTCCACTGTCTCCCCCTTGACCGAGATCATCTATTTTCTCATGGATAACGACAGCCCTCCCGAGAAAATTCGTTCGGCCATCAATTTCTCCGTCGACTGTGATATCTAATTTGATTTTTCCATCTCCATCCGCTTCAATATTGCCGAGGTCACCAACATGTCGCTCACCGCTCGTTTCACTTCCATGTTTCCTACAAAAATTTATAATGAAAAAAGCGTCTTATATACTTTGTAAATGGATTGTAATGGCCCCCAGCGGCTAGACAATTATCACGGACATCACCAAACTCATGAACATGGAAGCCGTGTTTCGAGTTGGGATCTAATCCTTCAAGTTCTCCTGTTATTTTCACCTTCCCGCCTTCTTGAGTGAAGATTGCGTTTCCTTTAATTTTCTCTCCATTGAAATTGGCAACTGCTTTTTTAGTTGAGCCAAATCTGACACAAGCCTGCGTCAAAAAGATCATACAAAAGAATATGGGAAGGAACCCTTTTGAAAGTGAAAGCATGATATTTACTGAATGAAACCCACTTGGATTGAATCGTTTATTTAAGCTGTATGAGCCAAGTTCTCATTGGTTGAGTAAGAATTGCTTTGGAAGTCTAAAATGTAGGTGATGAAATCCTTCTCAGAGCACATGTAGAGAAATTCTTTGTTGTGAGGTAAAAAATCAACAAAAGTACCTCCAAATGATAATAATAATAACTTATTATTAATAAGCTTCAATTCGGTGAGTCAAATAGATGCTAGAGAGGACACCCTTCTTCTCAAATTCAGGATTCTTTCATTGTAGCTAATTCGTAATAAATAAGTTTATAAGGATTTTTTTAGCTAAAACGTGCAGAAAGGGCTGAGGAAAATACAACGACAGACCTGTAATAATTTCAGTATGCATTGGAATCTCTGAAGTCTAAAATCTCAGCTATATCGTTCGTGAGAAACTCAAAGACAGCATCCTATAAACATTTGATGTTCATCTCATAAACTATTCAATCTATTTCATTTTAGATCTACACTCCATCCTTTTACTGTATTCGAAAAGTTTCCCAAAATAACCACCTATTTTCAATTGTGTCATTGAGTTCTATATTTATATGAGTTGACTAGAAACAAAACAACGTAACAAATGAGTTTGTCGCCAAATAAAACAGTTTAACTACTATATCGATCTTAATCTCAAATTCTAAAATCATAAAGCAAATTGATTTTTAAAAAAACTCCTGAAAATATAACAAAACTAGCCATGCAAATCAAAAATGAAGAACTCACCCTGGTAAGAAATCCAACTTGGATAAATGATTACTTGATGCCTAACCATTTTGGCTTTTATTCGCATGTACCTGTAGAAAAAGAATTTTCAGAGTCCTTTATTATTACAGAATTAAGAATTGGAATAAACAAAACATATAGAATACCCTGATAAAATGGATGGACTCAAATGAATAATTCTACAGAATTTGTATTTGTTCTGGAAAGAACTGTATTCAAAAATTTTATAAAAAAACAAATTCGATTCAAAATGAACCTGTTACATACAGAAAATATATATTTCTGTAGCTAATTTGAAGGTTTATTGATTTTTCGGTTCCTTCCAAAATTAAAAACACTCATTGATTTTAAAATTCACTTCTCATCTTTAGTATTCGACCCTGGGCTGAATAAAACATTGAACTACCACGTGGAGAGAAGAATGAAGGTAGATATTTAATCAACTGAATATATAAGTTTTACTGCTAATACTTATGTAGAAATATTCACTTGATTATCATAAATGTATGATAATCCCCAAGTAACTCCAGTTAAAGCAGTGCTTTTCCTCTATACAATACGGAATTGCACCCGGTTTACAGTGATGAAAAGACAGTAAGAATTTTATTTATGCTAAAATCTTTGCTTGAGTTCCTATAACCCTAATATATATGTTATTATTAGAATATGAGCTATTTATTAAACTACTTCAAAGTAAATACACATAAGGAAGTTTGAATTCATTTAGAATTTCTAAATATGACTCATTTAAAATAAGATTAACTGAGAAAGTTTGCTGAAACCATCAACTTTCTATCTAATTCTTTAAAGAGAAAACAGACTCATTTGAAATATCTGAAGATTTTTGTCTCTAGAAAAGAAATAGCCATATTTGTGTGTTGATTTCATATAGGATTAATTCCAAAAAACACCCCAGTTTTTCCAAGAATGATTCCAAAAATTTTCAAAAGAAAATAATTTTATTCAACACCAAATTTCATAACACTTTTTGCTATTGATTTTTTACGACTTTTTTACATGGTCCTCCACGTTTTTATTTATTTTGTTCAGGTTCCGACTCCTTCAGATTTTCGAAGTCACAGAGCATGATAATCTCCGAGTAAGCAGCTTTCGAGGAAATCATTTGGGACATATTTTTCAGAAGAAACTTCTAACTTATTAGCCACGACACTCAGATGTTTACAGGGATATCCATTAATTTTTTGCAAAACTACAAGAGCCTTGTAGTTTGTTGAAATTGACAACGCTTCTTATTTCACTATTTCGATCTTGAGAAACATAAAATAAATCTTCTTTAAGGGTGAGGAATGCATCTATTGTCTGGCACCGGATGGTATAGACAATAGATGCATTCCTCACTGCCCCTAAGAGATGAACACACTCTATTCCCATTTGTCAGAACTAGTTGAATGATTGCTATTGGCCTTTGTTATTATGTCCTCTAATTTTTCATGTATATAAATATATTAAGTCGGTGTTTGGTCCGAAGAGAACCGACGAAAATAAAGCTTTATTCACCAATCAACCTTCGTTCGTTCTTCAAACTAGCATGACTTCTAGTCAGCAACCTCCAAATATTTCGTCTAGTACTTGACCTTAAAAATTAACCTTGTAACTCGTAGATTTAACACCCCCTTTTTACATTATGAGATATACTCATATACGAAATTGTGATTTTGAATGGATGCATTCAATAATTCAGAAAAATTAGAAGTTAAAATCCCAAAGCAGCATTTAGGAAATTCAAAATCGGCCCAATTTGAGTTGGAATTTCTAATCTAAGCGGGTGCCGAATATATTCTCGGCATTTGCTCATGATGTACATAATTAATACTTTATTGATTTTTGGATGCCAAGACCCCAGATGAATGCACGTTGCTATGGAAAAATGATCATTTTATAAAGATGGAAGAATTAGCTGGAGATCTCTTCATTGGCAGTTACCCATAGTGATGATATTTATTAAAATATCATTACAAATTTATTTTTAAAAAACTGAGCATCTGGTGATCCTTCAAAAAATGTGAGTGATCATTGACTGTTGGAAATAATAATCATAATAATAGATTAATCTTTAATCTTGGATGTCTATTAGAGGGTAGAGAGATTCAATTGTACTCTTGTGAAGACTGAAATGATCAATTAATGATTATCTAGCCATGCCAAATGATCGATAATCGATCCGATTCTGGGAGGATTCTCTTTTGGATTTTCTTTATTAGCAGCAACTTTTGGAACTGTTCTCTACTGCATAAAAAGGACTGTAGAAGATTCTCGGACTTGTTCTTATGACTCAATGCTCTTTTATCCAATGATGATGATACAGTTTTTTTTCAGTTTACGCATAAAACTCATTTCGATAAGCAGATGGATTTTCTAGCAATTTTATTAAAGTAAAGAGAGGTGAAAAAGTCTGATATCAGATTGAAATAACTTTTCTACTTTTATACAAACTATAGAGAAAGGGTAATATATACTAAATATAAATTTTATTATCCAATGTAGTTTTATTAGTATGAAGAAAACATGTGCGAATACACCTTGCGTGGGCGTTATACAAATTTCGAGTGAACTCTTCACTTTCATTTGCATAACGAACAAGCATTGAGCGAATTCTTTATTCAAAAGTCAGCTCTCCTTTGTTCATAGTTCTATATACACTGTTTATGATAAGTATTTCTTCTTTACGTTAAGGAAAAGTCTCGAGAAGCCTACTCCAGAGCCTGCCGAAATGTTTGAGCCTGAAGTCGTCAACACAAACAAACTGAAGAACAAGTACAATGATCTCATTTTCATGCAATACGGATCAGATATTGAAAAGATTATGGAGAAGAAGCGGTGTAAGTCCATTTTTTCATCATTTAAAACAAGCCCATAATTTCAGCATTGAACTACTTTTATAGTTTTTTACTATAGTTTTCAATAAAAACCACTTTAACCATACTTTGCTATGCTCAGTGAATTTGGGGAATAGATCAGAAGCTGAATTAGACATGGGAGTGGACTTGTGCTTTGATCGATCTAGACCATGAGACTTTTTCCTAATCTCAGTCTGTTTAATATTTCATCGAAATTATCATCTAAGCAACTTTGAAACTTTTTATGGGTACAAATGAAAATTCTTTCCTCTATTGACTAAATTTGGCCACATCAATTAGATCTGAATCTATTACTAAATCTGAAAATATTGCGTTCAATTATCAATTTATATAAATAAGAATAGATGAGTGGACTATATATACCTTTTGGAGTTTTTTTAGGAAAGATACGCAAAGAAAAATCAAGGGAAATTTTCTCTCGCTGTCCGATTTGCTCAAGTAGTCTTCTCGATATTCAGCTACTGAAATCTCAAACTTTGTCCCTTTTGATACTTTACTTGAAAATACTCTAAGCTTTCTCATTTGGATTCGAGGGGCTTATCTTTGAATTTCAACAGTTACAAACTCATTTTTCCTGTATTGGCCAATCAAAAGACTGATTGAATTTATTCTTTATCAAATGACCGAAATAATCAGGTTTAGTGGTATTTTTATTGTTGTTTTAAATTTTCTCTCGCAAGTGAAAGGGATTGATATCTTTGGTTAAACAAAAACTTATCTAAATCAGGTTAGAATCAAATTTTCCTTAACCCTTTATGGGCCAAATTATCTTTTTTCGTCACCCAAATTAGCTAATTTGTAACCAAAACAATTACCCTTATACGAATCTGAATTTGGTTAGAGTTGGCATGTTTTAGATCTGAAACTAGTTATTTTCCAACTTATGAATGATTTTTTAAAGAAAGAATTTATGAAAGAATTTTTAAATATTCACACAGACGTCGCTAAGAAAATTTATTTTTGTAAATAAGCAACATGTAGAAATTACAGTGTTTTTAGACAATTAACCTACTAGCAAAGTGTGGTCACTGGTAAATCTATTTTTCTCAGTATTCAAGGAATTTTCTGGTATGCAATTTATTGCAAGCAGAGTAATCAATTATTAGAACCTTTTTAGAGAATTCTGATTTTCTGTAATCTAACTAAATTCGGGAATCTAATAAAGCACTTATGAAACTTGAGAAATACCAAATACCTTGGTTTTGAGTCAGTCTTCTTTTGTGCTCCTTGGGATAGTTAATCGGGAGCAATTCATGTTTGGGCGTGTACCAGTAAAATTACCAGTCCTGTCCAATATTCTTATTTCAAAAGGTAGTAGAATACTTATCGATGAGTAAACTACTGTCTCTCAAAGTTACTATGACAACGACCAAGATTATTAGTAATATGATTATGCTTGTAAACATAGATAAAAGACATTTTATTTCTGCAAAATGTTAAACCATTCATACTGTATGCAAGACTCATAGTTTAGAGTAGTTGTTGTTATTCAATATGTCTATGTTACAGACAATAGAACATATCTATTAACATAAAAGAGAGAAAAATATATTGATCTGAGGTGTAATCTCTCTTTATAAGATTATATCGACCAATGAAAGTCTATCCTACTCTCATTGGCTGTTGATAATACTCTGATAGTACTCTAGAATTCTGAGTGACCCTTGGCTAGTAGAAAATTTGTTTGAAAGATTGCTTGAATTTTGATCTAGTGGAAGCAATTGAACAGCAGAAACGACTGGAAGATCAACAGAAAAATCGGACTCTATCTTCTCTCAATAATTCCAGGAGTGTTATATCCAAACAACAGAGTATGAGACCTTCCAACGCTTATAACAACGATAAATATGATTCACTCTTGTACGTCAATACGGGCAATAACAACTTTTATCCTCAAAACATGTGAGTCCTCCTGTCGAATCATGATTATTGACCTGTTTACAATTTAATCTATAAAATCTTGACAATTTTTAGACCCTGAAAATGGCTACTTTTTTAATCTCAAGAGATGAATTCAAGGCGATCACATTTTCGAATTTACGGGTATGGTTTATCGATAAAAATTTCTTTCTATTTTCTCTTCGATCTCTGGAAGTGGTTTTTCAAAAAAAACGTTCTTTATATTTTCTAGGAAATGTTGATATTTTTTTCAAAAAACGAGTCATTTTTGCGTAACTCTTTATATTGTAACTTGATAAGTCATAAGTTATGACTCATAACCCATTTGAGAGAATAGTAATTCTTCTTTCAGAAAACTGGCCTAAAAATTATTTTTAGTTTTTTTAATACAGAATTATGGCTACCTGTGCCATATATGACCCACTGGAAAGGTTAAGAGTAATATTAGAGCGCGACAGAATTATTTGAATCAAGTCTTTTCGAGCATTAAAAATTGAAATTTAACCTCGGTCAGTAAGTAGCCATAGCGATTTATAGTACATGAACAAGAGTATCAATAAAGCAGTCGATAACAGATACCTTGTATTATCAAAATTTAAAATTTATGAAAAGTTCTCGATTTGATACTTAAAGAAGTAAATTAGAATAAAGTACAAATCTCTACTGATAGTTTAGCAATTATTTTGATAAACACTTTATTAGAAATTTTATTCGCTCTAGCTACGACGGGAACTATCCTCCTTACACCAGTTCAACTTTGGACCAAGGGCCGGGTTATTTGAATGCTGAATTACAAGAATTCGTCCACGCACATGACGTAGTCTTGGATGATGGAGCCTTCATTCCGCCTCAACATAAAGGATTAACTGTAAATAAAAGGTGATGGTTCAATTTATATTTCCTTTCCTTGAATCATATAGCAAATATAAATTAAAATCGATTTCGAGTACTTTTAATCGAATTACTTTGTGTTCATTTAAAATAGGCTGTTAGAATTGCATTCTTCAGAGATAGTTAAAGATGAGTGGTAGATTTCTTGGTGTATTTCGAAAAAAAAAATTTTTGAATTGATTCAAAAGTTTGAGGGTTGTTATCCTTTTTTAGAGACCAAAAATAAAGAAATGAAAATTACTCTAATAACAATGAAATTAAATTCAATAATAATCTCTGTTTTATTACTTTCATTCCAGAAAAAGTTAAAAGCAAAACTTTCATTCAGTAAATTCAATGAATAAAAAATTTATCAGAGAATTACGATAGAAATATTCACGTAAATTTACAAATACGAAAATCCACATAAAATCATAATTGGAAAATTCATTCTAATTTTCTTCAAAATTTTACTATTTCGAAATTGGTAAATTATTATTTTCATTAGTCTTTTAACTTTTATCATTATCAAAGAGACACACTACTGACACTTTTGAGAAATGTACATTTGGTGTCAATACATCCTTTCTTCTACTTTTCCAATTATGTTTGAGAATTCCGATCTCAAATCGAAAATATTTTTACAGACTCGTTTACGAAATATTCGAAGTAGAAAGTATTTTCGAATTGTCTCTCTTCTCACTTGGAAAACACACATCATTCGAGATAGAGTTCCCTACTTATTACATTTTAAGATTATTTTTTTATCTTCCAAAAAGTTTGGAATGAAAGAAGAATAATTTTGAAATGTAATTTGTAAATGAATCAGATAATGTGTTTTTCAAAGTTGACACTTTGTTATACAAATTTCTGTGCAGTAGGAAAAATGGTTGGAGCTGACCCAAAGAAATGGTGAAAAGCCAATAAACACGAGATATATAAACATTAAGATATCAGAAAAACACAGAAGATTGAAAGTTTAATATCACTGAATGAGGATTGTGAAAAAAATTATTTTTTCGCCTAAGATAATACTATCCTGGTCGTATTCAATCAGATTATTTTTTGAATTTCAAATTTAGAAAGCAATCTTAATTCGTTGTAAGCATTTTTTCTTCTTGGCATAGTAAACTTATTTATCGAATTCATTTCTTATCTTCTTATTTGTCATTCTGAATGAAAGTTTGAATTTATTAGCTGAACTTTAATTTATTTACCTGAATAAAAGTTGTAGAACAGCGATTTTAATGAACTTCATTTCTTTGTTATTGGAGTAGTAGTTTTTATTTCTTTCTTGTTAGTTTTTGAAATGGATAGTAATATACCATTATTAATCTTACTAAATGATTCAATCTATTCAGCCTTGGAAAATCTCCACCAAAGTGTAAAAGGTCAACTATATTCCTGTTGTTAGGCATCCTAGGAACCCTTATTGCATTGATTGTGATAGCCATCTTGTTGAACCATTTTCTCAATGAAAAAGTCACCTACCCACCAAATGATTTCTGGTATCAACGTGCATTCTTTTACCATTTAAATGTAAAGACATTTGCCAACGACGTACAGGGTCCAACTGGGAGATTCATCGACCTCACCTCCAGAGTTCCTTACATAAGAAATACTGTAAGCTAAAACTAGAGCGAATCGTTTTAAATTCATATTCTTAGGTCTCCCAAATAAAATTGACGCATTTTCTCATTTTGCTAAGATTGGAGCGAACGCAATTATCCTGTCAGGTTTCATTGAGAATGACAAGTATGGAATAAGAGACTTTTTCTCGTCAGCCTCATATCTAGTTCAAGATTCGTTCGATGTCAATGGTACAATCGATGCATTTCTCACTGAAGCCCGAAACGAAAGGTTGGGCGTGATGAAGATATTACTTGCCATGGATTTGTACAAGACGAGTTATGAGAATCCATGGTTCTTAAGTAGCGAAAAAGATCCAAAATCAACTGAGTATATTTGGACAGATGTAGCTGTAAGTAAACTCTGTAAAGTGTTTTATGATTTTCCTAATGAAACTTTTTCATGTTAGCCCTCAGATGCTAGGACCAAAAGAATATTCTCTTTTAATGCAGTCCGGAATCAGTATTATCGCCATGAACATGGACAGCCCTTGTCTCCAATGCTAAACTTGACTGATGAAAGTGTATGTCTAAAAAGAATGAATAAATACATCCTCTAATTGAAAAATTTTATCTCTACAGGTTAAGACTAAATTGAAGCAAAGCTTGAAAAAATTCAAAAACCAACTCAATCTAGATGGCTTTTTGGTGACAAACTCTACAAATATCCTCGAAGAGTTTTATCCTCAACTTGGAGAAATATTGAATAGTGTAACTGATGAGAGGACAGTTTGGTTCACAGACAATGACGGTGTCAATAGAATGCTGAATGATGGTAAAGTCCTCCTACGAACAATCTCAATAAAATCCAAAGTTCAAGAACGCTCTATTGATCTTCAATTCCAAATCAACTCGAGTAAAGTTACTGTCGAACTAGAGGTTAATTGATTCATGTTTGCTAATGAATAGTTTTAGAGAACAAAGAAATACCTACTGGAGTTCAACCGATATGGTACACTAAGCAAGACTCAGAAGATTACACCGATTATCAGACTTTGCAGGCTTTAGAATACTTCTTGGGCGGTAACTATTTCATGATTGCCGGAGAGGAAGTTCAACTGGTGAGTGATCCCATCCCAGGAACAATTCCTTCATGTTCTATTTTCAATGAAATTTTAGCTTACTGGACTCAATGAACTCATGAAATGGACCTTCATTAATGACCTGAACTATGAAACGTATTGCATTACTAATCTTGACTCTGTTACTTCAAGAAGAACCTTGGAGAATTGGAATTCTTTCCAAAATAAAATTAGAAATCTTCCCCTATTGAATACAGAAATTTCCAAGTCAGCAATTGAAATTCTGGATTCAACAAAAGGCTCAAACGTTCTCCTGGTACGCCGCCAATACCCTCAGACAGTTTCTTCAATATCTTTCTTGGTCAGCTTCCAAACTCTTAATAACAACGTGAACCTGGTCGATCAAATTGATAAAAAAGCCAAAGTTGTCTATGACTCCAAAAATGACTACAAGAATTCAAATTTCAACCTAGCCAATTTAAGATTGAAAAATAACCAAGTTCTTTTATTTGAATTGTAATTTGCATTTCTGTGTTAGAGAATTTATCATTTGAGCGCGAAAAAAAAGAACAAATGTATATTTTTACCTTGTCAGTTGAAACTTTGTTTGTAATATTTTTTATTTATTTTAAACTTTTTTCTCATGAAATTTGAATTCCACTCTCTTCAAAAAAAATTTTACCGAAAGCTAGAACCAAATAACAGAATTGGAAAACAACTCCAAATTATTTAAGGCCATAACTTATCTTCAAAGCAATACGAATTATAATCTGATCAAATTTCTGATTCTACCCTCTTTTCAATTAGAAGCTAACTAATCTCTATTTTTCTCCTTTTTGTTGTTTGTAGAAAAGATTATTGAGGATATGTATACCAAGAACGAACATGTCATGATTATAAAACAGGAAATTTTCAAACTTCGAACGTACCTTGAAAAGTAAGAATGATCAAAGGAATGGAAATTCGACCTTCACACGGATTCATTCCTAAAATCTCGTTTACCTTATAATCTCCGCATATTTGGCTTTTCTAGTCCCAAAACATAACCTTGAAATTGTAAGTCTCTAACTTTGAAATCGTAAAAAAAATTTCAACTCCAAGCTCGAAAAAATTTTAATTTAGCGCCAAAATGCAAAAAAATCTATTCCTTTTCTCGAGTGCCTATAAAAGATCAAAATTGATCCCATGAGCTTCAATATCCTTCTCATCAACCCTTTCGGTGCCGAGACTATTCCGCAATCGACCCTTATTTATGTCATCGACCAAGAAATTTGATCACATTAAGAAGAAATTTTAAAGAAAAAAAAAGTGTAGTAATAATAATGATAAATAAGACTCATATCATTAACCTTGAAAAACATGTAAACTTTCTTGTTTTCTGTTGTGTCATTTTAACCCTTTCGGTGCCGAGACTACTTCACAATTTAAAAAAAAAACCAAAATTTACCTATGAAGATACCAAGTTATTTGGCCAAAAATATTACATTGTAATGCAAGTTCACATTGTGGGCTTCAATTTAAACTTTAATTGATTCTATCAAACTATAGAGTTCAAAAAAATTGGAAAATATGTCCATCGGCACCGAAATGGTTAACCAAATCACCTACCTCGATCTCTTACTTGAAAGTTTTATACGTGGACATAAATACATAAGCACCTTTGTAGACAGTGTAGAATTCATGCAAAAGTTATCAAATGTATACTTGCTGAAAAAGTGTGTCCCCTGTCTCCTTTTATTAAAACAATGCATTCTTCTCAATGAAATGTCCCGATTGATCTTCTAAAAGAAGATGTGACACCTAAAATTTCATTCATTCGTTCCTGTATTTGACTCAGTAATATTACATTTACCAGGTTCCCTAGCAACACTGTACCCACTACGATACAGATTCAGACTCAACTTTTGTTGCTTATACTCTAATGCTCTGTTTTTTATCGTCCCGATAGGGTTAATTAAATTCTTCAATTTCTCTGCAGCAAAAATGCCTTGTTTACCTTTTGGTGTAAGTTTCAACTTTGAAAAGTTTACAAAGTTCTATATGTATAATATTTTCTCATTTATTTTTTATCAACAACTCGTTTAATTACATTTTCTATAATCATACAATTTAAATACAATAGTTTATTCTTTTCTTGGTGTATGTTACAGCAACTTTTTGTTATCAGAAAAGGTCCTATATATAATAATAATAATAATAATATGCACAAAGTTTATTTCATGTAATATAAATTATACTTTTCTATATACGAAGGAGAAGATCAATTCAATTGATAGGTTATCTGTATTATATAAACGGTCTTTCTATATATATCAACTACTACCTTAAATTGTCATCATTCATTTGAGTTTTTTTGTTTAAAGAGGATGGGGGTTTCTCCCAAGAATTTGCATTTTCTCTCGTACTACTAATGAGCGATATTTTCAAGTATTTTTTTAACATTGGGAGAAACACTCGGAATTCCAGAAGGATGATCTCAGGCTAACAGGATTGCTAATCAATAATAATCCAGTGAGTGGAGATCATTCTTCTATTCTCCCCTTGTATCGTGTGGGATAAGGATTAATTCTCGAGGGTTTTGAGAAAAACAATTTTGGAAAAAGGCAATTTCTCTCATCGCTACAATAATAATAATAAATTTCAAATCTGATCTCAAAATTAATTCTGCTGTCCTTAGGAGGAGGTAATATATTCTCAGCCTCTGGTTTGCATTGATTGATTTGTATTCTTTACATTCAGATGATTCAATAACCCTCTTGTTAAAGAAAATGTACAAATCTAATTAGACTTTTCCCTAGTTTTTTTGTTTCTTATGTTCATATACATACATCGTGATGGAGAAAGTAACCGGAACAAAAGAGATACAGTGGAATCAATCTCAAGAATCTACATGGCAAAATAACAAAAAATGAACAAGATTAATCTAATAGGGCATCTGATTCTATAGGTGTGTTGGTGGTCAGCATCGTTGGTAGACGGAGCCTGATGATGAGTTTGACTGAATGAATTTTGAGTAAAACTGGAAATTTTCAAAGCATAATTATTGGTACAACTGGGTAGACACTTGTTTGGCATTAGACTACAGTCGCTTGTTGATTGACTTTTGTTAACAATTTCAGTTGAATTTTGCACAGAATCTATTGCGACATTTTCCAAAGTGAAAGGAGCAAAATCATTGATCTCATAACAACAGACAGATGTTAGATTTTTCCTCTTCATCAACTCATTAGTCTTGGACCGACTTTGGAAATTATAATGAGACTCTAGAAAGTTATTGAAATTTATTTCCTCTCGACATGAGTTCTTTTCTAATTAAAATACACACCTGGGATATGTTTGAGAAAATGAGAAAAATAGATTTCAGTATAATTTTGCATAAATTTATGACTTAACTTTAACTCAATCTAGATAGATTATTTCGAGTAGAAGATATACAGTAGATAATATGATTCTGATCTAGAGAAAATCATCTCTACATGGTATAAAAGTCAAGAAAAACTAATTTTTGGGATTCAAAACTCGTGTTATGTCTACTTCTTTAAAGTAAGGATACAAAAAAAATATATTTATTGTGGGTGTATACCTGTAATAATGGAAATTTAAAAATACTCACCATCACAAAGGAATGCAGGTTCACCTCCGTTTGTTGTTTCATCAGAAGGATTCAGATACGGACACAACTTCTCCACTTCAATGCACCAGCTCTCACAAGGCTTAATTTCTGAGAAGGATATTTTCTTTGGCATGTTATTTGAAAAAGAATTATCTTTATTCGATACTGGATAAACTGTTTTGGTAGAATTCGATTTTTTATCATGTTCTTCTTCATGTGGAATAAATGTTTTGAGTTTTATTGAACATATCCAATTTCTGTATGCATTCTAAGTAAAAAGGGATGATTATTACACATTTTTGCAAGTGTATAGATTTTCATTTAATCTGGGAAAGGAATTATTCAAGATTTATAGTCAAGAATTTCCAATAAAATATTATCGGATCTATTTTTTAAGTTACTACAAACTAAAGGATTACTCTATGAGGAACAATTTTAAAAATATTTTAATAGGTCGATAATTTTTTTAATTGAATAAAACAAGAGATTGATAAAAAGTGTTCAAAAAATATGAGTAAAAAAATAAACCTCATAGAAAGTTTCATGATAACCTAGTTTTATGGATTGGAAATTTGTACAAAACCAGAAAATTTATAAATTCATGATAAGCTCAAGTTAAAATTTTGCTTTTACTTTTTCATGTTATACTTTCAAGTTCCCAGGGAAATTAATCAATATACAGTCTGTCTTAATTTTAGTTCAGCTTTCATCTTTTTCCCTCAAAAGAAATTTTGGAAATCATTACTATGTACGTTATCGCAATCATATTTTAAGCAAATCATAAAATTATTTGAAAGAGTTTGAAGAAGGAAAAAGATTAATGATACTTTCTATTCAATACTCACTTGGCAATCGTTACAATAAAAGTTGCCAGGATAGGAATAGGGATTGTTGTCATCAATGGACGTTCGATTTATACAAAATGACATCTTTAGACTGTGATCGAAAATCTTGGTATCTCTTAGTATGTAGTTTTCCTTGAGATCAATCAATTTTTCTAGGCTGGTCCGACACATTTCTGTAGTTGACAAAAAGTGTTCAAATAAATGATCAGTATAAAATGAATTTTTGGCTAAACCATGACATTGACTGTGAGGTTGTCTAATTAACTTGTTACTAATAGTATTAGGTAACAGGTACAATAAGGATATTTGATCACATAATTCGAAGCGTAGATTATTTCTGACGAAACATAACCTTTCACAAACATTTGTTAAATTTCGACAAACAAAGTGGATAGTAGATTCATTCAGAATTAACCGACTTTTCATTTCATAATGATCTGTAAGAGGACAATCGAAATTTGTCTCAGCAAGAGATAACGATAGATTCATACAAAGAATAAGAACCGCATAAAATAATAGAAATTGAAATTTATAGGTCTTCTTCTGATCAAACTTGAAATGATTAATAATTTTGATTCTTGGGAATGCATTCTGAAGATAGATTTCCTCTCGTTCTTTATCATTGTCTAAATTTATTAATGTTTTGTGATAAATTAGACTTTCAGATGACATCATTGATCACTTGACAGAAAAAAGTCCATGTCTATCACGGATTATTCTTTTTGTGCTTTGAAGAAATACTAATCGAATCTGACTTTGATAAGATACGGTTTCTCATACCTTGAAAAACAAAATATGCTTAATTAATTAAAGATTTTAAAAATGCTGCAGCATATTTGGTTAAAAAGGATTTTGATTGGCTTGTTGAAACAAAATATTCACACTTCTATGTTGAGAATTAAGATCATAAACTGAATTAAAGTTTATGGAAAACATTTCCTGCGTGTTTTTTTCTGGTAAACGTGTAATTTATTTAAAAAAACGTTTTTAATACGATGGATCTTCAGTTTTTTTTAGAATTGAAATTTATGTATTTATATAAAATGGTATATATACAGTTCAACTTTATTTGGAATATTCATTGAGAAGATTAGAAAAATCTTTCAAACTAATTTATTGAATAACTTTTATTCAGTTTTTATATTCACATTGTAGATAATTCTACAGTGTGCTTAATTTTATAATAAAATTTTTATTAGACTCTAGTTTTTACTAAAAATTATTTAGAGTAAAAATTTAATTAGGTCACCTAATTTAGGTGTCATAATAATAATGTAAAACAAACTCTTCTAAATCATTTTGTTTCTCAGAACAAAATTGTAATTAAATTAAATTATGAATTATGTAGAGGATATTTATGACTATTTATTCAAAATTCCCTTCCTTGTTGCAGAACTTGTTTCAGATTTATCGCTCAAGAATTTGGCCTCTTTTATTGTTGATGATCGAATGCCTCCATACATTGAGATGAACATTCAATCTCTGCAGGGTATTCTTTATCAAGAACGTGTATGTTAAATTTGATAATGCATCGTTAGAACTTGGACTCGGACACATTTTCTGAAATATCTACAAATGCTGATTCATTTATACCTGAGAGTAATCATACACTGAATATTTCCCATTGTTCCCAAGATACATCAAGAATGGCCTTTCTAGAAGAAGAACTTGCTAACTTGAAAAGACAGATGACCAATTTTCACTCAGTAACTTTGCATGAGCCAAGTCGAGCCACTTTAACAAATCACCATCTTCATAACTCTCTATTAAACATTCCACGAAGTTCCCCTATAGGAACTTCTCATGAAAACTCCATCCGAAATGAAGATGAGTATGAAGAGTATCTCCAATTTCGTTCATTTAAATTAAACAAACTTAATAGTAGCTTAAACAGTTCTCAGAATAGTCTTGCAGCACCACCTCCTCCACCACCGCCTCCTCCTCCACCTCCCCCCTCTACGCCTGTTGCCAATTCTAGTTTCACAATGAGGAAAGATCAATCATCCACAAAAACCCCTACCTCAGCAAAAGGTCAGGATGTCATGACCAACTTGTTGGCGGAATTACACTCTGGGAAATTTAAGCTAAAGAAAGTCTCTGAAATTAGTTCGCCTCGTCAAGAAAAGGTAGCCTACGGCGACAAATCTTTAGAGGCTGCCTTAAAGTCGCGCTATCACAAAGTTTACAAGTCATGTGAAGAATCAGATGAAGATAAAGAAAATAAAATGGAAAATTCTTTTTAACAAAATTCAATAAAAAATAATCACTCAATTTTCTGTTTTCTTCTGAGATTCTTGAGTATCTTGAAAATGGTTGTAAAAATTGGAAGTAGAATTGGAGCATAGAGAGGCAGGTAAATACCAACCTTTTGGTCATCAGGAAAGAAGAGCAAATTCAGTAGGTTGGAGTCGTAGAAGGATTTTTTGGCGTATTTTCCAGCCTCTTCAACATTCTTCATAACATCGATCAAATTAGGTTCAATGCCGATCTTTGAATTTTCAATTATCCGTTTGAAATTTCTGATTGCCTCTTGGACAGAACTAACCACCGTTTCACTGACCACAAAGTTTTCATTTCTCCTGATCGACTTGACTAGCGAATTCAATGACACTCTAATTTCCCTGTAGACGTCGGATATGTGATTGAGTTTCCAACTCAACTTTGACCCAAAACTTGGAGTCCTAGACGTGCCCTTTGGGAATCCCAGTAGTCTTTGCAAGGACTTTTGAAATTCATCTTTAAACTAAAACATAAATGAAAAGTGAGAACATACAAATCCCTTTGTTAGATCGAGATTACAATTCATCTTGTACATATTACCCCATTTTGGTATGAGGACGGTGTTGATCTTTTCACTCTTGTTTATTTTCAAGGCATCATGGAAGAATATCAAGTTAAAAGAATTCAAGTTATCATGATCGACAAAGTTTCTCCTATCAAAATTGTAATCCTTGACGAGATTGGAAAGAAAGTTTTGTGTAAATGACTCTGGGTAGGCTTTCTTGTTAGTTTGAACCAATTGTGAGTGCATTGAAAGGTGTAGAAAATCTTGAACACTTGCTTTAAACTCTCCAAGGCCATTCTCAATGGTTTCATAGATTCGAGAGTAGGCTGTAAGCAAATTGAGAATTAAAAGTAAAAGTTACTTTCAAGAATTTCTTTCTGGGAACCAAAGTTGTTTAGAATGACTGATATGCTTAAGTGATTATTCAACTTTGGGCTGTGAGGCAAACTTAGTTCATTGAACCAATTGAATTTAGTTAAATAGCTGATATCATTGGCAATGTTGCTGACGGAAAGTTTAAAGTAAAGACCTCTTTCATTGTTGATCACTTCTTTTTCTCCACTAGCTTGAAATATTAACCAAATGCCATCTCTCCTATAATTTTAGAGCAAGTTTAAATAATCAAACTTACTCATCAAAACTTGACTTGTCTGAGAGGCATTTCTTTAAATAAAATTGCAAAATAACTCCATCTTGTATCGCAGGCTTTAGATCCTTGAACGAACTTTCAATCAAGTTTATTGATTTTTCATCACTGGAAAAACAGTTGAGGGTAAGATTCAGCGTTAAATTTGATTTGTAAATATCGGAAATTCCTTTTGTATCCAATTCAAGTTTTATAGGGCTGGTGGTGATGTACCACGTGGGGAGTCCTATGAGGAGGGCAAAAGAAAAGTAAAAAAATGCAATCTTGTGAGTCTTGTTAAAAGCATCTTCTTTGGTACAATTTCCCTTCAAAGTCTGAATAATAAAAATATATATGATTAATAGAGCTAGGAATTTCACTTTGTTGATGATTTCATCAGAAAAATATCAAAATTATCCATTATTAGATCATTTATTCATTATGTTTTGATTTTTTGTTCGAAAAGATCTACATGTTTCTGAATAAACAGGATCGATGGGTGGTTGAACCGGGTCTAATGAAATATAATTTGTCTCTGGCGGGCGATACGTATCCGAATCTTGAGAGTCTCTTAAGAATTCTATAGGTAAAATGGGGTTGACAAGGCTAACATTTGGGCATTTTCTAACAGAAGTAAATCCTCGACAAACTATAAATGATTCAAGACTTGAGATCCTGCTCGAAGTTGGTTTGAAGTAAGTAACTAATCCTTGAAATCTTGAAGCAACACGATGATGAAGCTCATATGATTCGCGTCCTCTGAATACTTTTGCTACAAAGACTCCATCTTCCTCCAAAACTCGATCACAAATTGAAAGAGCAGAATCGATGAGACTAAGTTGAACATATTGATCAAGATCGTGAAATCCTGTTACATCAGGCGCACCATCACAGACGATAAGCTGAGCTTTTTTTCCTTCAAAATATTCAATAATTTTATTCTCAGTTTCTTGACTAGTAATGTCCCCTTGAATAATGTGAACATTTGAAATAGGTGCGATTTTTTGTAAATCGATGGCTATAATTTTAGGGGTTTGATCTGAATCAGGTGATTTAAATTTTAGTTTTTCTGATATTATTTGCGACCAACTGCCTGGAGCAGCACAGAGATCTACAACGCGTTCAAGTAATTCGCCATCCTTTTGGAAGATATTGAAATGAGAGTCTATTTGAAGTAGTTTGAATGCACTTCTTGCTCTATATCCTTTTTCCTTCGCAAGGCGAAAATATACATCTCTTTTATCTCGTGATGTTTTACCCATCAAAATATTGAACAAATTTAAACAAACATTTTCTGAGACAGCTTTGTTTGATTAAATCACATTGCAAACTACAGTGTATTTTGAATTACAATTATTGAATAATAATTAATATTGTGATATCTAATTGGAAACACTAAATAATCAATCCATCTATTTTCAATTGGCAAAATGAAACAGATTAATACCTCTGATCGTTTATCTTTGATTCGCGGGTTGATGGTCAAACATCAAGTTCAAGCTTACATTGTCACCAGCGAAGATAGTCATTTTAATGAATATGTTCATCCTCATCATGAACGTCGGGCTTTTATTTCGGGTTTTCAAGGTTCAAGTGGAATAGCTGTAATAACTTTGCGGTATGCAGCATTATGGACCGATGGAAGATATTTCGAAGAAGCTCTCAAGTGCTTAAATGATCAATGGTTGTTAATGAAACAAGGCATTGACGGTGTTCTCACCATTGAAGAATGGTTAAATGAAGTTCTTGAAGCTGGCGATCGAATTGGCTTTGATCCTAGTACTGCTGCTCATTCATTTTGCCAACGTTTGAAGAAAGAATGCCCTAAACTATCTCTATCCCCAATTGTCAGTGTCAATCTCGTAGACGAAGTTTGGAATACTATGTCAAGTGGAATGGAAACCGAGGAACTATTCCTAATTCCGAGGCCAAAACTTGAATTCAATAAAATCCGACCAATGAGGCTTGAATTCTGTGGGAAAGATGTCGATAAGAAAATCGAAGAAATAAGAACATTTTTATTTCAAGAAAAATTTCCCATGCTTATCACCGTTCAATTGGATGAACTGAATTGGCTTTTCAATGCAAGAGGATCTGATATTCCTTCTACTAATACATTCTTTGGTTATTCAATAATCACGCCTGATAAGGTGTACCTTTTTGTTCATGGAAAGGCTCTGGAAAAAAGTCAAGACTTTATTTTACACATTAAATGCTTAAAGACAAAAGTTCTCATTCAAAATTATAGTGAATTTCAATCAGTTTATCTTGAATTATTGAACAAGTTACCAGATTCAAGTCATATGCTATTCAGTCCTAGTGACAATGAATTTATCGTCGGCATGGCCTCTCGCTGTAGGAAATCGTTCAGACACAGTCCCATTCAAATGATGAAAGCTCAAAAAAATGAGTGTGAATTGAAAAGCTCAATTATCGGTCATCTACTCGATTCTGTCATTCTATGTGAATTTTTCTCATGGCTTGAGAATATCTCTCGTCAAAAGAGTCATTCAAAGTCTGTACGTTTATTATTGTACTTGATCAATTAATATCTCAGTCACTAATTATAATAATTATTTAGGATCAAATTGTGGAAATATCTCCTGAGGAACTACCACATCTCCTAAGGAATCGTGGGAAATACTCAGGGTCAGGAACTATTCTCTTGACAGAACACATTTTGACTACCATTCTTAATGAATGCCGAGCTAGTACTGCCACCAATCTTGGACCCTCATTTTCCACAATAATTTCTTTTGGTGAGTCACAAATGCATAATGAGTGTATGGTTCAATAAACTTTATAGTACTGTACTATATTTGTTGATAAAATTTATAGTGGCATTCAGCTTGATATTTTGCCAAATATTATCATGCTGAAAATTAATGCTTCTGATGAGACTGTAAACACTATCTCATGAATTAATTGATTTTGTATTAAACTCTACAGTTATAGTTATAATTCTCACACTCTATCTAAAAATAAATTTATAGAATCAAACTCATCAATAATCCACTACCATGCACCAGCATGTGATTCCAAGCCTCTCAAATACAATTCAACAGTCCTCTGTGATAGTGGAGGCCAATATGAAGCTCTCTGTACAACCGACATCACCCGGACTATAGCTCTTTCTCCAGACTTTCCATATTGTCAAGAGTTTTTGGAAGATTTCAACCTCGTCCTAAAATCACACGTCTATCTAGCCCATATGGTAGGTCATTTTGTTATCATCATACCTAGAAATTCCCTTACAACATTGCTGGCAGTAAACTAGATACCATTGCCAGACATATTTATTGGTTTGAATCGAAAAATTTCCAACACGGCACCGGCCATGGAGTTGGCTCAGCACTCTGTGTCCATGAGGGTCCCATCGGACTCTCGGGGTCAAGGCTCAAGCAATTCTCTGACTTTGGTCTAACAGAGCCCGGCATTAAAGAGAATATGGTAAATCTAAATTGTTATGAAAAATTTAGATTCTCACAATTGAACCTGGTTTCTACAAAGAAGGTTACTACGGAATTCGAATTGAAAATTGTTACTACACTGCAAAGACAGGTGAACATGAAGAATTTCTCCAGTTCGTCCCTCTCACATTAGTTCCCTTCCAGAGGATGTTAATCAAAGCGGATAAGCTTAGCCCCAATGAAAGGAAATGGATTAATGATTATCACTCGCGTGTATATAACGAGATTCTAAATGCTAAGGAGACTTTGGGACCCATTCTAGACTTTGAAATGTCTTTGTCAATGTTAGAATGGCTTAAAGTACAAACTAGTCCTATTTAATGTATTTCAATTGCATTTATTGTGTATATTCTTCACGAATAACTCGTGTATATTGTTTCAAATCAATTGTAATTTTATCAGATTTAAATTTATTGGGTTTAGAAAAATATAGTCTAATTGATTCATATCATTTGTCTTTTGGGTCAAGACTCTTGATTCAGTAGTATGCAGTGCACGGACTCAGAAAAAAAATTCAAAAGACTGAAAATTGTAAATTATGCATCATTTATTGTTTAAATCCAATTTCAACTTTTTGTTATCTTCACTAGGCCCTTGCTCAATTTCATTGTTGCTGAGAGGCCGCTTTGAGTTCCTAGTGAGCTTTTGACTGTCCTGTGGCAATTTCTCGTCCCTAAGATCCCTTGAAAGCTCTTCGTAGGGGACTTGAATCAACATAAATTTACCAAGAGATTGTCCTTCAACAAAGGTGGTATCTGTGATTGTTTTTTTAAACAGGTCATAAACCTGATCAATACAGGTGGGGAATTTTTCGTAATTGGGATCTTTAGAAGCTAACCACAGGAAATATTTGATTATGCGGTATTCTTTAATTGAAAGGAACTTACACATTATGGCATGATTCACTACTGAAGAGGTCAATTTTTGCCAAAAGGGGTCGAAAAGATTTTTCAAAGGACACTCTGAGGATTTAGGATCTCGATATGCGAGAAGGCTTATGCTTTGCTAAATAGAGAGTACTCAAATAATTTAAGATAAGAACAGACTTCAAATATCTTGAGGGTATCAAGTGAAATAAATCCTTGTTTAGATTTCAGCTCGCGTACTTGATCAACAAGCTTACGGCCGAATTCAATCTTTTCCAGCACTGACGATTCCTGATTAGTATTGCCATTCTGCTTAGAATCTTGCAATCCCTAGAAATATTAAATAATTAAAGCGTACATAATGCACGAATTGGTGGCATTTCAGCTGTACAATGAGTTCAGGAAACTTTTGGACAACATCAGGAAAATTATTTTCCAAATTTGAGAGGAGTCCTACAAAATTTTTGCTTTCACACTGTTTGATCAATTCTTGTCGTTTTCTTATTGAAGCAATAGGATTAGATTCAAGGGTCTTATCGTTTTTAGGGAAGTATTTTGAAAAATCTTCTACAGTTGACACGTAACCGTGATAAATAAGGTATTTCAATATGAACCTGAATAAAAATCAAGGACAAACTTGTTGATAATACTCGAATGCTCTTTATTATTTGGCGAGTAATCTTTAATTAAAGATAATTCTCGTATACTACGAAGATGATTCACATGTTTAGATATATTGTAAAGAAAAGGCTTTTGTCCAAAATTAGCAGAGGTCTTTGCTCCTTTGCATTGATTCACTGGTTGAAGGCTTACAGATGGATATACTTCAAACTTTGTACAAGGAATCTAAAAGAATAATTATGAAATTTGAAGCTACTCGGAATTTATTCTCAAATGCTTTAGAGATAAGCTCTCCATTGAGTGTATAAAATAAGTTCTGAGAAATAAAATCTACGCCAACGCCAACGATGTCACCGGACGAAATTTTCGTTGTAATTTTTGGGGAAAGAATCGTAGCCGAATGATAGAGGAAACCATCAGAACTCTTGAGAGCCCAAGAGTTAGAATCTGTACCGAGAGTTTTATTTGAAGGAGCACAATACTTGGCAACTCCAATGCAAATCGTTCTAAAATAATCGACATGAAAAGTAATTAAATCATAAATGAATTTAAAAGCTTACGAATCTTCAGGAATATTTGTTAACATCACTTCAAAATAATAAACACCTAAATTTACAGAGATAGGCAAGTCAGCTTTGAAGACGATTGCTTCATCATGAGAAAAACCTAATTTTTTAAAATGACTATCAATTACTTTTATAATCATGAGCATTATTTGTAAATGATATAGTTGTAAAGGAGTCTTGTAGTCTGATAAACTTGTATTTATCTTTTGCCTGCCAAGATTTGGGTAGACTTTTACCATTTAATGGATAAAACTTTGTATTGTAGATATTTTTTACATTTTCGACCATAAAATCTGAATACTCATTTTTCATTTCTAACAATAAATTTGAAAGAGTGAATCTGTTTAAAGACAAGTCTCGTGTTTACCTTTGTTTAAGCTAACTTCAGATATGAATTATGAAGCTGTTTGTAGCTCCATTAACAAAATACTCAATACTGAGTATTTAAATCAGGGAATCCCGATCCTAGTTTTCTCTAAAACTGATAGAGAGAAGGGCAAGACGAAAAATTGCACAGAAGAACTTCTTTCTGTACCAAAATTCAAGTGGTTAACCAAATGCTATGTCAAACCTCAGGTGTCTGCAGGTTTCAAGCCTGTACCTTTTGACAAAAAGATGAGGAAGACTAGCAGATTTCAAATCAGCAATTTAGATGTTGAAAAAATGAAAGAGAAACGACTCAAGGCACAGGCTGTTAAAGGTGTCATTTGTTTATTCAATTCTGTCAAAAAATTCCAGGCTCAATCACAAATGAATGGAGAATTTCAAACGAATAAAAATGAAGAAAAGTCTCTCATGTCGATGAAGAAGAGAGATTTCTTATCATCTGTTAATACCCTGTTGAGCAAATGATCCTTATTTTTTCGTATTTGTGAATAAATCTTTTATAATTAAATGCTTCTTATTTTACGGTGCGAAATCTGCGTAGATCTTGTGTCTATGTCAATTTTTATTCTTTTCTATTTATTATTTTTCTTCTTTTAGATTCAAAAATGTCAATAACCAGCTTCTTCCGACCTTTGGATTTGTTGAAAATTACAAACGTGTAAGTCATAGAATATAATTTGACAAAATAATCACTTTATATCTAAATATGTTTTTCTCCCTTCATAGTAATCTCGACCAATTTACAGAGACTGTGAGTTTATTCAATATCTAACATTTTTCTGTTTTTTCAGTATCATATGAATTTTTACCTACACTACATCGTAAAATGGCCCGAGTATATGAAAAAATTAGTTCAGCCAACTTTGACGTGCGTTAAAAATGCAGCACAGGATTCTAAATCTTTCAGTCCGACTAAAATTATGGGCTATATGATTGCAAAGTCAGAAGGAAGTAATCATTTGTGGCACGGTCATGTAACTGCTCTGTCAGTAGCTCCTGAATATCGTCGGTTAGGATTTGCAAGCAAACTCATATTAGATTTTGAAAATACTTCAAACAATAAGGACTGCCATTTTGCTGATTTGTTTGTTAGAGAATCCAACCTTTTGGCCCAAGAATTATACACCAAATTAGGTTACATAATTTATCGCAAGGTCCTCAATTATTATGATGGCGAAGAGTCGGCGTTTGGTAAGCTTTTATATTTTCTATAAATCTGTTAATTAATTAACTGTGAAATATCAATTTTTAGACATGCACAAAGCCCTCTTAGCGGACAAAGAGAGAAAATCCATGAGACCTTGGACCAGACCAATTTATCCTGAACAGTTGGAATTTAGCTGAATAAAATTATAATTTTATCATACAGTGAGAAATTTTTATTCTACAAATTGTTGAATAAAGTAATACTAACAGGAAAGCATTTTTGTCAATAAGATGTGATCTTTAGACCCTCTAATAATCTTATATAAAGTGAAGCTTCAAGAATGCATAACTCAAACGCAAATTATGAAATTTATACTCTCTATAGTTCTTTTGGCAAGTAAGTTTTTCGCTGATAAAATTTAAGACATTTGCTATGCCATGAATATTCCTCGTGAAATTTACTCAAAGCCAACCAACGGTCTCTGTGAATCTTGTGAGAAAGGAGTAAAATTGATGACTGATGTACTTGCTGATGATGCGGCCAAGACTATGATTACAGATCAGTTGCATGGTACGTGCAAAACATTCCAAATAACCTGGGCTATCGATATTTGTGATAAGCTTGTTGATGATAAGATCAACAGTTTCTACGAAAAAATCAAGGAACCCAATTTCCCAGAGATGGCCTGCCGGGATTTTCACTTGTGCAAGTGAACGTTGAACTTCTGAAAGTGCCGTTGAAAATGCCAAATTATTATTATTTAGTAATAAAAAATTTATAGAATTAACAAAATATTAAATACAAAAATATTCAATAATGAAAGGATTCAGGATTTGATAAATTTGGAAAAGTAATGATATGTGCCGTCAATCTTTTGGCGTCTTCCACGAAGCCTCATAGACTTTCTAGGAACAATTTTTTTAACATCCTCAACTTTTTGGAGTCGCTTGAAACCGGTAAGAGAATCTCTCCTTTTGACCATAATGCTGGTGTCTAATTTCCGGGGCATATGGCACTTGAGGGTTACAATCTCTTGAGTAAGACTAGCCTCAATGTAGAGATTTTTACAGAAAATATCAAACATGATCGGATCCAGGTATCTCATAAACGGTTTAAGTTGTTTATCTAAGTAAATCGCAAAAATTGAATAACCCTTGGTCATCCATCTCCTTTGGAGTCGATAAGTTTTCAATTTGCTCTCATTCAAGTTCTTTTCAATGATTTCCTCGACAATAGTTTCTTTGTTGTGCAAAAGATTGATATTGATTTTATTGAAAAAATGGACGAATAAATCGTACATCAAAATGGTTTCCAGTAGATCATGACGGAGTTTCAGACCTCGATTGAATATATCAACCAATACGAGAGATAAGTTTTGAGATAAATTTTCTTCACAAGGAATGATATCAAGCGTTTCGTAACGTGTTAAAATTTGTTCCAATTTGTCCAAGAAGTCCTATCAAGAGATGAGAAAGTTTTTCTACTCACTACTTCAAACTCAAAACGTTTATCATGATATCCTAAATCGGAAAAGTGTTTAGTAAACTTTTTCTTAAACTTGTATTCATCGAGATTCAGAGAGGATAAAACGTTGGGTACAATAATTTTAGGGTAAATTATTGAATAAGGATGACTTTTGGAATGTTTTCCACCTTCAACGCCAAAAGAAAAACACTACAATTATATATTAACATACATGAAAACATAATTTTATGTTAGAACATGATTCGCAATTAAAAAATGGTCCATCAATGGGCTTTATGCAGTAAGAACATCGTCTAGATGCTCTAGTAACCATTTCAAAACTATAACATAATATAAACAATCAATTTATTATCCTTTTAAAGTTATATTAAAAACATTTTCGATTTAAAATAAAATTTAAAAAATAACATGAAAATTTTTTTATTTGTGACATAAATTATGTCTATTTAAGCGGTTCGTAGGAAAAAATCTACCTGAAATAGGATACAATAGTCCCGTCAGTATCAAAAGCATTAAAAAATTTTCGAAAATTATTCTTCTGTAAAACTTTTTCATTGAAAATCTCTATTTTGTGGCACCTAAAAATCAGAATAAATAATATTTATTAAATATGGAATTGTTGATTAATTTGATTGATAAATTACTACATTTTTCAGATTTTTAGGTGCTAAAAATAGAGATTTTTCAATGAAAAATTTTACAGAAGAATAATTTTTGAAAATTTTTTTACGCTTTTGATCATAATCCTTATTTTTTAAGAAATACTACCCTTTTCCTTTTCTACCAAGCCAGAAGACAGCATCAGGTTAGGTAGCAAGTGAACAACGTTATAGTGAATCTTCACTGAAGATTCTTCAGCTTCCTGCAGAACTATGTGGTTCAAAATTATAAATCAATTTATTAAAAAATGGTATTCTGAACAGATTTTTACTCGAACCCTAGTTCGAATAGACCATAAAAATAGTAAGAAAATGATTCATTCATCACAAGGAATATATTTCTAGCAAAAACACACTTGACAATTATTTCCTTGTTCACCCAGGAGACTGTCATAACATTTGATAAACCAATACAACCATTTAAAGGTTTCCCAATAAAAGGAACCTCTGTTTGCCACACTGTAGATAAGCACTCCATTTCCTGTCTCTGCAGTTCCAATTCCATCTACAAATTTGGAGTCTTTCGGTCATATCTATATCCTTCATTCTTGAAACTGTTTAAAAAGTTTTTCAGCGCTTATGTAAAATTCCATCCAATGGGTTTGGCAAGATGAGTCTTCTGAGACATTGTAGAAACTACAAATGTCTGAAACTTTCAAAAGACAATATTCAAAGTCTCTGGAAGGCCAAACTAAATCAGAGAGTCTTGAGAAATAATTATTTATTATTTGTACGATAATATTGTCGAACCTCATCAAGAATATTATTGTTAGATTCTAAACTCATGTGGAAGGTTAGAGAACAACAAGCGTAAATTTGAGTGATAAACGTTGTATTTCGCCGGGTCTCTTCAGACTCTACCCCGGTTAACATATAAATACTATTACAATGCTCTATTTGGGACCTTCCATTGGTTCATTTTGGCTCCGCAACTTCTTTCAGAAGGGTGGAGAGCTTGCTGTGAAATTCATCTCTTGATCTGCTAATTACTTTTGCCTTTTGAGAAAGTTGTAAATTTGTAACTGCCCACTGTACCTTTTTCGTTTTCTTTTGGTTGTTGAGCAGTTTTTCCTTTCTCTTTTAAATCAGAGAGTCATGAAAAATAATTATTTATTATTTATTATAATAAAGTTAAACCCAAAAGATCTATAAATAATACTTTTAAATCGTTGTACTTTTTCGATAGACTCCCATCTCTATTCAATGAAATTGCACGAAAGATTTTGCATTTACAAAAAAAGATTTTAATAAATATCTTGAGAATTTTCTTTCATGACCTACTTAATTTATTGTAATTTACTGTAATTTGACAATAGATATTTACTTATTAAATTCTCGTATTCATGTTGCAATAACTTGAACACCTGAGAATAACGACTGGATTCCGAGCCTGATGGTTTAGATATACTCGAGTAGCAGAGTCACTCTAATCAAAGTTGTGGAAAAAGATATTGAAAACATACAAATTAGCACATGTTGGATCGGGGCTGAGACCTTTACGAATACAGAAAAGAAATGACAGATCAAAAAATAATGTACATTTTTTCGAATAAATACTGTAAATATTTTTTACCATCTAGAATCTAGATTATTTGCAGAGGTTAATCTCATGGCAAGCCATTTCTGGGAAGGCGGGCTCCTTGATTTTTTTGCAAAAACGTTCGATCTGTTGATCAAGTACATCAGCCATCAGTCACAGAGACCATTGGTCGGCTTTGCATGTATCTGATTAGGGACGTTCACAGCGAAGCAAATGTCTTAGATTTTATCAATGTTTAAAATTTACTTGCCAAAAGAACTAGAGAGAGTAGGAATTTCATAATTTGTAATAAGAAGATGCCAGATTATTTCACAAATAAAGATCTCTATTTCGGGCATACTCAGTGTGATACATGCCATATAAATACTGGTTTTACAAGAGAGAATAGAGATGATGTTATTGGTTGAAATTTCAACTCAAAATGTACAATTGGTTAATACCTGTTACCAGGTAAGAAATGTTGAATTT
>SSNU01000043.1:152200-247982 GCA_012064415.1 Gyrodactylus bullatarudis
TCAGATCACTATCTACTCTCTGCATATAATATGATAGATAGTAAATATAAATTATGTGAATGTAATAATCTCTCTAGTATAAAATCTATTATGTCACATATTCGTTCTAAACTTGACTATACTAAGAGTCTTCTATATTCTAATCTCCACTTTTCCAATTTTTTCGTATATCGTTTGTTGTGTAACTCAAAGGAATTTATTCATCTTTTCTGAAAGAAGCTTAGCTAATAATGTGGAAAGTATATTAGATTGAAATCAATAGACTATCAAAGCCCATAAAATCATATCTTGAGAGCTTTGCAAAATAAATCTTACATTATGGCGTATCTTCACAAGATAACCGAGCAGTTTGATTATTACATTCTTTGAAATTAAAATTGCTCCACCATCACAAAAATCTTGAAAAATTCAGAACCAAGATTCTTAATTTTAGATAGTGTAGTTTCAACTTGAAAATTTCAAGGCTTTGTTCTCTCAAAGTGGATAAAAGAGAAAAAGAAAGAATTAAGAAATAATGACGAAAAACTTTACTATTGTTAAAAAATATGAAATTAAACAACTGAATTATTCTGCATAGAGTTTTTTATGACAATTGCTGTTGCAAGACAGGACGTAGTAAAGCCAAATACTATCATGAATCCACCTAATATTGTCAAGAGTATGCATTTTATTGATTTAGTAAACTGTTTGTGTCGAAATAGCAAAAATAAAATAAGAAATCCAACGTTAGAATAGCAGGATATTGACTCTAGCCCTCCGATGTATGTTATGCCGTATGAAATATTTGGAGTTAGGATGGCCAGGGTCAATGCTAATACATACCAAGTTAATGGAATTAAATAGAAGATTTTTGAATCTTTTAAATTTTTCATTTTTTCTGGCGATAAAAAGTCTTCAATAAATTCAAATATGCTTTTTCTGTGGAGCCAGGATAGAATTGGCAGTGTTACAATTAACTTGAAACTTAAAGCACAAAATGCGATGATTGAAGGAATTTCAGGCTTGTAGTTCATCAGAATATTTGGGTTACAATTGGCTCCAAAGGTTAAATAACCAAACGTTCCCAAAAGTATACACAAAACGAAACAAGCAAAAATGGCCGAAAAACAAGCAATTCCATATGAGAGAAAATTGTTCTTATACTTCATTTCATCATGAACTTGAACGATTCCAATTACGGCCCCGTAGCCGAATAAGATGGTAGGAATCGGTTTCAGGGAATCTGCCGGATTCTCTGGTACAAGGACCCAATCATTTGCAGAGGAAAATCTAAAGTAGCCAGCAATCACATAGAAAGTTATGTAGAATATTGAAACGACGCCAACGTAACTCGGATATTTGAGGATCTTGTCGTCTTTCATAAAAGTAATAGGATAAGAAATGCACATGACAATTAGGAACAACAGGAATCGCTTATCAAGGTACCAATCGTCAATTGAAATGGCATTCGATGGATTGACTGAATCATTCGTACTCGTCGCTATGGCAAACTTTGTAATTGCATGAGCGAAATCTGCTATCGCAATCATGTAGACTATCCCAGCGCCGAAAATAATGATAATTTGAACAAATTTGATGATATTTTTGAGTTTATTACCACAAAAGTGAGCGATGACACCCTCGAGGGTCTTTCCATCACTTTTAATTGTGAAATAACCCAGACCAGTCAGGGTTGAAGCTGAAAAGATCGCCAAAACAACCTGGCAAATTATTGCTGGAATTAAACCACCCTCTTTATATTGAAAAGGATAATTAAGTAGACCCATGCTTAGGGCAATGTTAATTATTGCCACTGCGGTATTGCCTGTATCTTTTATGCTTTCCATCGAAACTAACAATAAATTAGGGTTACAATTTTGCCATTTTTATAGTAATTTAAAGACATCTGAAACAGGTGAGAGACGTTGAAGATTCTTCATGCATGAAAAACTGAAATAATTTTGAAAATTAAAAAACTATTTTGAGAAATATCCATCTATCCAGGCTTCTGTAAATAATCAAGACACTTGGTTTAGGAGAATGTTGAAATCTGAATTCAAAAAGATTTTTTGTATTTTCGTACAAGATATTTCATCGTATCATAAATTTCTCTGTTGTATTCACTTACCAGACTATAGTGACTGGATATTGTCCATTTCTCATATCTATAATAGATTCCGTTAAAAGACCCATAGCTGAATTTGTTTGATATGGAGTTAAGAAATTAAGATTTTTACAAAAATCTCATATTTTTATCTAGAGCTTGAATTTGATAAAGATTATTTTGAATTCCAGATTATTGATTAAAGATTTCAACAAAAAAATTAAATTTCGATTTTTAAACTTTGAGTCAAGAAAAACAGGAAAACGGCTTATTACCATGAAATTCCCAACAGACCCTCTCATTTTAGTCGAGAAGCAACTCTCAAATTCTGTACAACAATTCTGATCACCAAATATCCTCAGCTTCTTTTAATTTTAATTCGGAATCATATTTTAAAATACCGTAAAATTTTACGCATTTTCACGAATTTACGCTTATAAAAGATTTTTTTGGAGATTTAAAAGCATAAACTATTTTACAAGCTAGAATTGGAAGAAAAATTTTCTCAGCCATCGCTAAAGGATTGAAGAAAGCTTTTGAATGTTTGAATTTTTTTTCAATTTTCGAAAAAATTTCACTATTACTATTAGAAATATCTTGGAATTTATAGGTCAAAGGTCAAAGTGGTCAGGAAAGGGTTTTTAGCAAATTTTCTGCTCTTCAAGATGTACGGTTTTTATGAATATCGATTGAGAAATAAAAAAAACTATAAAATTTGACTAATTTCTTTTCGTACTAAATGTCAAATTACTCGGAAACTACACTTGGAAAAATTTTTTATTATTGATATTTCCTACTTTCACATATCAAACTCTACCAGCCCTCCAAATTCTATTGCTATCTTCTTTTTTGCATGATAGGTATCATGTTGTCTTGAGTGAACCTGTCAATATTTATAAGGCCTGGATTCTTCACTCTACTCTCTAGGTTTGAGAGGTTTACTAACAATATGATCTATCGCTGAGTGACTGTGAGAGAATTTACTATAGACAACGTTGGCACAAACTAACACGCAAGAAATAACAGAGTAAAAGTTAGCATACAAATATTTAACCTGATCGTTTCTGAGAAACTTTTAATCCATTCACTCAATTAAAAGTAAAGATTTAACACACAGTATCTCGAAGGTAAGGGGATTTCACATTTCCGAGAGAAATTGATTAAATCTAAGAACAAATCTATGAGGCTTAATTTTGCGTGAGATATTTATGTCACTGACTCCTAAATCATACCAAAAGTTTTAAGAGCTAGATTCCGTAAACTGTGAGGGATAAAAAATCCATGTTTCTTGTACTTAAAAAATAATCCCCATAGGTAACAATATTTCATTTTGTTCTTAAAACAGAGCAGTCTTGATGAATTCATGATTCTGAATTTTGTGAATGAATATTTTACAAATAATCTGCATTCAATGAAATTCTATGCATGAAATTCTATTCAAGAATAGAAAAACTGAAAACTAGTTTTCCATTGAAAAATTTTTGAAGGGAAATTATTTTATCGTAAAACTTTTACTGTATCGATAGTTTGAGAGATTCCGCATCATTTGATTCATTCACAATACCTGTAACATGAGGTTATCTAGTAGGAAATCCGCCTTAAATTTGAAGATTTTTGGTTTATTTCCAAAATTCAATTATCTTGTGAGGATACGCTTTGTTCCATAGTTCTACCATGTATTACAGAGTATGAATCGACTTTACGATAAGAATTATTTTGCAGAGATCTCTATAGATTTGAATTTTATTAGCATTGAGAATCTATTGATGATATTTTTTAATCGAATGCAGAAACCATCAGCTAAGCTTGTTTTTATTTTTATAACAAGAATAAAAATTCCCTAATATAAAGAGTAACTATTTATCCTCCAGTTACATAGTTTATTCTGAGTTACGATAAGTCAAATATTTAATTACAATTGCATTCTTCCAAAAATTACTAACCATAGCAAACTTTGACATCGATCAATGTTAGATTTCGAAACAGACAAATTGGATATTAAGTGAGCAAAATAATGATCCTTTAACTATGACATGATGTTACTCTTCGTCTATTTGTATTTGCTAAAACAGAAAACGAAATGCTAACAGGACAGAATTATCTATGTCAATAGAATTTGATCTTTAGAACCCACATTTTTCATGCTTAACATAAATAGACGTATTCCTATTTGTCTCGCAATTCAAAAGGATTTATTCGAACATCTGACGTATGTACATCTGATGTATTTGAAACGAAACCGAACTTGCAGAAAGAATTGTTCATTTCTTCCACCAAGTTTTCAACAAAAATCCATTGATCAAATGAAGATTGAATACTTGTATAGCAAAGATGTAGTTCTGATGAGATTTGGACAGCAGAAAAACAAACCTGTTGTACTACTCTCCACACTCCATACAAATCCTGATGATACTGGTGCCAAACCCGAAATTATACAGTACTATAATCAAACCAAAGGTGGTGTGGATACTCTTGATTTACTGGTTGGGAATTATTCATGTCGTAGAGCAATCAGAAGATGGCCTTTATCTGTTTTCTGGAACATATTGGACATAGCTGCCTACAATTCTTATGTTCTTTACTGCACATTGTGCAATGCACAAAGTGGCCAGAAACTCTAAGAACTAAGAAGTATTCCGGCAGAGTTATTATCAATAAGACTCATGGGAATTGAAGAAGAAATCCCGAATCCAGATCCAAAAAGAAGGAGACTGACTCAAAGCACTCAAAGCGCTGAAAAATCTAGAGGAAGATGCAGTATTTGTCCAAGGCAAAATGATTGTGAAAACTAGCTAAAATGTCACAAGTGTGATAATTTAATATGCCAGAATCACGCAAACCTAATTTGTAACTCTTGTGAACCTATAAATTATAAATAATAAATGTTTAATTGAAAAATACTGATCCTACTTCATTATTTTGAGAACTTATTCTACTGGGGTCATTTAGACCCCAAATGTCATACTTGTAATTTTTATCTAATGTCGGGCTAGGGTTAATTGAAAGATTACATTTAAAAATTTATAAAAATAATTGTGAGATAAATTGATACAATTATCAATACAGTTATCAATTTATTATAAAAATAGAAATTCAAAAAATCATAATTTTCTACAGTTATCTAATTATGATTTTTTTTTCTATTTTTTTGATAAAAAAGCCGAATAGTTTTAAGCCAACAACGTTAATAATTTTTAAAAATTACTGTAGAATAATTCTTCAAAAATTACACAGTCTTACAAATCGGACTTTTTTTTCTACTCAAAAATATTTTCCACTTTTGTAGAGAAATTTTCGCTGATTTCAGATATGTGCTTCTTAAAAAATTCTAAAATAGGGTTTTCGAGTTATTCGGTAAAAACTGAAAACCCGACTTACAGTGCTTTGCCCTTCAATAGAGAAAAACATGAATGAGATAGAAAGATAGAGAAAACATTATGTTTTTCAGGAATAAATTCTTTACAATAGATCAGAAGGAAAGTTTCCCTTAACTACTCTAGTTTCAGAGCTATTTAAAATCAAACTTGAAAATTTAACCATTTATTTCGAAAATCCTCAACTTCAACTCAATTTTATGCCTATTCGAGCACCTCGTAGGGAAAAAATCCACCTCAATTCGGATGCAAAAGACCTTGAAGTATCATAAGCGTGAAAAAATAATTAATAGACTTAATTTAAATGATTGCTTTCAAGACTATTAAATAGGAAAAAATCTTTTAAAAATTCAAAAAATCTATTACACAATTACTATTATCAGAAATATTTTATCTAGCCTTCCAAATAGGGGGTCTTCTGGGTCCTCTTCTACCAGGTTTATTTCTTTCGACTGTGCGCCAATCTTCAGTCAGCAAACCAGCCAATTCCAATTTTATTTTAGAGCTTTCATCTTCCACAGCTACAGATAATGCTCTAGCAACTGCTAAACGCAAACTATTTGATTTGGATGAGTTTCCATAAGGACCTGAGAGTTTTGCACTAACGTCAACTTTACCAGTTAAATCTAGATTTAAGAAAATCCCATGAATAATAGTCTAAATTAATTAAAATTGAATCTAACCAAGCAAATGCAAAGGAAATAGAATCTGTTCCCGATCGGAAATATTGGGAAAGACAATTCTCAAGGGCTTTCCGTCCACAGTAAACTTTCCACTTCCAGGAAATTTGAGCTCACACTCAGCAAATGAGTTTTTCTTTTGACCATACGCCTTGAATGTATCATCACTGGCTTTTTCAACCATAGCCTAAGCAATGAGATGAAGAATTCGAATGAAACGAAAATTTGATATTTTTAAAATTAAATTTTACCTTTTCACTGATCAAAGAAAGTTGAGATTTGTGTGATTGTCTGAATTGGAGACTAAAATCTAGTTTCTCTTGAGTGATTGGCTTGAGTAGTAATGTATCCATAAGCTGAATAAACTCTAGGTATTGTTTATCTGTTATTTCCTCCTTTATCTTCCTTTCAAGGGACGTTTTGTCAATCCAGTTTGAGTCATTGATTTCTCTTAATAAAAAATGGATTATCTAAATAAACCACAACTTTGATTAGATTCTTACGATTTTATTGAAATTTCCTTATTATGATCAGAGAACTCTGACAGTTGGAGGGCTTTGTAACAGATTTCAAAGAATTTTGGATTGCCTGTGTAGAAGAATGAATTTTTGGGACGTCCGTCTAAATCTATATCCAAAATCTTTTGTTCAGGATAGACAAGAGAAGGTTTTCCGAGTATGGGTCTTGCCTTTACTGAATATAACATAGAAGGGAACAGGTATTTGATGGCAGAGTTCATCTTCTGATCATCAAAATTTTCTTCATCTTCACCGAACATTCTCGCCAAGTACTTTCGGCCTTTTTGGTAAACAAGTTCTTCATTCTGCATAAAATTTTTGTTCTTTTTAATTTTCAATAGATATGCATTAATACTATCATTAGAAGGCTTAGGAGTTGTTGAAAATCTTTTATAAAAAATGCTGAGAAACATTTGAAAATCGAATTTGATTGAACAAAATAAGTTATTTTATCAAACTTGTAATTTTTGTTAAATTTATTGGATGACTTGATTTCACGCATAAAAATGTCTGATATCAAACCTATTGCTCCAAAAATCGGCATTATATACCCGCCACCTGAGGTTAGAAATATTGTTGACAAAACTGCTAGTTTCGTTGCCAGAAACGGACCAGATTTCGAGTCAAGAATTCGACAGAATGAAATCAATAATCCTAAATTTAACTTTCTCAGTGCTAATGATCCTTATCATGCATACTATCAGCACAAAGTTAAAGACTTTACTGAAGGAAAAGGTCTGGAGCCAACCGTTCCCAAGTCTGTCAGTACAACTTCTAAATTAAACCAGGAAACGCCGAAAGCGATAATAGACTCTTTCATACCAAAAGAGCCTCCAAAAGATTTTGAGTATATATACGAGGCTCCTTCTATAACTGCACAAGATATCGACATAGTAAAATTAACAGCACAATTTGTCGCTAGGAACGGCAGACAATTTTTAACTCAGTTAATGAATCGGGAACAGAGAAATTACCAGTTTGATTTCCTTCGTTCTCAGCACTCAATGTTTGGTTATTTCACAAAACTTGTAGAGCAATATGCAAAAATTCTGCTTCCGCCTAAAGATTTGGTTAAAAATCTCAAAGACGAACTTGAGGATCAGGAGTCTTTTATGGAAACTTTGAGGTACAGGGTCGAGTGGTTCCGCCATGAAGAAAGAATACGGAAAAGCCAAGAAGAGGCAGCTGAAAGAGAAAGAGTAGCCTATGCAATGATCGATTGGCATGACTTTGTGGTTGTTGAGACAGTTGATTTCCAACCCAACGAAATTGGTAACTTTCCACTACCAACTAATCCTGAAGAAGTTGGGGGTAGGGTTATTGCGAGAGAAAGAGGAGATCCTGAGCAGCAAGCTAAGGAAAAACAAGTCAACGTCCCTGTTCCTCCCCCAATCATACCTGATGAGAATGATGGCTTGAGTGATGATGATGAGGCTTCTGCGAAGAATAGAACCCAGGATAAAACTCCCTTCTTCAAAACTGAAGATGATATGGAATTGTCTGATGAAGAAAAGGTTAGTTATTTATTACCTCGTTCATAGTGATTTATGTTACCTTGAATCTTTTATCTAGGAGTCTGGAAGCAAGTCAACTAAAAAGATGCCTCCTCCCCCTCCACCACCAGTACAACCATTGGGAGGTCCTACATCAACAATTCCGAATCCGGCTAACGTCATAATTCGTAATTACAATCCAAAAGTTTCACAAAAGCCAACTGGTGAACAAGAGGTTCATCTCATTTCTCCTCTGACTGGTGAGAAGATTCCTGCTAACCAAGCTCCTAAACACGTTAAAGTGGGACTTTTGGACCCGAAATGGATCGAACAAAAGGATAAAGAAATTCGTATACGATCAGGATCTGAAAATGTGTTTGCCAGTGGGTCACAAGTAAGCAGTAATCTCAAGGCTCTTGCAGAAAGAAGATCTGATATATTCGGGGATAATCCAGACAAAATTCACCAGACTAAGCCCAATGTTTCTACAGCAGTTGAATGGGACGGACATGCTAGCAGTGCAGATATTGCCATGATGAAGGCCCAAAGTGCAGTGACACAAGAACAACTCGAGGCATACATGGAAGAAGAAAGGAGACTGGAAGCTGAAAGAAGTAGAATTGGTGTTTGTCTGCCATCTGATGAACCTGAAACCAAGAAACCGAGAGAGATGTAGATTCTTGGGGAATTTTTTATGTGAATAATTATTAAAGCTTTTTTTCATTTAAATCAATCAGTTATATTATCGTCTGAATGTTAAAAACATTGTTAAGGTTAGGTTCTTCAAAGTCCCATCTTGAGCTAAACATGCTGTCATACCAATCATCCAGTTCATAAACATGTTTAGGTCGATCGTATTCAGAGGCCAAAGCTTCGCAAGCTAAAAAATATAGAAATTATTAATCTTAAATTTAAAAAATTTATTTAAAACATACACAACATAGGCTCTGGAGGTGGGGGTGGTGGCATTGATGCACGACTCGCAAGTTCTTTTTCTTGAGCCTCTTTCTTATGCTTTTCCATCAATTGGGCATGTTTGGTAGCAGCCTCCAAATGTTCAATTATCATACCAGATATCTTTGTAGGGTCATTGGTTCCAGTCACATTGTATAGGGAACTAGCGTCTGAGGACTTCATCAAAGTCATGGCCACTTGATCTTTAACAGATGGTCCTTGGTTATCTGATATTTGCGAAAGCATTTGATTGGCAAAAAAGGTTTGACAGTATTCCGCGTAAGTCTGATAATACTCAGCATGTGCAAGAGAACTACCACTGACACAGGCAGCAACAGCTGCAGTAAAAGGATCCGGAATACCACTAGGCAAAAGAATTGATGAAGCTGCTGAATCTCTTTGCTCTTTCATAGCCTATAATTAATTGATTAAATAAAAATTTAGGGTTTACCTGCAACATCATTGTATTCTCAGCAGCATATCTCTTGGGAATGGCAAGAGAGACACGTATTGGTTTACCACCAAGACCAATGTGATTCTGCATTTCTATTAGAGCTTTATCCATATCTGCCTCTGCGCCAAATCTAACGAATCCATATCCTTTGCTCTTACCATTGCTTGAGACAATTTTGGCTGATCTGCATGAGTTGTATTTTTTAAAGACGTTAAAAAGCGCTACATCATCAACCTCTTCAGTTAATTCACCAACAAAGAGGGAATAATCGCCCCCGCCAAGGCTGGATGAACCGTAACTTGCATGATTAAGTTTGAAGCGTTTACTCTATCAAAATACATTAAATAATATTGATGATCTTACAGGTATTCCTGGAATCGGTTTGCCATTGAGTTTAAGCATAGCATCTCTAGCATGATCAGAGTCCACAAACTCAATAAAACCATAACCGAGTGTCTGTCCGGTTACCTTATTTCTAATTATTTTGACACTAAGCGGATATTCATTATTAACTTCAAATATCTTTATAATAAGATTCTCATCCATGTAAGGTTCAAGCTAAAGATATACAACTCTGGGAACTTACATCTCCCATCCATATTGTATGCGAGAAATTTTGCATTATGATTAATAATTTGTTACAAGACGAAAATTTTCAAATTAACTAATCTTTACAACAAAAGTAAATTCTTGCAAATGTGAATAAAAATTGTTGCAGTCTGTTTTAGTATTAGTCATGTTCAAAATTCTGCCAAAATGTACTAATTTTGTGTCTCCTGTCAAAGTTAAGCCTTTGAATATAATATTTTCAAAATGCTTTTCTTCTAATGTATCCTCAGCTAATAGGATGGCTGATTTTGGCAAGTATATTGCCAACTGTTTGCCAAAATATGTCCAAGAAGTTCAACTATCACCTACAACTCATGAAATGGAGATTATGATTCATCCAGATGGTATTATACCAGTCTTGAGTTTTCTGAAATATAATCAAAATTGTCAATTTTCAAGTGTCTCTGATATAACAGCCCTCGATATACCTCAGAGAAAATACCGATTTGAGATTGTCTACAATCTTTTATCGCTCAGGTAATTTTTTTCTTTCAACATTGTTATGATCAGATTTAATTCGAGAGTTCGTGTCAAGACTTATACTGATGAGTTGACACCAATTGACTCTACATCAAGTCTCTTTCAAGCAAGTAACTGGTATGAAAGAGAAATTTGGGATATGTACGGTGTTTTCTTTGCCAATCATCCTGATCTGCGTAGAATTCTTACTGACTATGGATTTAAAGGACATCCACAGAGAAAAGATTTCCCCTTGTCTGGTTATAACGAAATGAGATATGATGAAAACCAACATAGGGTTGTTATTGAACCTCTTGAGTTGGCACAGGAATTTCGCAAGTTTGAATTCAACACTGCCTGGGAACACTTCCCCAATTTCAAAGATGAAAAGAAAAACATGCTTAAAATCAAGCCCAAGGAGGATTCTACTGACCCAAAAAAGATTAGTTAAAGTTTTCCAGACAAATAAATTAGTAAAATAAGTTGTTTTATTCACTGTACAAACAAGGATTAGCTTAGACTTTATCAATAATTTTAGGCCGCTTTGAGCTTAACATTCCCGAATCATCTTCATCGTCTGATTCAACTTTCTTTTGCAGAACAGCCTTAGGTTGGGTACTTTAAAGGAATAAAGATGTCAGAAATATTATTTTAAATTAATATGGAAGAGAACTTACTCCTTGTAAGCTTTAGTCCAGTAAGGGTCCTTCTTTGCTGCTTCTGCATGCTGAAGAATGGCTGCACGAATGTCTTTTTCAGCAAAATCTTCATTTGGTTTGTTTTTGAGAACCAGTTTTTGGACCATGTATTTGTGCATACTGCCTTCACTTCCACCGCGAGGATCAATCCTGTTGGGCATTTTGGATTGGGCTTCTTTGAGCTTTCTTGCTTCATGCTCTTCCCTAGAAAGTAAAAAAATAAATAAATTATTGCGAGAATAAATTAAGCAAAATACGTACTTTATAGAGTCCAACGCATTTTGAACAGCATGAACAGCAACTTCTGATTCAGTTTTATGGTATCTGTATTTCTTTCCATATTTGCCCATATCTGTAACTTCATCTTCACCATAAGTTAACAGAATTGGCGCAATAAACGAATCACTTCCCGTATTCAGTCCTCTCTGTCTTGTTCTACTCATCTGAAATGAAAGAAAAATATGGAGCAAATGAAATTTAAAAAGAGACACATTGAAGGAGAAACATACATCAGTAGCCTGTCGGGCTGAGCACATGAGAGCTCCATTGCAAGAGCCTCCTTGAGCGTCATAGTAAACAGAGGCAGTACCATCAGAAAATGCAGAATATATTTGGTTGGTTTTAGCATGCCAGTTAGCTCTGACGACACTTCCCTGTTTTCTAGGTATACGATGAACCTCCTTGAATGTATCTCTTCGAATGAAAACAAGATATCCTGGCTGAGATTCTCGTTTGTCTTCTGATACGGCAGCAATAATCATTTTATCATTAGGACTGTAGTTAACTTCAGTTTGAGCAAAATTGTTGGGCAGCCCGGAAATCATATCAGAATGACCCCGTTCAAAGAGCCTCAGATCAAACTGCCTATGGATAATGAGAAATGTTAAATTACTTGCAAGTATCGTCAAAAGCTCTGGTTGCAATAGAAAGAGAATTCCATGACCAGGCAATTGAGGTAACATCTACATTGGCGGCATGGGCTTTTTCACATTTCTTTGAGGGTTTAATGCAATGAGTACGTATATCCCAGATTTGGATAGATCCGTCACGACAAGCACAAGTGATTAAGTTTCCTTCTCTAAAAGATTACAAGAAGTTGAACAAACTTTGAATAATCAACACATGTGGGAATTGTCTTTTGACCTCTTGCATCTCTACATTTGATGCAAATTGTGTGTTTTGGGATTCTAGTTTCACACATGTGAGTTTCCTTCTCTTGCAAGTCCCAAACTCTGATTGTAGAATCAAGAGAGGATGTAATGAAAACACTATTCTCAATAGGATGCCAAATACCTCCTGTAATACAATGAGTATGTCCGTAGGCACCGGAAGGATTTGTTATGTAAGGATATCCCCTCACAGTGTCAGCCACTTGCTCTCCTTCTCTTGAGACAATTCTAGCCATAGGAGTGGCAGTGAGAATTAACAAGTTATCTCCCGAAGGGGAAAACTCTAAATTATAAATCTGATTTTCCTCATGAACACTAAAAGATTTAAAAGGTTTAGTACACTTGTCCATTCCAGCAAAATCCCAAAGTTTAACCTGAAAATCTAGACCTCCAGTTGCGACTCGAGAACCAGAAGCGTCAATATGCATGGCTGTGAGAGTTTTGTGTCCATGACATAAGGGAAATTCTGATTCGTCGGGAATGAAATAAGGAGAATTTAATTTCTCGGTCAATTCATCATCACTTTCCACCTCATCTTCATCATCATCCTCTTCTTGAGACTTATCCTTGGAAATTTTACTGTTATTAATTTTTGACTTTTTCTCTGTGTCTATTTTCGAAGAGTAAGTAGAGGGAGTAGGATTTAGCCTGCTGTTGTTTATAGCCTGCTCAGCCTTTTTATTGTTAACTTCATTTCTAAGAGTTGCAAGCATTTTTGACTCATTGAATATTTGCATAAAGTCAAAATTCTTTGCCTTTTTATTAGACTGGAAAGAGGAAAACCCAAGATTCTTCTGTAATTCATTTTCACTCATTTTCAGAATAACAACTCTGTAAAACAAAAAGAGATGACATTTCCCTTGAAAAATATTTTTTAGGATAATTTACTTACCTATTTGAATTTTGAAACTTCAAGTTTGAGTTGCTCTATAATTGAGACGTTTAATTACATGAATACTGCGATTACTTATAGGCTATTCAATTCTTTTCAAGAACAAGTTTTCTGAACTCATTTCGTATTCGAATGTAGAAACATTAATCACTGGTTAATAATCAGCCATTGTTAATCACTTTCTCTTATGAGGAATCCTCATTGATGATTATTTTTTAAATGTCTACTTACAAATATTCAAATGATTATAACTAGTTATATTTCTTTCCTTTTGTCGCCGCATGAGAATTTCTGAATGATAATTTTTTCACAAATTAAAGGTTTGAAGATTTCTAATTTGATAATGAGAGAATGAGTCATGACTAGAAAAAATAAGTTGGGAAAATTTATCAAAATTTATATTATTTTAAGGTAATAATAATATAATACAATCTATTTATAGTTCATAAAGTTATTCATAAATAGAAAGAAGTTAGAAGGACATATCAAATTAATTAGTGAAAAAACTTTGGATTGCACAATCATTTACAATTTCTCGAATTCAACCATGGCCTCATTAAGCTCCATAAACACCAGCTTGGCAATGTTTTCGTATTCTGTATTATTCCACTATTGAGAGAAAAGACATATAACTGTGAGAATATGAAATATAAATGATTGATCACTAACTTTATCCGGATGTACAACACGAGCAGCTTTCTTGTAATTTTTCTTGACCTGATCAGGCGTCAATAAATCATTTATGGTAATTCTGTTCCATTTGACACCATCCCAAAGTATATTCGGAAGAGTACAGAGTAAGCTTCTAATGTTTTTCTGTTTTCCATCACTCCATTCCAAAACCTGTAATGTACATAAATGGAGAGTGTCAGTTTAAGAAATTGATAAAAAGAAGTAGACTATCCTCATGAGTATATCAAAGAGACCTAGCTAAACTTGTTTCGTACAAAAACAATAAAAACTAGCCGTTCCTGTGGGATATATTACCTAGAACGAAATATTTTAAATATTATTTTTTATAATCTTAATCTATATTCATTAAAAATAAATTTTAACTTTTCGAGTTTATGCTTTCCTTTGATAGAAAATAAGAACAGAAGAAAAAATTCCTATTGAACATTTTGTTTTAAATTTTATTCAAATATGCATAATTTCACTTGAGGTTGTCAAATTTTCAAATTTGCGCCACTATTTTTAAATGAATTTTACAACGAGAAATGATAAAATTTTTTGAATTATTTGATACGCTATGATCTTTTTAAATCATATTTTCACGTCAAATTAATATTACATTCTGAATGCACCCTAAAAAATCAACGATTTATGCATATTAGAACTTCAAAATTTTTTTTTGAAATCGGCGATTGCGGATTATGACTATCTTTCAGTAGCAGAGAATAGAAAAGTGTAGGGAGAAAAAATATTCGTCTTTCTCTATTATTTATGCTCAAAAATACCTCATTTTATTTTGCAATACTCTGAAGGTTGAAAATCTAGTTTTTTTATCAACGTAAAAACCCAGAGATTAGCCTACATTTCAAAAGTGTATATGAAATTCATATCTCAACTCACTCTTTTATTTTCAGGATCAAGGTTAGCACGGGACTTTTCCTTTAATAATTCATTCACAGTCTTGGAGCTATCAGGCTTACCATTTTCTCTTGTTTTAAAATCACCGAGAAGGTCGTCGAAAAAGTCTGAATTTTTGCTTTGATTATGTGAGGGTCGACTGGAGTTTGGGGGGTTTGTTCTGGTACTTTGAGGAATGTCTGTATATGAATTGTTGGATGGAGTTTTGGGATTCGAATAGCCTAAAGAGAACCAATATCAAGCAAATACAGTAAAAATCAAATCTACTCATGTGATTATAAGTATAGAAATAAGTTATTACTAATAGGCGGCTATTCCCCTTTTTAGGACCCTAAAATAAGTTTTTGAGCTTGAAATTCCGATGCATATTTCTTAACGACTCGCATAATCTTCATGTGTGATGTAGCTCCTATCCTTGGCATTTTGAGAATGAATTGAATTGAATAAGGGTTTGTAGAAAAAACATTTGCAGACCAATGAAATGAGAGACCTCAAGCGCCTAAACTTTATTCATGAAAAGGAGATGGTTTTTTAAGAGATAGGATTAACGTGTGACTTTGTCTGACAATTTGAAATCAACATTAGGAACTAATAGTAAAGTAATCAGAACTTGAATTGGATTAATTTTGGATAGAAATGAAAATAGACCTCAAACAGGCAAAAAGACTTTTAGATCTTTTTGATGCCCTAATTATTACTAATAATTCTGGTTGATAGGAATAACAGATCAATGTCCAATGCAAGACAGATCATCTACTTGCACATCAAAAGAATACGTGATTATATCAGACAAACTTTGAATGAATTCAAATCATTTTTCCTTCTTCCAATTTGAACAAGATTCAATAGATAGACTTGACTAGTAGTTTTAAAATACTTCAGAAATATGTATTTTCTCCTATGCACCAGAGAATCGCAATTATTTTGATAAATGTAACAAGTAAACCAATAACTGTATTTCAGGAAAACGAAAGAAATTCTAAACACATGCTAAAAATATATCCAAACAGAAAAATCAAAGTCGATTTTCTATTGATTTCTAATGCATCAATTGTTATATTTCCAATTCGTTAAAATCTAGATGTTATGATCAAACGGTATGTTGTTTATGAATGGAGCACTAAAGAAGTCAGTTGGAATACTTGGCATAAAATTCAAGATTCAGGGTTTTAATATAATATTAAAATTGATTACTTGTGGGTATAGTAAAATTTCTATTGTAGTAAGTGGTCTCCTGTGTCAAATGGAGTAAATTAGGTGCTCTAGTTATTAACCCTCTTCGAACCCGTTAAAATGCAGCGATCGCCTAAAACTGTTGATCGAAGGAGTTAATGATGTCTCAAGAATTCCTTCAATTTGTAGTTAAGACAATGATTAAAATGATTTTTTTTCACTCACTAAAGCCATCTTTAAATTGTTGTGTATTCGGACTAGTCTTGAAATTGGAATTTTTCGACGTGGAATTATTGAAAATGTCATCGATATCTCCATTAAAGACTTTGGCCGACTCGAAATTCAAGAAGGAATCGTTATCATCGTCGTTGAGATTAAAGAAGGGATTCGTATTTGTGGAAGATTTTGGAGGTTCCCCTGATGGACAGCTTCCCTCAAACCCAAACCAATCATTTGAAAATGTTGTAGCTGAATGATTTTCCTTTTTATGGGTTGACTTGGTATCTTGCGCTGTCTTTGGTCGACCGTTAAGGACATCAAATATGTCTTCTTCATTAGCCTTATTCTATAAAGATATGTGTGAAAGATTATTATTATTTTAACTATAAAAAGTATTTTTCATTCATTTTCAAGTCATATTTGATGTTCTATTCTTTTAATATTGACAATTTCTATCGAAAAAGAAAAACTAGAAAGTCTGTTAAACTATTTGTCCAGCGAAAATCTACACTCGAATTCAAAAATGGAACCAGATCCTAGAGGAGAGAATGGACAGTGTAGGTGTATTATAATAGTAGCTATCCAAGAGTCACCTGAAACAATCCTTGATGACATAGTTTTCCACATTGCAATAAATAATTATTTATAAATTAATCAAACAAAACTTTGAGATGTTTAAAATTGTACTAAGCATCTAGCTTTATGTAAATATTCTGGGTTAACCAAGGAAACTATAATTATAGTAATATTGATCTAGGAAAAGACTTGAATGTTTATTGACCAGTTAGAACCAGTTAGAGACGGTTTATCCAATCATCTCAAAAATCTTACCTCCGAACTTTCACTGGCTTGACTCGGCTTCATGAAAATGTTCTCTTCACTGAGCCTTTCATTTTTTGAGATATCATCGTCCGATCTTTAGTATGGGAAAAAAGTGATGAGAATTATAAAAAATTATATTATAGTTATTACAGTTGACGTAAAGATGAGTATTAACTACTTTTACAATAAAGTTTTTTGAATAAACTCAATGATCGGATAATGTAGAATTTTTCACTGTTTTTGGGATCACAGCATATCAATCTAACTCGAAAGGAGATTGTCTTCTCACACCCAGATGTTAGTTTTCGGATGAGCAAGTGTCGATTCCATAAGAGGGTCAAATTATATTCAACTCAGATGGTGGCAGATATAGACGTGTTTCGTCCTCATTAGGACTCGTCAGTACACCATAGCTAGCATTCATACCCGGGTCATCTAACAACTAGGCTAGCGTGAGTTGAATTTTATGGAATCGACACTTGTTTATCCGAATTCTAACATCTACAGGTGTGAGAATACAATCTCCATCAAGTTAGATTCATACTTTAGATTTCATACTATTGATAACCTGTGACCACTTTTGGCTAGTAGGTTAAAAATGTCTAAAAACATTGTAATTATTCAAAACAACCAGTTTGTAGGTAGTGTCAAAACTAGACTAAAATACTACAACTAATCCGAGAGATTTTGAGTTAATTTCCTTCGAGTTAGCTGAAAAATTCAGAGATTCTATATCTGATAATATTGACAAGTTTTTCATATTCGACATGTTAATCTTTGAAACTGATAAAACTCAGTAGGTTGGTAATCTTCCAAATTAAACTCACGAGGGCTGATTTGTCGGGGGAATGTACTCATCATTGGCTTGTTCATGTTTGTTCTCTTCGCTAATATTGAACCGACCAAAATCATTCATTATTGACTGATACTCATCATTTGAATCGAATGGGAGATTGGACTCAAAGTCAAAGCTATTGAATTCCCAAGGAAATATCAACGTGTCTGATAACGGGTACATCCAGTCACAAATTTCTACTGACAACTTGACATTGAAATCATCTGCATAACGACGTGTAAAGCCAACCATTTGGTTTGAATCCGAAAGATTATCCAAATACTTCCTAGGGATAACAAGGAGTTTAAAATTTCAGCCCGATTCGAAAGTTAAAAACTCACTTTGTAATCTTTATGTGTTGCATTTCCTTCTTTAGCATAAATGTAGACATGCGAAATTCACAAATTTTGATGCTAGAGACAGACTCATCCAGTTCACTGCCATCTTGATGTCCTGATCTTGCATGGTACACGATGAAGGTCAAGTCTCCAGCAGCGTATAAATCTTTCATATTGAAACGTATAGAGTCATATTCTACACGAAATTCTCTACAAAAGTTGAGATACTCTTTGATTACTTTTTCGAGATTTTATTTAAAATCAGTTGAAAGAAAGGACTCACATTAGTTCATGATATCGCATTAGATTTGTATAGAGTAATTGATCTTTTGAGTAGATCCGAACATATGGTCGGCATCCATTTCTAAAAAAGGGGAGAGGATCATCATTAATTGATTAATTAGGGATTGAGGAGGAACAATGACTTACTTTTCTCTGTTGAATATAGGTATGGGACTTATTTCAATACTCTTTAGTTTCACAGCACAGTAGTGGGGAAGGATTTCTCGAGATGTTCTCGACATTTTAGCGACATAATCTATGTATCTAAAAAAATGGGATTAGTTGAATAATACAAACAAGGTAGAGCACTGATGAACAAGTTTTAAACTTGCCTAATTTGAGATGGCTTCAAGTGAGGATTCGAAGACTTGGAACAAAACAATTGAATCGCTGGTGAGGGATTATTAAAGGTTTTCGATAGACAGAATAGACAACAGACAATAAATCCACACAAATTTCTACCATCATCACATTGAAAGAAGCAAATATTATCATTGGACTCATTGAGGAACAACAGGGCCTTCAGACAAATCTCAATCTGAAAGAAAGTTATAGTTTACCGAAAGAAATTAGACTATTATCTAACCTTTTTGTTGGAAAAGAATCTATTTTTCGTACACCTTTTTAAGCTTAAGCTAATTTGATATAGAGTTGGGAATATGTGAGTTTTACAGAGATATCAATTTTTTCATTATGAATTTGAATATGATAGAGATTTTTTGGAGTCCAGATTATGTTGCCTATATTCATCGTTTGATGAAAAAAATTTGGAAAAATATGATCCTTTTTCAAATTTCGATTTGGCGGCAAAATTTAATTTTATTGAAAACTTTTATTCATTAAAATGTGGTAAAATAGTCAAAAAATTTGATTTTCAGGTTCAAGATTAGATAAGAAAATCGGTTATGCTAAATCTGTTCTAATGCATAACCTCATTATCGTTTGGGAGCTGAATTTCGAAATTTTATCATTTTCACTTGTTGAAATCAATGAAATATCGATTAATTGAAATCCCTCAAAAATGGGTTCGAATGTTTATTGGCGATTTACATGTCTAATTGTGATCCTAAAAAATCCCAAAAGTCGGATTTGAAATTTGAAAAATGACCATATTTATCTTAAAAAAATTTTTTTCGAAAAAATATTTAACATATTCGAAATCAAAATGAAAATATTGTAATCTTGAATGTACAGTGAATTGGATAGATAACGCCTCGCCAATTAAGAGTCTTACTTCAACCCTTGGTAAAATTGAGCTATAAAGAAGAAAAGAAAAAGAGGGGAGGGGCTGCTTAGGATTTTGGAATGAATCGTTTTTATCATTTTGCTGACTAATGTCTTGCATTTTGTAGGTAGAAGACGAAAATAGATTCTGGGTGAATATGAGCTCTTTATTTTCGTCGGTTCTCATCAGACCCTACACCGACATATGTATTTATACAGAATATTAATCAATGAAATGTGAAAGTTCGTATGGGTCAATCAGAGCATTTATTTGTAACCGGTTGGAGGGTAGATTTCAACTAACCTCTCCACCCTTCAACCGGTTACAAATAAATGCTCTGATTGACCCATACGAACTTTCACATTTCATTGATTAATATTCTGTATAAATACATATGTCGGTGTAGGGTCTGATGAGAACCGACGAAAATAAAGAGCTCATATTCACCCAGAATCGTTTTTAGTTTTTTGAAATCATCATCCAATGAATTCTCTTCGATTCAGGATTAAACTTTAAATATATGCTACTCAGAAATCTAACCAAATTTAGTCAGCTCATGTAGAATTTCATCTTCTATTGAATGGTATAAATTTTCTTTTGAGAAAAATCATTATAACTAAGTTATAGCATTTATGTTATTCAAGGCCATAGATGAATATTTTTAATTTTACCTAAGAAAGAAAAAAATTCTCTTTTCGATGATGTATAAATCACTACATTGAAAATTACCCGCCTATTCATCCTAGAAGTTGAACATAGCAAGATTGGAAAAAACTAATTCAACCTCATTGGTCAGTGAGATTTGCGGCACAAAGGTACAAGTAGGAAAAATGAAAGGAGCAGAGCTATGGTAAGGCGTTATCTATCCAATTCACTGTACTTGTATTGGCATGTAAAGACTGATGAGTATGCCTGAAATATAGCGCTTATCTCTCAACAAATTTGGGCATCCCCTTGGATTTTGAAAATATTGAGATTTCTGTAAAAATCTCATCTTCACATCAACCAACTTTTGTATTGTAACTTTTATTCGAGGAATCGACTGATAAAGATTCTTCTGAGTAAAAATGCACAGGATATTCATTCATTTTCTAATAAACATTTTAAAGAAATAGACAACATAAAAATTAAAAAATAGTGATCAAATGAATACGTTTCCCATTCATTTCATGAAGTAGTAATTGTGAGGTGTAGGTTAAAAAATTTAGAGTGTATTTATCAATAATAATATTGATATTCAATGAACGTCAAAAATAAATGGTAAGAGATCTATTGTAGTAATACTGTATAATGGAGAAAATTTAAGGAAAAAGCAAATTCGAGCTTTTATATTTATAATTGTAAGATTTAAAAAATAACATTGTCATCAATCTCTAATACTGGTATAATTTAAATAAACTGTATTAATAAGGTTATAAAGATTCTTCGATAAACTCCTTTCTCTTAAATCTTGATCCCCTGGAGACCATCTATCTATGATGACATTGATATATTGACTCCCTAGAAGGAAATCAACTCAACTAGAAACCTCTCAGATTTGCAATAAATATTTGTTCTCCTTTATTCCTGAGGATATAACTGAGATTTTAATCATAAGAATGAACTCTGACCATTGTCACAAATCAACAAAATTCCAGCTCAATGCTCCAATTATACAATTGGAGATTTATTTTAATTTTCATATTTTTTCACCCAAATGGCACCCTAAATTAAGAAAATCAAAGGAGACATGGCTATTCCGTTATTAAAAAATTCTCTAATTTGGCTGATGGAAAAATACAAAATAACACATGACTCACTGTTTTATCAAGGCGAGTCACTTTGGAGTTATCGAAGCAGCAATCATAATATTTTCCATTGAATTGAGTTACTGAGGGATATTTTTTTGTAGACAGGTTGAAAACTCGATAATTTCCTTGTGGATATTTTTCTAGAATAGACATTTCATAATGGGCTAAGCGCTCATCGCTAAGGTAGTCCATGACTGAAAAAAAAATTGTTTACTCAATATAAAGATTCTGGCTTAAGAAAAAGATGAATTAAGTTGAACTTACCGCCAATACGGCGTGTTATCATTTTGAGTCGATGGGGCACCTTTGAACTTGGACTATAAAATAGACGTATAGGGTTAGTTCTTTTTATATTTTTCTTTGGGAAACTGAAGATTTGAAAGACATGATTAACCCTTTCAGGTAGGCGGTTATTTTATGACCCCAAAAATTATAATTTAATCATTTAAAAAAATGAATTCACATGTATCATGTATTTATTAATTATCTGAAAACTTTTGCAAAGATTTCTAAATAAATTTAGTTAATTCTTTTTTTTCAACTGCTTTGATGAAGATTACAGAAATTTTTAGGTTTAAAAGGGTTAAGGGTTCAATTATCTAGAGATTTCATTATACACTATTTAAAGACTTTTGAAGATAATTCAAGACAGTTTTAAGAGATTTCCTTACTCGCTTTCAGTAAATTTGGCTCCATTCTTTATATTTTTAAATATATCCTTTGCACTATTCTTGAATATTTCAAAAACCTCCTCAACTTTAATGGATGGTTCGTCTGGAGGAACTTCACCGACAGGTGTCTTGACAGATGACTTTGGTCGTTCCGGAACACTCTCACTTGATCCAATATAAATGAAAGCCTTTTCTTTAATCCTAAGAAGAGGTTCTCCAGGATTGATACCCTGAACTTTAGCAATTTCAGAGACGTTTGTCACAACTTCTTGGATACCTGGTCGCATTGTAGGGTCCAAAAGTAGCATGACACCTAATGAAAAACTTGATGGATATTTTTTTAAATGAAAAATCAGACTCAAACGTACTAATCAGTGACTCGAGAATATTATGGCTATGGTTTTGTCGATTTGGCAAGGAATATTTTGCATTGAGAATGGCAAGTTTTGATGAATCCTCAAAGGGATGAAAATTGGCAGTTAAGTAGAAAAGAATGCATCCTAAAGCCCAAATATCCATAGTTTCAGTAATGGGATAATTCAAAAATAAATCTACGATTTCTGGAGGCCGATACATGGGAGTAGTAACTGTTTCCATCTGAAAATAATATTTTTATTCTAAACTGTTCAGAAATATTGATTAGAGAAATGATGAAAATTTTTTTTTCACACACGCAAACCATTCAGGGTTAAAAAGTCATTAATATAAAAATATAGATTCTAAAACGAAATATTATCTTTCAAATCTTATCAGAGTATTTCCTTCAAATTTTGAATGAATAAATTCGAAAAAATCTGTATTTCAAAGCTCACTTGTTCTTGGAGTGCCTTTCTCTCTGAGAGAGTCCAATTGGAATTGGGAAAATGGCATTCAGTGGTTGCACTGCCAAAGTCGCATAATTTAATCATCATTTGATTGGATATTAAAAGATTTTCTATTTTCAAGTCTCTATGAATAAGTTTCTCGGATCTGTTGTGAAGGAACTCAACAGCGAGAGATGTCTGATAAAATATTTTGAGTATGTTATCCATACTCAATAAATAATTGGAATGAGGAGTTGGCATGAATTGTGATACATCACCCAGGGCACATAATTCAGTAACAATGAGAAATTCGTTCATTTTCTCATGGGTATCCGACTTAATTCTAGCAGCGTAAAAAAATTCAAGAATATGCGGATGATTTGTAAGCATTTTCTGAAAAAGGAATGAAAAAGTATATTCACAAAATATTATTCAAAGTTGTTGTATTTTTAATATTCAATTGATTTTTGCATACCATGAATTTAATTTCCTGATAAATCACATTTTGAGATTCACTGCTTTGTACTAAAATGCGCTAGAAAAATAAAGAGTAATAAAATTACCTTGATAGCACAGGATTTATTCGATGATAATTCGCTCGCCTCATAAATTAAGGAAAAACCTCCTGAAAGTTAAAAAATAAAAGGATACCTTTAGCTATTAATCTTTTGATTTTAAGCTGCTTTCCAGAGACTTCTAACGTTTTCCCTGTGTAATTGGAATAATTTTTCAGCGAGCTTGCATTTGAAATGAAATTGAAAGCTGATTTTATAAAATCTCCCATAAATAATTAATTTTGAGCGAAATTGAAGACTTAAACAAGTTAGATGTTTGTGTAGTATCCTTTCTTTGAATGGGTCTCATATTCTATGAACATATCGGAGGGACAAGAATAATTCTGTGTAAACAATGCGAGAACCCGCTAACAAATCGCAACGAAATACTCAGTACGAGGTTTACAGGTGCTACAGGTCGTGCTTTTCTATTCAATAAGGTTGTAAATATTAAATTCACCGATATTCAAGTTAGTTTGATATTTTATTTGTTAAATTATTGATGCTCGATTGTTATAATTATTTTGGTATATAGGACAGAGTCATGCTTACCGGTAGGCATTTAGTTAGGGATGTTCAGTGTCTCCGTTGTAATACTAAACTTGGCTGGATGTATGAACATGCTATGGAAGAAAGTCAGCGCTATAAGGAAGGCAAAGTTATACTTGAAAGAGCTCTGGTTATGGAAACAGAAGGATTTTCTGAACTTTGTTGGTGATAATCTTAACACTTTTATGATACTAACTACTTTTTTCAAAACTAATATCAGAAATATAAGTTATATTTTTCTCTAAAATATCATGTTCTATTTTTTTCAATAAATACTTCAATTTCTTTAAGTAACACATCATCCAATTCATCTTTCTCTTCTCTGACATTGATCCATTTATCAGTTTCTTCAACATAAGTGTACCTTTTAGGTCCGGATATGGGCGAGGATACCCATATTTGTTCATTCGGAGAATTTTTGTTTAGTACAAATGTGTCCTGGCCAATTTTAACAGTTAAAACTCCATCAGAGCACTTTACATCTGAGATATTATCCACTTCGACTATCAAGTTGTCAACTTTTTCTGAGAGGCTCTCCAATTTATCAATGACAAGTTTTTCAAAATCATGTTTGATATTTTTCGAAATGTCTCTAACGGTTATTTGAAATACAGATTCTGCGTGCACATTATTGTAATTAAGTATATTTTTGCTGCAAGACCGAAAAATTTTGCAACCTAATTTTAACATAACAACTTTTGACAAGTTTTTATATCAAGACTTTAAATAGAGACAATATTCAAATAATTTGATAATTTATTTTTCAATAAAAATAAGCAGTGAGATGTCCGTAGATTCTGAATTTCTATTTCCTCATTTAAATACCAAACTTACGATACCAAAAAGAGCAAAGTAATTCCAATCGACTAAACTTTGAAAAAGACCATCAGATAAAAAAAATAATTTCAATTTTGTTGACTCGTTAATTTCCATCATTAAATCCAATAAGTGGAATATTGTCAAGTAAAAAGAAATTTAAACTGATTTTGAAGAGATTTGTTAGATAATTTACTAAAATTTGGATCCAAGTCTATAAAGAATGAATCATCCACAATTCATCTGAATATTTTGTTAAGAGTCCTGAAACTCATCCGAGAAGAGGCCTTAAAGTTTCACCAAGGTCAAAGCGCAGATTTCGAGGAAAATCTTACAGTAAATGATTTTTTGTTAAATTAATCTAGAATCGTCTATTTGCAATGGGAACACAAGATTATTGTCTTGTTAAGCGCCTTGATATTCTAGACAATATCTTGACCGCAATTAGTGAATTCCACGAGGATCTACTTCAATCTGAAGATTCTGTTGCAATGTTAAGTTTAGATTTTCTCCACTCGGACGAGTTGATTTTGACAATAGGTTACTCGAAAGAAGTTTTTGCTTTTCTTAGTAACGCCGCTGAAAATAAGAGAAAACCGAAGGTATTTGTAGCTGAAACGTTTCCAAAAGGAGATAGTCTTGAAATGGTCGAGGATTTGTCCAAGCTAAACATTTATTCGATCCTGATTCCCTTTAGTCACATCTATTCCCTCATGACCAAGGTTAACAAAGTCATTATCGATTGTTACTCTGTTTTCATTGATGGGACGATACGATGTCAGGCGGGAACTCTTTCTATTATCCAGGCAGCGAAAAAGTTTAGTGTTCCCATTTACGTATGCCTTCCAAGTTATAAGCTTATTCCGTATCCTCCATTTTTCCATTTGTCAAAAGTTTCAGAAAAAACCTTTCCTGAAGATTCTTCAAATCATACTACTCTAAATGAGTTTAGCAGTAAACGTATGTCTAAAATACTTTTTAATTCATTTAATCTAAAAAACTCAAAATATTCTCCAACAGGTCTTGAGGATGACATAAATGCATACTATTCAAGAGTCATGACACTTCCCTATGATAGTAAAGAACTCCTCAGACTTGACGATCCATTGGTGAATTTATGGTCTCCCAAGTTTGATTATATACCAAGTGGGAACGTTGACCTCTTCATTACAAGCCAGGGTGGCCAATCACCATCTTATCTCTATGCTATGGCCAGGGAATTCTTTCATCCCAGTGATATTGCCTCAGCTAAGAATTTCTTTTAATTCTAAACCACCATACTGAATTCTCAACCCAATAAATGTACGAAAATTACATTGTTTTCTTTTTAACGACCTTTAAAGGAGTAAGAATCAAACTAGAATCAAAGAGAATTATGGAAACATGAATATTTAAAATAAGTAATTAAAATTTTGGTAAATTTTGATATGAATTAACATGAAAATTTTGGTCGTGTAATGATTTTTAATGCATCCAATTTTTTCTCTCACTTTTGAATAAAAATTGAATCCATTAAAATTAATTCACCTGCGTTTAAAGTCCCTTTTATCACTTTTTTAAGAGACCACATAATTTAATGCTCTCCAAAATCAGCCTCAAGGCTAGCAACACGAACCAAATAATAATTCATAAGAATACATACTTCAGAGACGATCTACCTCGTAGATTAGCGTTGGAGAAATGCCTTATTTACTATTACTTTTATACCCCATACAAAAATTTTATGAGCAACATTTTCAATTAACTGAAGACTGATTAAGAGAGTTAATCCAGTGGTCTGGATGTAACACTAAAAAAAGGTATTTCTTCACTGCTAGGTCATAAATTAGAGAGTCTTATTTCTGAGGCAAGGTGTATTAGAATTAGAAATGCAAGAATAAAATTTTGAAAATTAAAAAAATAAAGTTTCTTCGTGAAAAATAAGGTTTTATCATGGAGAATTATTGAGAATTACAATTCGATCAATAAATTAAGGTGTGATAGAATCTTGTCTTCTTTTATCAAAAATGAACAGAAAATTCATCTTTAGGGGAAGATTGTAAAGGATTCTTGTGTACATTGGTTCGAAAAGAAGAAAATCTGGTTAGAATTTTGCCAAAATTTATTAAGCTCTTTCTTTACTAGGTGTGTGTTGGCGGGGAGATTAAAAAAACAACAGAATCGGGAATTAAAGTTGAGATTACAACAAGTTGAGCCATCTCGCAATTGACACAAAAATAGTAGTAGTTGACCTCTTAAAACTTCAGAGGGGCTAGAGAGTGGTTATTAATGCCACAATTTCTCTCTTTGATTCTACAAGTAATCATTACTTAGTAATGGAGGAATCGAATTGTATTTTATTACTTTAGGACAGTAAAAAGAATTGAAACAAAATCCCTTTTAAATTTCCTTTGATGTTCAAGATCGGTCTGAGTGGGAAATAAAATTCATTCAACACGTGATCTGTTCCCAGTGAGAATGTTGGCCTGTCAAAGTGTTTTGAAGATTGGTTTGTCCTTAACTCGATGCAAGATCATGTTAAACACTTCTAGGCTTATTATGGCTTTGGTTGGATCTTTTACATTTTTTTGTAATGTACAAATATGAAAATTCTATGATTTCAACAAAGAATGACGTCGTTAGGCCGATAGAAAGCGAACAGATTCCTCCGATTCGAGAAATTAATACTGAAATATCTGATACCAGGCGTTCCTCTTCAACAATTGTATCAAAGTTTTGACGCTTCAGCCGAATGTGGGTATAGTGATGGGAATCTTCAAAATTCAACGTATCATCAACCACTTCGTTCTCGGTGGAAGACTGTTCAATTTGACTTTTAATAAACCTTTTCGTCTCGCTGAGCGAGTCGCTTCCAACTGCCCGGTATAATTCTTTGAAATTTTTTAAATTTGACACAGATGGTTTCCATACGGAAAAGCTGGCTGAAATTTTGTATTCATATTGAGTGCATCGTCGAAAACAATGTTCATGACTTGATTCTGTTCCCAAAACATTTCCTATGCATACTAGACGATTTCTAAACTCTTCCAGACTCTCCAACGAATGGTTCTTAGGAAGTTTTGAGCAAAATGATATTTCATCGAATTGTTGAGGTGTTTCAAACGGTACTGGATTCTCAGTTATGGCACATTTACATTCCTTAATAATTTTCAGGTTGTTCTGCATATTCTCACATTTCTCAGAACTACTGATATACTTGCCAGCCATGTGGGTTATTTTCTCCACTTCATCTGTACAATAATTTATCGGGGTCTTTAGGGAAACTCGCTTGTGTGTACGGAAGAATAGTTCATTCATCTTCCCAGCCTGTAGGTTCATGCCATGTTGGTCCATATCTGGATATGTCTTGTACTCATGGACTACCTAAAGTTGAAAAAATAGTTCAATAAAAATATCCGAAAATCTACTTTAAATTTTAAAAGATCCGAGAATTATTTAAATTTAATCGATTTCAAGCAGTGAGATTGATCAAACAATAACACAGTCTTACATGGAAATGATATTTTCCACTTTGGTAGAGAATTTTTCGCTGATTATTATCACAATTAGACAAGAAAATAGCTATAGATAAATTTTCAACTTTGACGTTAAATAGTTAAAAAATCCTGCAAGTTGGGTTTTCAGTTTTTACCTAATAATTCGAACACTATTGTTTTTATGAAGAAAATATCTGCAAAATCAGCGAAAATTTCTCTACAAGTCTTCCCAAAAGTCTTCAGCATGTCCAACTTTATATCAATGAGCTTTATGCATAAAAAATAATACAGTATTAGTTATAATTAACACCAAATGTGCATTTCTCGAAATTTCATCAAAATTTTGTAAATTATTCAAACTGTAATCATTTTCAATTTTGAATATGTATGATTGACATCAGGTAACAAGATGATAATTTCTATAGCGTGCAAATTGCAAAATTTTAGATAGAAAATACGTAATTTGTCAGAAATAAGAACCACTTGGAAACCACCAAGTGGCAAGAGGAAGTTTTTGGTCTGTCGGAAGTCCATCAAAGGGCACTTTAAATTTAAAGAGGTTCTATTAGTGATTGACGAATCCAAGAAAAAAACCATATAATTTTCCTCTAGCAAGATGTGGGGAACAATATCAGTTTGTCTATGAGACTACAGTAGTAGGGGAGGAAGTGAATGAAAGAGAGAGAGAGACACACACACACACACACACTACTTATTGCAAAATTGATTGATACATTTTAATTTAAAAACAAAACTAAACTGAATTTATTTATCTGAAATAAAGGAATAATAAATAGAGAAAATTATGTCCCCGTCCTAGAATGTACATGATGAATCTATGCTTGGCATACATTTATATTTATATAAAAGTGAACAAAAAATTGTTTGTATACGGGTAAAATTGAAAATTTGTTTAGGAGTATATTTCTTTGAAATGAAATTTCTATATAGTGAAAAAAATATTCATCTTACACATTTCATTGTAACATTGTACAGTATGAGAGAGTGGGAAATCAAAAGTGTGATAACATGCCTTGAAAAAAATTGTTACAGCAAAAGTAAGCGTGAAAGAAATGGAAAAATTTGGATCACATCAAAATGATCAGTACGTTTTTATAGCCAATTCAAACGTGTGTAAAATTTGCCCAGGATAACGAAAGAAGGAGATAATGAAAGAATATAAAGCATATTTATGGGAAAGACAAGGCTGTATTAGAGTGAATACAAATTCATACGAATCAAGTCTTTAGATTTAAAATATTTTTCCCATTTGTAATTCCAAATCGAAAATATTTTGAGCGTATCGTCTTGATTCCCTTGGAAAATTAATAAAAGGTTGAATTAGAACATTCATCTTAATAATTTAGAAAATTGGAAGAAGATTTATTAAAACCAAATGTACACATTTCTTGAAGCATCATCAGTGGTAATTCTTCAAAAAAAGATATAAGTTAAAAGTTCATAATATTTTACAAATCATGAAAGAAATAGTAAAAGTTAGAATAAAATGTAAGCTGAAAAAAACCAAAACTCTCCAATAAATAGCAACAGCGGAGAGAAAAGAGAAAAAGTTCGCATTGGCCAAGGTAGTCGAGGAATAGTTTTTCTGAACACATTTCGATTAGGTTTATATAGGTTAATAAGAAATTTTTTTTTCTTTCACCCATACATCTATGGTGTCATCATTAGGGTTTTTGTATAATACGGAAAAATTAGAAATTGAAGCTGTATGATCTTCTTGTCTAAGATGCCTTGTAACCGCAGTATCCTTCTTCAAATGATCCTCCGCTCGTGTAGATAATTTCCTAATCGTTCTACCTATATATGAGGCCATCGCTAGATTTGAGATTTACCGTATTTTCCATTGATTTTTTCTAAATTTTTTTTCTTTAGATCCTGAAAGTGGAACCTACGATCTAGATTCCAAAAAATCTTGATCAAATTCGATTTCTTGATGAAAAAATTTATAATTTTGTAAAAATCATAAATTCCCATCTTCATGTTAATTAGCTTTAAATAATTATGTCTAAACGTTTACTTTAACATTCGCTCAGATATCAGTTTAGTAATTTTCTTGTTTCTTCATTCATCTCTGGTTGTTTACACGAGCCTTCTATACAGGATATTCTAATTTAATATTCAAAAAATATAAAATCAATCCAGAACGATATACAATTATTTGTTTGGCTACATCCGCATTAAAAATATTCTTTAACAGATATTTCATATTGTATGCGAATAAATAAATCATTTGAAATTAATAAAAAAAGAGAATGCCAATTTTTTTGCGATTTTGTTGTACTGGGGATTGAAAGAAACTTGCTTTGTCAAAATATATATGAGGAAGTAGAATCTTTTTCTTCACAGATTGGGCTATTTTGAAACCTAGATCCCTGAGTGAAAAGAAATGGCTGAGAAGAAAATTTTTTCTTCAGGAGCAAAAGAAATCAATTTGTCCTCAAAACTACAGACTGAGAGCACAATCGAATTAAGAAGACATCTCTATAAATGTAATTTGTTTATCAATAAAATTTGGAACTAAGCTAAAACAAGCATTTATGCTAAATTTAGGATGATTATTAATATATTAGATAGAATAATTCTCATGGAAAAAAAGCTAGACGAGAGAGAAAAATCTAATTAAAATTAATAAAGGTGTCAACTTGGTATCTCCCCCTCGTTGCCTCCTCTTTTTGTAGCTTGTTTTACACCACACACTGTCAAATTAATTTTGAAACTTGTCGAATGAAAGCGAGAAGAAGAAAACACTTTTTAATTCTTTGAAGAAATACTATTTTTAATTTTCATATTTTCCATGTAGCTATATAAATCCACGTTAACATGAAAATGAGAAAATTTATTATTTTTTACAAAAAAATCAGCATTTTTTTCTCGAAAGTCGAGGGAAAATAATATTTTAAATTCCATTATGAAAAAATTTATTTAAAGATTTCGAAAAAAATTCAATCTGACCAAAAATGGCCACTTTTTCTACTGTCGAAACCAACTTTTTATCAACTTCGATGATTTGAGGGAGTTTAATGCTGATATTCGGGATCAAAAAATTTCTAATTTGTCCGTAGAGGTTGACCTCTAAATTTATTGGCTTATTTCCTTATTCAAAATGGGTTCCCCTCTTAGTCCTCTTTTAGCTGATATCTTCTTAGGCTGGTTAGAACTACAGTCAATAACCAAGAGAGAAACAAGAATAGTGGAATGACAAATCAGACGTCATTATCAAAAATAGTGGAATGATATGGTGTATTCGAAGGTATATAAGGCAATTTCATACCCTCACACACATCCATGTGTTTGACTCAGAATCTTAACATTGAAGTATAGGGAGAGTAATTATGATTAAGTCGTATGCAATGAAACCAGTAATTAGCAATTGAAGTTAATTTTTTAACATTACACAACAGAAAACAAGAGAGTTTACATGTTTTTCAAGGTTTATGATATGAGTCATATCTTATTTTTCATTATTTTGTGTAAAATTGATAGAGTACTTTTTTTCCATCTTGGATCAACTGGTCAGGATGAAAAAATTTTCTTCTTGATCTGATCTAATTTCGAAGAGAAATTTTGTGTTGTCACTCTAAAACAAAAATTATATTTGTGTAAAATCTATTCTGGAAAAATTTCTCCCCTTCGATTTAACGTTAATTTTTGTTGCAAACGAATAAAGGATATCTTGAAAGCAGCAACAGATGAAAATCAATTTTGGAAGAAAAAATTATTTTTGATCAGGATCGGATCTCAAAACGTTGATCACAAACGGGGTTTCTTTAGTTTTCTCAGAGAGTTTAATCAACGAAATAAAAATCGACCCTTACTCATGTCATCGACCGAGAAAATTAGATCAGATCAAGAAGAAAATTTTTTCATCCTGACCAGTTGATCCAAGATGGAAAAAAAGTACTCTATCAATTTTACACAAAATAATGAAAAATAAGATATGACTCATATCATAAACCTTGAAAAACATGTAAACTCTCTTGTTTTCTGTTGTGTAATGTTAAAAAATTAACTTCAATTGCTAATTACTGGTTTCATTGCATACGACTTAATCATAATTACCCTCCCTATACTTCAATGTTAAGATTCTGAGTCAAACACATGGATGTGTGTGAGGGTATGAAATTGCCTTATATACCTTCGAATACACCATATCATTCCACTATTTTTGATAATGACGTCTGATTTGTCATTCCACTATTCTTGTTTCTCTCTTGGTTATTGACTGTAAATAAAATGTCTGAAACAATCAATTCTTTTACTGATGTTAACATCAGATATGTCGATGACACTTTTATTTTGATGAAGCCTAACGTATCATCAGATGATTTTATCTTAAAGATGAACTCTTTTTATCCAAATATTAAGTTTACTATGGAAAAAGAATCTAATGATATTTTAAGCTTTTTAGATGTGAAACTAACCAGAAAAGAAGATGGGTCAATTAAAAGAAACATTTTCAAGAAAAAGACTGACAATGGTAAATATCTCCATTATGCCAGTTTTAGTCCTGTTTCACATAAAGTTGGTTTAGTAATTGGCCTAGGAAAGAGGATAAGAAAAATAGTGAGTCCAGAGGAAATACCTTAAGAAATAGAGAACACCAAGATATGTTTAATGGAAAACGGTTATCCTAATAAATTTGTGGACAAATTTATCAACTTACCAGTCGATAGAGATGTCGTTGAAAACACAGATGAAGTTGAGAAAACCACGATTTTCATGAAACTTAATTTCAAAGGAGATGGTTTTAGTACGATTTAAGAAGAAAGTTAACTAATCTCATTAATCAACATTATAACAACATACAATTGAAAATTTACTGAAACCTGAAGAGAAAACTCTATTGATTTATAAATTCCAATGTGACTGTGGAGCTACATATATAGGTCGTAAAATTAGGAAGTTATCAACTAGAGGGAACGATCATCTTAAGAAAGATACAGCGGTGACCAGGCATCTAAGACAAGAAGGGCACGAAGCTTCAATCTCAAACTTTTCAATTTTATACAAAAATGCAGGGGATGACAGTACAGACGTTTGGGTGAAGGAGAAATTCTTCATAAATCTATACAAACCAAACTTATGTGTTCAAAAAAACTATTCTTATAATCTTCAACTACCTTGGCCTTTGTGAGCTTTTTCACTTTTCTCTCCACTGTTGCTACTTATTGGAGAGTTTTTGTGTTTTTTTAGCTCATTATATTCTGATTTTCTTTGACGTTCACTATTTCTTTCATAATTTGTAAAGTATTATCTTCAATGAATTCTCAACTTTTATCATTTTTAAAGTATTGCCACTGATGATGCTTTATGAAATGTACATATGGCTTTAATATAATCTTCTTTCTAAATTTCCAAATATTCAAAATTCAAAAACTGTTAAATTCTCGTCTTCATGGCAACTAGCTTTATATTCCAAAATGGATATACTCAAGACTCATGCAAGAAATGAGGCAAAAGCTTGGTCAACGTCGGGATCTAAGAATATGAAATCCCTGAAAAAACTTTTTCCAAAGTGAAAAATGTCACGGAGAATTAGTATCTTTGTGAATAATCAAATTCTTGTATTAAAACAGAGAACAGTAAAGGCTTGTTTGAAGAATAAAGAATGAATTTATCTTATTAACAAGAATACTCAAGAAAATCTATTATTAATTCCCATTCTTACCAAATAAAAAACAACAGGAAAATGAAATACATTTTTTTTGAAAATTTTCTTTCATTAAAAAAATATGCAGAAAATTTCTTTGGATTAAACATCGCAATGAATTTTGCAGTCATTCACCCGACTTATTGAATATTTTGTGACCTATAAAATCCAAGAAATATTCTAAATTAGATCAAACTCCCTTGAATATGCTAGAGTAGTTGGTAATCCTGATCCTAAGGAATACATTTGGAAAAGGTTGAATATATTAGAGAGAAAAACTCACCACCCTTAGGCCATCTCCACGAGTGAATGTATCACCGAGGAAGGAGTTTTGTACTTCTGGTAGATCTCTTTGGGGTACTAGTCGTATGAGCATAACCAATTCTTGAATGTCGATGGAGGACTTCTCAAAGGACGCCTCAATCGTATGACACTTGAAGTAATTGGGATGGAAAAATTCCTTTATCGTCAGATTAATGTGCGAGTCAAAGTTGCATTTATCGCCAATATAAATATCGTCACCCATTTTGGCGGTACAGAAGGGGATCATTGAAATATCATGGCTTAGCTCAATGACTTCTGATAACTTCAAGTTGGCAAAATACTGATCTGTGTTATCCATGAGAATAACAGCCTTCATGTCGGTAAAATTGTGATCCAACAACTTTGAGATTACTCGAAAGCGTTCTTTCACAAAGTTGTTTGGACTCTGAATTTTACCTGACTTCCAGTTCTCCTCGGCCTTCTTTGAAAAGGGATTTTGAGCACAAATCGTAAGGGAGGGAAATTCTGTCCGATCATCATACTTTGTATGAATATTCCAGACAGTATTGAATTTTAAAAAGTCTAATATAAAGATAATGGTCGTAGAAATTAGCCAAAGTGTCATGGAGATTATAAAGAATATCCACAGCATTCGTACGAATCGACTGTTTGCCCTCTGGACCTTTTGAACACCTCGTATAGAGGTGATTTGCCCAAAGGTCTTGAGAACATGAAAGCTTTCTTCGTCCTCATTTTGAGGAGACTTCATTGGAGACTTTTTTACCGAGTCCAGAGCTTCAGTTTCTTCTTCATTTTGCTTCTCTTTTGTCACATCCACTTTAACCGGTTTTCTCGGTTTATCATAACTCATAATGAGACCAGTTGTTGAGCATAACTGTCGGGTAGAAAATTAGTTTTGGGATCAAGAGAGGATTTATTTTTGTCTTTTCATTTTTCTCTTTCATGTGGCATTGAAAATGTTTGAAATAAATTCAACCAAAAGAGTAATGTATTTCTATCCAAGGGATACTGACCCAAACGAATTTCATTGGTAAACTTTGAATGCACCAATGATGGTAGAATAAATTTTAGATACAAAGTATCGAATGTATTATCGATATAGAGTCGAATTGAATTCATTGAAAACTTTCCACTATGATTAATTTTGATCCTTTTCAGTTGCATTCAGTGGCAAGATAAATTCAAAGGTAAGCAACTGTGAAGTGCAGAAGAATATTAGCCAAGCGTTTAATTTTTCACTTTACTGATATCTATGTCTGTAGTATGTATGTGTACAAAGTCATCTCATGCAGACACACACTCACAAAAGTTTACATCAATTCCAGTTTCTTTGTATTTTTTTGGCAAAAGAAAAAAATTGGTCACATTAATTTATATACAGATGAAAGTTAAGAATGGGGAGTTGAGATAGATAGAATTTTTGTATTCCTGTTACAGTACCTTGTAGAATTGGAATTAGTAGGAGCTAACATTATGAGCAAGCAGATCTTCTTCTGAAATTAACTAAACCCCTTATGATTGTCAATCACACATATTTTTGATCAATTCATGTACCATTTCTACTCATTCATTGAATAACTTGTACTTTTATTTCAATTAATTAATCAAGCATTTAAGAAGGAATTTCAGTCAGAAAAGGCAATCTCTGAATCTTTTCCCGAGAAAAATTTGAGAGATAAATCCTATATTAATGTAAAGCCTAGTCCAAAACTTTACTTTTTATAGTTACGTATTATTAATTGTAAAAGTTAGAGAAATAACGAAATTCTAACTTCAATATTTGCAAATGTAGATTATTTTTCATTTTTGGGGAAAACTATTGAGCATAGAGCAGTTTTTAGTTGACTATCATTTGGAGCTCAATGAGATTTACATTTCGAACATTGATTCAGGCCATTTGAGCTCGATTGTGGTTTTCTTGAAGATCCATCAAGTTTTCTTGAATAAGTGTTTGAGAAATCATTCTTTATTAGATTCTCTTATTATTGCTACTTTTTTTCATGCAGTAACCTTTCATTTTGCCGAAATTCGGCTTCGAATTGCCGAATAAATGTGAAATCATTGAATTCGTGTAAAGAAGTTCAATGTCCTTAATTGCAATAACTTTTCTCATAAATGATCTTTTTGAGAATTTTAAAAACTTGTTAGTTTCAAATTCTACAGCGGATTCAAATTTTTCATTCGTTTCCAAATTATTCAATTTATTCATGAATTTCGATCACTTTGTTGAAGTTTAATGTCTGAGAATTTGTGAAGAATCAAAATATAATTTTTTATTTTTAGTTATTAAAATGTCTTAATCTGGCCTTTAAAGTCTTAAAATCAACGAATATTTGATCTTTTTTGGATTCATTTTGATTTCCCGCCTTAAATAATGACTAATGGTAAAATCTAATTCGATTTTTGAAATCCTTACAATGAATTTTGACTCTTGATACGTCTTAATTTCTAATATCCATGAGTTTCTCAGTGCACTGTATAAACTGAATCATACTCTCTTCAAGTTAGCTAGAAAAGAGTTATTTTTGTATCACCCATGGTTGTGTCTATAATTTCAGTTAATCTCGTATTTATTCAGATCCCTATCTATTTAATTAAACAGGAAATGAAAAATCAAAGATGCATATTTTAAGGATAAAAATTACAAGGAAAATTTTCAAAATTTATCTCATGTAATGAAACCGGAACTGATTTATCCATGAATGTAATAGAATACAGTATTTAATTGGAATATCTTTTTTATTTTCAGTTCCAGTTTAGCCGACCAGTGGTTTCACTACCTTGATTTTTATTTGAAAAATCCTCCTATTGACTATTTCCTCTCTAGTAATAAAAATCTACCTCATACGGAGAGAATGGCTATGAAGAATGCTGTAAATGTTATTCAAATTTAGGATAGGAGTCTTTCATATCAAGTTTCAGTGGTACAAGACAGAGTAACGGGGCTTTCAACAGAGTTGAAAAAAGAAATTTTTCAATCTTCATTTGTTGAAAATATAAATCCCTATTTTGTGGAAATGTACAGAGATTTAGAAACATGTATTATGCTATCATTAGTTGATGATAGGATCTTCCTGTAGTAATCTTTTTTACTACTGTATAATGATTTCGATACTAATCCATTTATGCGATAATATCCTCAATAGATACAGACAGTTGTCCTATCAGTATTCTCAAAATTACTACCTTATTTAATTAGGCGTTCAACGAATTTATATGTTCAATGTAAAATTAGTTCAATAGAGTAGAAAGAGATTTGATCTCACTCGCTAACTAATGATCAAATATCTCGAAAAGTGACCTTAGAAGGTACTGTATCCTACGTCGTATCTAAACCTAGTTGACATGAAGATGAGAATTTACTATTCCTACAAAAACTCAATTCTTCGTTTAATCCGTATCGAATTGCTTTTAATTTTGAGCTTTTTAAGGTTCAGAAAATGGGAAATAGGGGCATTTTGGAATTTTGTAAAATGGTCTAATTTTGGGCAGATTCAATTTTCTCATTCAAATTTTGTTATTACTCAATGAGTAATACTCATGGAATTCAAAATAATGATTTTTCTATAAAAATAGTAAATCCTCATATAACTTTATGTCAACTAGCTTTATATCAAGGAATAATCTTTGAAAAAAAACATTGAGAAAGTCAGTAAAAGAACATCATTTTCTTGAACAAAAATCCTCTATCAGAAATTACGCTTTAGAATCATAATAATAAGGGTAGGAGTAGATAAGATGCGTATTCTACATAATGTTATTTTTCTCTTTTGCATAATCATTATATTTTCTTTAGGAGAAGAGAGTTGAGATGCTTTGATCCAATAAATCTCTGGGTTAGAGCCCCGCTTTTCTTTTTAACTCTTTCAGTGCCGATGGAGACTTATGTCCATTTTTCCATATTTTCGAACCTCTGTGACTATTAGTGGCACATTTCAGGATAAATGATCCTTCATATTATTCTGAGTACATTAATTTATTCTTGAGTTCATTTTTGAATTTATTCAAGCTTAGGTTTTTGATAGATCTATTGGGATTTTTAAATGTTTTTACATTTATTAAATATTGCCAGCTTTTTTAGGTTGCCAAATTCTGGAATATTATAGCGTAATCCTTGGCGGTTAGAAATTCTGTCAGTTTATTACAGTCTCAACTTTTGAAACTAGCATTGAGAAAATTTGAAAAAATAACATTTTGTAGAATCATCGAGAATTGCTATATTTCTAGACCTGGACGAAATTTTGCTAAATTACTTAAATCGCCCATCGATATGATAAGTTTAATCTTCAAGTATTTCAAAATTATCACACCTAATTTCGCTTCAAAATTGTACATATATTCTTCACGAAAGCAACACCTACATGACGAACGTAAAAAAAGGCAGACCATCGAAAAGTACATCATTGAACTACAACCAAGTAATCATGAATGAAATAAAACAATTAAAAGAAATGAATGCTCTTCTTCAAGAAAAAATTAGAAGAAAATGCTATTTATAAAGAACTAATAACCGACTTCTCTATTTTGAATGACCGTCTTCAATCTTGCCGTCAACAAATTAATTGAACTCGATAGAAAGTTTTTCCTTATATCTAATGAAATTGAACAACGACAGAATAAATCTAAAAATTTCATAATATACAATCAAAAAGATGATGGAAATGATAATAAAGAGAACCTACTACAGCTCACGAAAGAAATACTACAAAAAATTGACCCGAAATCCTCGAATTCAATTATAAACGTATATCGGTTGGGGAAATTCTCCGGTAAAAACAGACCAATTAAAGTGGTCACTGATAAAAGAATTCAAAAAAACTTTTCAATAACAAAAATGACTTAACAAAATCAATGAATATCAGGATTAGTCGAGACAAAACAATGCTACAACAAACGATTGCAACAGCTATTTATGTCGTGAAAAAGAACAGCAATCCTAACTCCCACCCTAGTCATCTGAGACATGACATCAATAACAACATAATGGATATAACTAACCCCCAATTATTTCTTAAGTAAAACGCCAAACCTAATCAGATTAATTATAATTATTTTTATGAACATTGCCAATATATTAATTTCAACTCAAAGATAAACTTGAACCAAAGGAACAGTCAAATCTCATCTATTGTTTTCAAGCTACATGTGGTGCCAAGTATATAGGAAGAACCGAAAGAAGACTTGCTATCAGAATATAAGAACACCTCAACAGAAAGAGTTCTTCTATAAAAAGACACCTAGAACAATGTGGTTGCCAGGCTAATGAAAAATATTTCAAAATTTTATTCAAATGCCCAGATGACAAGCAGATGCATCTTAAAATTCGGGAAAAGTTCTTTATCATGAATGAAGATCCCAATTTATGCATACAAAAAAACCATCTACATGACTTGCAACTACCTTGGCCCAATTTTTTAATTTTTCTTCTCTATACTTGGAAAAAATCAAGAATGGAGAAGTTTTTTGGTTTTTCATCAATTGGAAGTTTTTCTACACAACTTTACAATTTCATTAAGAAATTTTCATTAAAATTTGTGATAAACTTTAATCAGACCAGGATAAGAGATTGATAAGACCTGGCGAAATACGTATTTCTCTTCAATAAAGTTCTTTTTAAAAAACATCCAATTATGAATTTCTCCATGGGTTGTTCGGACGTATATGTAAGTATACGAAAATATTTAATTCGAAATATATTAATTGTTTCTCCTTATGTAAATAATAACCCCCAATTAACAACACATGTACAGAAGAAGGCCTTGACAAGTCATTTACCTCGTAATTACAAATTTCATACAAATCCAATGACGACGAATCAGTCAAGACTCCAATTCTCCTTTTTTCTCCAAAACATTCGCTCATTATTCTCTTCTTTTCATCAGTTACGGATACATCTAATTAATACTAGATATGACTTCTATTGTTTTACCGAAACCTGGGTCTCAAATAAAAATATACCTAACAGCCTACACATTGAAGACTTTGTTGTTATTCGATCTGACAGAACTGATGATCCCCACGGAGGTGTCCTGATTTACTATTATAAAAATACAATACAAATATCATCAAAAAACAAATTCAGCTTTCATGGAAACGAATTCCTCATCGTTAAAGCTAACAAAATAGGAAGTTCCAAATCGATAAATATTGCTCTTTTATACAGAAAACCTAATACAAACTCCCAAACTGATATAGAACTTGCTAACATTATAGATGAAAACTTAACCCTTGATGATGACTTAATTTTTCTGGGAGACATTAACATGCCTAATGAAAACTGGAACAACCCAAACTCTGATATTGGTATACTACTACAATCTTTCAATCTAAAACAAATAGTATCGACACCAACACGAGGCCAAAATATTCTTGACTGTATATTTCTAAATGCCACAACTCTGTCATTCTATGTTGAAACTCAAAATATATATCACAACAAAGATCACTTAGGAATTTTCTGCATTATTGATACACACCTCACAGAAAATTCAATGCCTTCGAATAATGAATATTCTTTCTATGATTTTACTGACTACAACGTCTTCAAAACAATAACAATTATGCCCGAGAATTACATCAACGCAAACAACATCATTGATTACTATAATAGAATGTATAATATTGCTACTATTAAAAAGCGTAGAAGAAACATTGACCATCTCGAATTAAAACTAAATAATCGTCTTGAAAACAAACTCAAATACTGCTGTTCAGTTACTGATGGAAGAAGATTACTAATCAACACACAAAATCAAATATCATCTCTAACATCAATGACTTATGCTCGTATTGAGAAGAACCTAAAGAATGAAATTAAACAAAGACCCAAAATTGGTTACCAACAATTGAACAAATACTTTAAATTCTCCAATAAAAACGTTCATAGTATCAAAGAAAACCCTGACACCATCCAAGAAAAGTTCATCAATGTCTTCAATGCATCACCCCAGTTCAACCCTAACAATCTTAGACACAACCCAAGTTGCGGAGATGAGATTAATTACAATTTTATGTCATATACTCAATTCTTCAATATGCTTTCAAAACTTAAATTCAAGAATCGACGAGACATCTACAATATTAGCATAAATATATTGCTCAATGGTCACTGCACATTCCTAAATAACATATATAATCTATTTAAAAAATCCTTTGATGAAAATTTTATTCCAAAAGATTTCCTTGCAACAAAAGTTATTCCTCTTCCTAAAAAAGACTCAAATGAATTCAGACCTATCTCGTTACAGTCAACACTCATGAGAATCATTGATTCCTTCCTGTTTATTCAAATAAGGAAAACTGTAAACATTAACATAATTGACCCCAATCAACATGGCTTCTGTAGGGGTAAATCATGTGAAACTAATCTTTATCAATTTCTAAGCTACATCTCATGCTTAAAAAGCAAAAAGAAAAAAATAGTTGTTGTATACATTGACCTTAGTAAGGCCTTTGATAAAGTCTACTTCCCAACTATACTTGAAGCCTGTCATAAACAAGGTATCTGCTGTAAACTTTTAAACTATCTCGAAAACTATCTCATCAATAGGAATCAATTTGTCGAATGCAATGGCCAAAGATCATATAGTCAAATAATCAAATCAGGAGTCCCTCAAGGATCCAGAGTTGGACCTCTACTTTTCAATATTGTATTTGCTGATATTCAACCTTCCTCATTCAAAATTTTTAAATATGCTGACGACTTTAAAATAGTCTTTGATTTTGATGGTACCTATAACACAAATATTATAAATTCAGAAATATCAACTATCATCAACAAATTAATGAGCTTTGGATTGTCCCCTAACATAGAAAAATCATTCTACTCGACTCCAAATGAATCAAGGATCACTGATTTAAATATCTACATCAACCAAAATAAAATTCACCCTAAAACTACAATTAAGGACCTTGGGATTACTTATTCATGGAAACTTGATTTTGTTGATCACTATAAAGAAATTATTAAAAAATTCATTGGCCGGCTCATCCACATCCACAAATGCATCAAAATCGACAGCATGAAACTACTTTTATTCAAAGTTTATGCTAGACCAGTAATTGAATACTGTTCTGCAATCTGGAACCCTGAATGTGACAAATGGTCTAAAAAAATACAAACTGCATGCAACAGATTTACGCGCCTTTTGTCATCAACATACCAAACTGAAATGAAATCCACGAAGAACTCCTTGTGGCTAAGAAGAGAACTCAAAACAATTACCCTAATCAAACTCTCACCCCTGGCTAACTCCAATCGTCAAGGCCTACGCTCCAATGTTCCTGAATATGGCAATCTAAAAAAGCTATCAATTTTCAACAAAGCCAAAAACATATTTAAAAAACTTAATCATAAGATGAAAACTCTTGATAATGATGAATTTAAAAAAGAATTAAAAAAAACTTTATAATTTATAAATTTCCACAAAACTGAAGAATCTATTTAATGTTTATATAGATAACACATGTATTGTTTAATAAATATTATTATTATTATTAAAATACCTTTTTATGCTTCTGGAAAAAGAATTATTAATATAAAGCATTAAAATACGTTTTTAATTTAAAAAATTTTCACAATTTTGTTTATCTTATTCTAGAAGCAAGGAAAGGTATTTTGAAGCGAAATTTAGTGGGATAATATTATAATAATTAAAGATTAGATTTATCATATCGATTTTAATAATTTTGCAAAATTTAGTCTACTGTATTTTTTTTACTTTTGGAAAATAAAAAAAACAAAACATAAAGTAAGTAAGGCTTTATAAAAAAAATTATTCACGGCACTCAATGAAAAGATAAAAATATTCGTAGGACGTATTAAGACGAAGGAACTTGAGCAAACATGAACAATCAAATTCAACAGCAATTTATGAATTTTGACAGATTGTTATCTAAATATTCTGCCACAAAAAAGGGGATTTCTTTTATCCCTCGTTAAATCAAACTCACAGGACACCTTGTCCATGAAAGAGGGAAGGATCACACAAAAAAGATTTTTTTCTTTTGAATAGAAAAATTTTTCTCCTTCCACCACAATCAAGGGAATTGATGAGATTTGATATCATTGATGCACGATTGAATAGAGGAAAGGATCAAATCTCGTCATATTCATTCCCTGCATGGAAGAATAAATTCAGTGTGTCCATCTCTACTGAACAATAAAACTTGTATGGTCTCTTTTTTGTAAGAGTCAGAAAAAATTCTCCCATCAAAGAATTCTTCCTACTGAATTGGGTGGCAAATAAATAAATAGTAGCTCTTAATGTCATCATGAACTTATTATTAGATCAATCTGATATAAAAATTGGAATTTATAAATTTATAATTATGATTTTTACAATTTTTACAAATTATGCCATTTTTCAAATCTTGAAATAGCGCCAAATTGCCATTTTTCGAACTTGAGTTGAAAATTATTGCCGATTTCAAAGTGACAGTACCACAGATAGACTTTATATGTATTCGAACTTGATTTTCAAACAGTAAAAATTCAATCTTCACAGGTTTATTCTCAAGATAGATCTGATTCAGCATATTTGACTTTTTTGACTGTGGTCCTAAAAAACAAGTTTTCATCACTCTGTCATTTTGAAATCAGAAAAAAATTTCAATTCAAAGTTTAAAAATGGGAATTTGACGAGATCTAAAATATTAATCTTATAATAAGAAAGAAAGACTTGAATTCTTGGTTTATGAGGTTTGACTTGATGTCTTGTTTTGATTAAAAATAACCTTATTGGATTTTGAATGAAACCATTATGTCTCTGCTCAAATAAATTGTGACATTTGCCAATTTTGCATTTTTTCAGAATTTGTAAATGTTGGCAAAAAATCTTTTTTCAAGGAAAACTTATTGATAGACTCAAAAGATATTCCACATGTTATGATCCAAAGGGATGTAAAAAAGGCATCTTCCATGTTTCTTGACGGAATTCATAATTTTCTGAAATAAGCAAATGGTGCCATCATTCTTTGAATTGTGAGGCTGTTGTGTAAAATTTGTTTGTTTTTTCGATAAAATTTGATAATATTATGTGATAGATTTTTGTTCTCCTTCGTTTTTACTAATAATGCTTATCTTCTTCTGTTCAGATTTCAATACTGGCTTGGGAAGGATTATCATTGCATAAATTTCTTTTTGATGCACAAGTTATGGTAGTAATTTATCACAATACACGAAATGTTAAACTGAAGCTGGTTGATATCAAGACAGATTATTAACTACATGTATAGTAATTTATATTTTTCATCAGATAGTCTGAAACACAACTACTCTTGAATTCCATATTGTGAAGGACTGAAGAGGAAAAAAATTTGGTTTGATCTGAATATCTTCAACACTTCAAAGAGATCAGGATCAGAATTAGGAAGAGAACTCAAATTCGGCAGAAATTATTGTTGCAAATTGGGATTATTATTTCATTGAATACATCAATGATTTAGTTTTTAGCAAACAAAGATGAAATCACAGAGACAGAAATTCATCTCAGAAGTGGTCGAGATTTCAGAATTTTGTTTAATTTGAAAACAACCAAAATTTAGGCTTATAGGAAATTTGAAAAATTTTTGAAAATCAAAAACTGGGCTTATTTTTCCCAGATCACATTTTTCATTCGAACAATTGATCGACTCATTCGATACCAAGTCAATGAGAGCTTTTGAAAATCGATAAACTTTATATTCACTGGCAGAAATAAATTAATTCAGCTGGTGAATATTTTAAAATAGTACAAATTTTATCCTTACAAGTACAAGTTTTATTTTTTTTCAAAGGCTCCCTAGAATAACATGAATGACAAATAAAATAAAATTCTCATCTAACAAAACTTACTGGGGATCAATAAGCAAAATTGGAGATACAAATTAATGGTAGTTCTCTGGAAAGATTTGCTAGAAAAATAATTTTTCTTGAAAAACGCGCGTTTCTCTCAATCTACATGGCCAAATTTTAATCGATAAAATTTTGACCTGGAACGTTGAAAAAGGAGAAATTTCTATTTCGGTCTATTTGGAATATTTGGAAAATTTTGGAGACATTTAAGCTGGCGCGATTTTTTTATTTAAAAAACACTCCATTTAGTTCTACTTCTTATTTTTCGATCACTTTTACTGCTTGGAAATTGATGGGTTTAAAAAAACTGAAGAGTTATTATTTTCTTTCTCTAATGATGATCCTGAAAAATAACGTTTAATTCCTCTGAGACCTTGAAATCAACAAAAATTTTAAACTCAAAATTAAAAAAAATAAAAATATCTCACCCGCTCGAAAAATAAAATGTCTCCAGAATTTTTTTTAAATCAGTAAAATTTAATCATTTCGAATCAGTTATCAAAATGATAACTTGATAGAACAAATGAGGTTTTTTTATCAAAATCATGAAATTCCAAATTCATCCAGAATAGCTGTATGTTGGAATTAATTCATTTTCTAAAAACTGAAAGATACAAGACTGATATATCAATATTTTTTATGGTCTGTATCCTCAGAATCATATGCATATTTGTCAACGTTCCATTAAATTCTAAAACACATTGTGAAATCACAATGATATGATTAAATTCAACGTATAATAGATTTGGCTACATTGTATAATATTGATCAGTGGTACGTTTTGTGCCTTGTGGATATTGATAATTAAACAATCCTTACTAACATAATAATGAATGAATTGAGACTAGTAGTAGTCTGAAATCATCTCCAAGGTATGGAATGCCGACTTTATTGAAGAATGATGATTTAATATCTTGATTAGGGAGATTCATTTTGAATCCAAATTCTCGATACAACTCGGGGCTACTTGATTATTATTATTATTATATTCGAGTTTATCCTTATTTGATTTCAATGTCTATTGGAGATGGAAAATCTCACGAAAGCAACAAAAGTTTTGATAGCAACTTTATTTTGGTTACGAAAAAATGTGAATGATTCCATTTTCGGGAATTTTTGTTGTAATTTTTTGAATTAAGCATAAAAATAAAAAAGCCTGATATTTTCCCTAGATTTGAATTTAATTATGGGCAATCTTTAATTTAATTTATGAGTGTCATGAACAAAATTTCCGAAATTTTGTTTTTTTTTAACCAGAATTATTTAAAAATTTGATTCAGCAAGCCATCGTGGAATGATTTTGAAATAACTCAAAGATTATTTGGACAAAACTAATAATGTAAAATTCTCGAAATTTCATTCGTGTCTTCTGTTTATAATGAATAAATTATTTCTTGTTTGAAAAAACATATGAAAAGATTGAACAGATTTCTTGCAAGTTTAATTTCGATCTCTTCTTCGAAAAATAATGAGTACTTGAAAGTGAATCAACTTTTTTGAGTTATGAAATTTGCAGATTCTGATAAAATCTTTATTGTTCTCAATGGTCGATTTGCTGGTCAAGTTAAGGCACAGGAAAAAAATTCATACAGCAAAATACACTTCAAATAAGAACGGGAACAGTTTGTGTTCCTAAAGAACACTTTGAATTAACTCGGTAATTTGAAAAAATCTTTCAACATTAGATTCAATTTCAAATTGATTAGTTCTTTTACACTTTGACTCGCAAAAATCCCTTGGGAAGATTTCCAAATTCTCCTCAATCATGTTTGTTTTTCTTTGACCCAAAAAATCAGTGTTCAATTATAACTGATTATCAATAGCTTCAAGTCTTCGAAATAAATGTAAAATTTGAATTCAATTGTTAAAAATTTCTAGTGATATTTCGCAAATCTCATTGTAACTTAGATTTTAAAAATTGAATTTTTTTATCGAAATGTAGATTTCATTTATTGATTTTCAGTAATAAAGGATTGTGAAGAAGCATGTTTTTCTTTCTAGGTTTATCAGTGACAAATAAGACAGCTCCTGACGTTGATAACTAGTAATAATGTTTCTTACTGTTATTATCAGTCATTCAATCTCATCCATAAAACAGTAATAATTCAATAGTATTAATCGGTTAATCAATCATAAATGTTGAGTTTACCAATTTGTTAGGAAATAATACTTGAGCGAATTGATTTTTCATCTGTTACTTTCTTACCAGCAACCAGGGAATATAAAAATTTATTTCTGTTTACGTCTGCTATTCGAAATACATCCGTATTGTAATAGTTTATGTTAGAAAACAATAAACCATTATTATTACAGTAAATTTTAAATGTATTACAAACAAATTCTAGAAACTCTAAAGTCTCTCTTCTGAATATAACATTTTTAGACTTAAGGGGGGGAGGGATAGTGACAGAGGACTGGGAAGGAATATTCAGAGTTGTATTTCAAGGATGTGTGTATAGTTTATGTAACCTACACAGAATGAAGATGAGCTAAAAGAATTAACTGAATTATTCATAAATATTCTCTTTCAGCATCAAATTTGTCTCAAATTTATTTTAAAACTCTATGCATGCATATTGAAACATCTCAAATCTCACATTGTCAAAACCCTTGATCTGGTTCAGGATAAGACCAATGAGCCAGCTATTTTCTTTTCTCGGAATTTATGAATTCATTCAACAAAGTCTCACACTGTAACATCTTTTTCAATTTTTTCTCAGATTTTTCAAAACACTAAGGAATTTCATAAAAACATTGGGGATTTATTTAATTCTTACATCGAAAAACAATTAAACAAAAATTTATGTGTTCTCAAACTACTTTTCAAATTTACACTGTGGAATGTGCTGCTTTATTTCAAATCTTTTTAGGGGGAAAACTTGGATTCCATCATTAAATTACCAAAGATTAATTTTTCTGTCTATAATAGGTAGGGAAAGGTTCGTTGCAAAAATTTTTCCATAGAGAAGAAATTTGTTATTTCCAATTGAGAATGTGAATATTTTTAACCAAATTGCTTAGCTCATGTTTCATTGGATAATTATCAATTAATACATTACTAATTTATTATTCTAATTCTTTATTTTCAGTTAATCCGAATTTTTATTAACAATTGAAAAGATTTCTATAGGATGGGAATGTTGAATCAGATAAATTTCTGATAAATAGTCTTTAAAATTCCGATTTTTACAACCTCATGAGTTTTATATCATAAGTTTTATCTTCAAAAATAGTAATCTCATCATTAAGAGGACCTTCATCGTGAATTTCGTTGTTTTCTCATGTCCGTGGGATATTGAGGGAAAAATGGGCAATGAAATAATTGAGGATGACTTCCACACTTTAAAAATATGCAAAACATGATCTGAGTACTAAATTCTATTGAAAAAGTAAGTACTCTCGTGAGTTGTTTGGAGAAAAAACAAATTCCACCCTAGCCTATTGGCCACCCACTGGTCTTCCAAACGAATACGCTCAGACATAAGAATGCATTTTTGATCTTTTATCCATTTATTAATCGACATTCGTTTGACATCTTTTTTTCGAGCAAAGTAAGAAGATGCCAGATTGTTTCACAAATAAAGATTTCTATTTCGGGCATACTCATCAGTGTGATACATGCCATATAAATACAGGTTTAACAAATTTGAAAGAGATGGCCTTATTGGTCCAAATTTTAATAGTTATACAATTGGCTCCTCCCTGTTACCAGGTCAGAGAAATTAATGTAAGAAATATGAATTATAATTACAAAATTTGTAATTGAAATTTGTACAATCAAAGTGATAATTATTATTGTAGTCAGCGTTTAATGGAAAGAAAATTTAGTTCTGTTAGCGAATCAGGATAATTAGGGTTTGATCATTGTGTTGCTACGAAGAACTTGGTAATTTGTTGGTTCGTTTCTGTCTCTTCCCGTCTTCTTTTCATTGAAGGGGGTTGTGATCTTGCTGGTTTTTTCTCCCTCGGTTTTGGTAGGCTCTTTGGTTTTACATGATTCTTTTGTACACATAGATTTGGCTTTTTTCGTTAATAAGGTAAGCTTCAGCTGCTTTCAAAATGTAACCGTTTTTCCCTGATGATTTTTAAATAATTTCAAAGTTTTGGGGGGCATTACATGTTTTTAGATGCTCTCTGATCGTGGTTTGGCCCTTGTAGAGATGTTCATCAATCCTGTCCTCGAGTCGTCTTGTTGTCCGTCCAATGTACACTGAATTGCATGGACATTGAAATTTGAAAACGACGTTGCCCTTTTTCCAGGTATCCAATTCGTCTTTTGAGTTGTTTGTGAATAATTTCTGGGTCTGAGAAATCGTTCTCAGGTTTCCCTCAGGATAGGTTTCACTGAATACTTGGCTTATTTTCTTTCAGGCATAAGAATGCATTTTTGATCTTTTATATATCCATTAATTATCGACATTCGTTTGACATCTTTTTTTCTTCATAAAAGTCTTGTTGGGAAAAATATTTAATTTCTTGCGGAAAAGTTGTATAAACTCTTTCTGTTTTGACAATAAAAAGTCATGCAAAACTACCATTCCGGATAGGAGCAGTAAACATTTATTATCTCTATATTTCCTGACAATATTTCGAATTATTCAAAATTCTACATTTTTTGCTTTTCCATTCAATGCAAATTCAGCAAAAGGACTATATTTTCTTCACGAAATCCAGTGTACATTTCGATAGTAATAATTCAACAGATAGAAATTTTGGATGATTCCTATAATTAAGTTCTTTTTCATCCAATCAATTTCTACCTGAGGAATCATTGTGATATTTTACAAATGTGAAGACAAACTAAGATAATCCTGGTTTCGAGATTTAGAAAAATTAATTAATAGGAAAATTTTTTTGTTTCATGATTCAAAATTAAGTAAGATTTACTATTAACTAAGCTTGACTATGATATCTTCCGGCTTCTATTGGTCTATCTGTAAAAAAAGAAAGGGGAGAGAAAGGTGTAGTATTTCTTGAAAGAAAATTAAAATTAAGATTAGACCAGATAGACCAATACAAGCCAGAAGACAACATAGTAAGGTAGCAAGCGAACAACGTTATAGTCAATCTATGCCGAACAGCTCCCTGAAGAACTACTCGGTTCAAAATTATAAGATTTTTAGATCTGGACCAATAGGAATACTAAGGTTTTTAGATAAAATTGAAAAGAGAGTTCAGGTTACAAGCGTCTCATCCACTGAAGAAGATACTTGACTATCTTGTTGGTGATATTCCAATTAAATCTGCTTTTACTATTTTTTATTGGAAAATTAATTATTTTGATAGAACTCATTCAGCTGAATACGAAGGCCAAAAAATAAAAAAGAAAGGCGTTTTTCTTGCAGCAGGTTGCGATAAAAATATGAAAATGTCGCGATCAGATTGAGATCAAGTCTAAGGTCTATAGAGCTTTAAAATATCCAAAGGGTTGGAGAAATATCCTTCAACTTGTTTGAGTCTTTTCATGATTTAATTATAAAGGGACTATTTCTTTTTAGGTTCATGTTTTGGAATTTCAGACTAGAATGAAATGCAACCGATCTAGAGTTTCTTCTTAAAGACAAAGAATTAAATAAAATATTTTACGTAATAATAATGAAAAATTTTGGTTTGTTTAATTTTTCATCTCGAAGAAGCCAGGCTGGATAGAGAAACAATTTGTTTAAGTCTTAATTTTATTTTCAACCGTTGGATTGTGGTAACAGAAACGATTTTATTCACATAAAATATCAAAATCATATTGATTTATCCATTAGAAACGTTTGTAAAACTGTTAATTAATGAATTGATATTGTGACAGTCATTAATATAGTTTTTCGATAAAAGAATACAGTTTGAACAGATTTGTAAACCAGTTCAAAATTGATGGAGTAATAAGGTCGTAATCTTTTGTTTCAGTTCACTGTTTAATAAACAGTTTTTATGGCATCCATGATGAATAGAATCCATTATATAAATTCTTATTTAAAAAAGATTTTTCCACTTGAACAGATAACTTTTGATTGGAGAAGGGAAATCTTCGCAAGTTCAATCTCGATCTCCTCTTTGAAAAAAAACAACAAGTAACATGAGCACTTGAGAATAACTCAACTTTGACTATAACTCATAAGAATGGTTAGAGAGAGAGAGAGAATATCTCCCTAAGAAATATTAGCAGTGCAGAGCAACTTGAATATTTTTCATCTTAAATCGATCCTTTGTCGTTTTACAAGTAACTTTCTATGAGAATTTCTCTGCTCAGTTTTTATCACGTGATAATTTGTAATTAAAATAAACTTTTTAATTATTTTGAGTAAATCTAGAAAAAAAATGTTTTACAAACATTCACGAACTGAGATTGAAAATTCTCATCAACAGGAAAATATCCCATTAGTATGGTACTGCTTATCTGATTTGAAATATCCTTAATTTGAACGTTTTAAATTGAGTAAGTCATTTAGATAAAACTATGCTACTTATTTAATTTGGAAGATAAACAAAAAGCCTGATTGGCTGCATAAAGATGTGTTTTCCAACGCAGAAAAAAATTGTTTTGGTGGCAAATAACAATTCTTTTTAAAAGCAGGATCGAAATTAGACAGGGGAACAGATTTGTAACTAATTTTGAATTGTCAAAATTTTATTGTTTTTCAAATGGTGAAAATGATTAAGAAATCGTAATTCAGCTCATTAAGGCAACTATAACTTTATGGAAAAGCATCATATCAAAATTTGTAAAGTGATCATATTTTCTTTAAGATTTCTTTTACCAAAACTTGATTGGTAAAAGTGGCCTACATGACTTAGATTTTAAAATATCTTGATCACTTTCAAGTTCTTGGTTTTGTTTAGAGTCATCTATTTGCTCACATTGTTAAAATTGATGAAGTAGGAATATTTTGTATTAATTTTATGTTTTGCATCTTTCACACGAGGAAGTACTCATGTTAGAAGTATTCTCTGGATGCTCTCATGACCATGGATACGCCTTAGGCAAAAAGCTCTGATGAAAATTGACGTTTACACTTAACATTACACGAAGCAACATTTTCAGATTTGAAAACAGAAGAAGCTTAATTTTATCATGGTAACAGTCATTTCTGCATTGATTTTTGCCCCGATACTTGAAGATTTCTTGAATCATTCCCAAGATAAAAATAGAAATTGTAAAATTGCCCGGATAATCTCAAGAAATTCTCATGGGCAATTTAGATGATAGATTAATTCTATAGAGAGAAATACAACTCCCTCAACTCTGGACCAAAACTAGATCACTTTGAGACCACTTTTTCCTAAAAATTCGGAGTTCAGTTGTTTACAGAGAATTTTATAGATTTATGCATGTAATTCGAGAGAAAATGAAATAATTGAGCTCAATAATTTCGAGTTTAGTATTCCTGCCAAATATACACATCTACCTAGTTTATTTCATATTCAGTCCTTCCATATCGAATTCGAATTAGCGAGGAAGTTTTTATTAGCTTGTACACAAGTGAGAATAAACTGAAACAGGCATGTCTCAAGCAATAAAATATCAGAGAATCTGAATTAAATCCAAGAATCAGCTCTTGATTCCAAAGATGAACCCAAATGATTAGTCTGATAAATCACAATTGAATAGAATTTGATCAATATATTCGAATAGATTCTTTGTGTCAGAATCACAAATACACATTTCTGTAGGTAAGTGAAACTCATATTTTTGCATCATTAAACTTTTGTGTAATACACTAAGTGTATGAAAAAATAGCTATCATTAATAATTATAATTTTAGAAGCCATAATTCACTAAGAAGAGTAACTACGAATACTCACGAGTTGAATTTATCTACAGTGTAAATTCTACACCTAGTCAATATTAATACAAAAATATATCTTGAATAAAATATTAAATAAACTTTCTGAGATCCTAGATATATTATAGTCAAAATAGTAAAATTAAAGAAAAGTGTAGTCGAAAATTTAAAAACTAAATTAACTAGTCAGAAGGAATCGGAAAAATTTCTCAACATTTTAATTGGATTTTGACTATAGTCAAATGCGTAAAATATGGAAGAAAGTAGAATCAAAAGTAATATAATTTCTCAAAAAAACTGTAGTCAAATATAATGAAGACAAAAATGTATTTGACGTATTATTTTGACATTAATTTAATTTTGAAGAGTTCCCTGACTAACTACTCGGTTCAATATATTTGATAAATATTATTTATATTTTTGCAAATATTTATTCAGTTTACTAGTAATTCTAAGGCTAATTGATATGAAGTTGGGAATCTATGATTTTTACGAAAAACTTGGTTCTTTCATCAAAAATTCAAATTTATAAAAGATTTTTGGTATCCTTTCCGAAAGTTCTGATCCTTTGACCAAAGTCCCACTTTCAAATCGATAAAAAATTTGAGTTCAAAGTTCGAAAAAAATTGGATTTTGGCGCCAAATGGAAATTTACCATATTTTTCATGAAAATAATTTTTTTATAGAATTTTTTTCTTCGAATCGTAACTTCGGCAAAATGAGTAGAATTCCAAAAAACTTTCACAAATTCGAATTTTTGATGAAAATAAAACCAAATTTTTCGTAGAAATCATAGATTTCCATCGTCATATCAACCAACTTTATGTTCCTTGATTTTTGCCAAAGAAATAACTAGAGAAGAAAGGAAGGAAAAATTAAGTTTCTTAAAATAAATAAAAAGATTCATCTGAATACCCAAGGATTAGGGAGAGAGGAAAATTTAATTAAAATTCCCGCCAACAGAAATCGAGCAAATAACTTAATTTCTTCCATTTCACCAGTGAAATATCGAGTTTCTTGTTTGCTCTTCTCATTGTATATCTCGAATGAAATTTCCTCCAATTCCTTAGTTAACATTTCATTTCTAGTAAACCCCTTTAATTATTCTTTAACTATAATTTCTGAACATTTCCACCAATATAAATAATTTTTTAACAGATATTAAAGCAATTAACTAATTACTTATTAGTAATAAGTTATTACTAATTAGTACCAATTGGTCCAACCCTAAAAAATTCGAAATCTAAACTAATCATATTACCTGTGAGAGAAATCAACTAAAATTTCGACATCATTGAAAAAAGAAAAATTTGGCGTATTTTTAAATTGAAAATTCTCCAATTCTTACATGATCATTGAGAAAAAAATATAGTGTCGAGTTGAATTTCTGTCAGAGCAAATTAACCTTCACTAATATTTTGAATTTCTTTCCTTATCAAAGAAATTTCCCATGTGTATAAAATTTATTTGATGCATAATTTATATTTAAGCATATTTAGTTTTATTTCTATATAGAATCAACGCACACTTGTTTGAAGCCATATCTATCTCTGTGGATAATCCTGCTGACTTTTGGGATTCTCCTGCCTTATGGTTGGAAATTTGCTTACCTTGGATAATTCAATCTTGGTTTTCTACCTGTAATAAGAATTTATTAATAATCTCTGTGAGAAGAATAGAGAATTCTACGACTGTATTCCTATAATACATCATTAAAAATGATTCATTAGACGTATTTACGATAATTAGAAAACAGATATGAGTTTATTCAGTACAATATTCGAGTTAATGTTTATGGTTAAATTAGAAATAGGATATTCATGTTTTTTTAGGATGCAATGATAAAAAATCAGTTTGACTCCTGGATGACACGTGCACATTGATGAGATGGTCTCCCGTTAATTCTCAAACTTATTTTATATGGTATTCCCAGGGAGACGACACTAAAAGTATTAACTACTATAGCACGAAAGTGTTATTTTCCTAGACTGTGTTATTAATTAATCTCAAATCTGATCTAGTTCAATTAATCAAATTTTAAAATGTAATCTTTAAATTCTAGAACTCAAAAATTTTGACAGGATGTGCAAATCTGAAAAAAAGAAGTTTATACTCTGTAATAAGTTTTAGGAATCCTATTAGTACTAAACTAATCAATCAAACACCAAAAGGAAAGATAGGCATGAATATTTTCCTTTCTTCTAAATGAAGAATGAATCTTGAGATAAATTATATTCCATAATCATGGGATTATTTATCCTTGAAATGGCATTAGAAAAAATAAGTTAGACACAGTTTTTTGAATTATAACAAGTTTATTTTAAAATAATATCTATACTTTGAAGTAGTTTTGAGAAATGAATTAAAATTTTCTTTTGAATGACTGCCAAAATTCAAAGTTGCGACTCATCCTGGAGAAACAAAAACCTTCCTTATCCAAAAAGTTCTTGTTATAAAGACTTAGAGTTAATTTATTATTAAAGAGCGTGTATATGAATAGAAATGCAGACGACCTTGAGGTAAATAGGTCAAATATTAGTATCATTGAAGAAATGAAATAATTTAGGGCCATGAGCTCGCAATTTATGCCGATGAATCTACGTGACGATATTCTCGCCGCTGACCTGAAAAAATTATTTGCTTCTGCTGATGTCAAAGTGTTAGCAAAAGCTGCCAATAATTTATTAAATATCGTTACGCAATCAAGATTAACGTCCAGCTATTTCGAGTGAGGAGAAAAAGTTTTGCAGAATAATTTTAAGTATTAAAGTGGTTTTTTCAGCTCAGATCTACTAAACAGTATCAATCAGTTAATTTACATAGATGAACCATCTGTGTATGTGCCTGTCCTTGAATCTTTGAAAATAATCCTCTCAAAGCCTGACCATGACGTCAAGGTATGTAATTCAATAATGTAATTCTTTCCTATTCAAGTATTCATTTTGTCAAGCGGAGGGAATCGACACGCTAATCTGGCATATAGAAACTCGGCTTAAAATCAGTGATTATTTCCATAGACTGACGGATCAAAAGAAGCTTGAAATGCTATCAAATGAGGATGTAGTTTACATTTTCAATCAAATTGCAATCGACAATGATATGAGGCATAACTTGGTGACAACGAATGCTCTAACCTATACCACAAAACTTATTCTCAATCCGGTCGTTATAGAATTTCATGAAGACATTCAATTCCCCAGGAGTATTCTAACCATTCCGCTGGTTAAGCATACTCTATTTTTACTTAGGTTAGTCATTAATTAATCAATCAATTTCAATGATTTGTACTCTCTTTAATCAATATGTGGATTTACGTGTTTCCACCTCCCAAAAAGTAGTAATTTATCCTACATATTTCTTCCATGACACACAAAAACGATATTATTATTATTGATCCATCCATAATAATACTTTTTGTTTGCAATTTATTTATCCAATAAGAAAAAATACGTCTAATTCTTATCCTTTTTTAGAACAATGAGCTATTCGAGTGATCCAAAAATACGAATTCACATGAGAAATTGTCCGACCCTGGTAGCCTCCCTGGCTAGTTTAGCTCACGATCTTTACAATACTGAAGATTATAATTCAAAGATTTTAGAACTGTCCATATCAGTCCTTAGGAATTTGAGCTATTCCCTACCTGAAGAATTCGATCCCAGTTATAATATTCGAATGAATCAGAGAATTGTTGAAGATACAATCAGATCAAAGAAGAAACGAAAGGATACATCTGCTTCAGGTAAATATTTGAACTTGAATGAAATTTACACATTATCATCTACAAAAATTAATATGGCAATATTTTTCATTCATTGAAAACCGTTTTCCGTCTGCTGTAATATATATTGTTGTGTAATCTTAAGATTTTACAAGACAGGGGGATAAAAATTTATCTGATTGGTCCTTCTATACTCATGCCTTGAAATCATATTTATATATACCCACGAATCACAGACAAACAGATATGATCTTTCTTATCCTTATAACTTGGAAAAGTTATCCTTAACAAGTTCAAAAATCAACAAGTGGTTGATCACCAACTGATGTATTCACTTGGGAAGATTGTACTTCTGACTCGTATTGGCTTTAAATCGGAATAATAAGAGAATAAGATGTTTCCCATTGATTACAAGTACAGGTTATGGCGAATAACTCTTAAATTCTTTTGAAGTATGCTCTTTGGACTTTGCACATTTGTCTAAAAAAGATTAGTTAATATACAGATGCTGTTTTTGAGCCCTAAAGCTTAAAAAATAATGAGAGTAGAGACGTGTAACAGATCTCTTGTCCAAACTCTCTCAAGACTTGTTGTTATTGGAAAGTCAGACGCTAGGTTTCTTGCCTTCTTTGTTTGATTCTTTTGTGTGTAAAGAGAATTTACATGTAATGACAAATGTAAACCTTTGAGCTGAATCTTTCTTTTGTAATTTATGCATGAAAAAAGTGTAGGGTTTCATTACTTGATACTCGCTCACATGATAAATTCGTCTGATCTTTTGTTTGGGTTTTGATTTGAAAGAAACAACAAATAAATTATAAAATATTAAGAGAGATTTTCAACATTTGGTTTTGTCAGTTGTCTCATTTTGTCTGCATGTTTTTATAAAAGTTATGAGGGATCAGTTCCATCCCTTCCAACCCAAAAGGGAGGTTTAACGACCTCTTAAGACTCCCTTTGTTCTCCTCAGATTTCCAAGGGGTTAAATCTCATATCTGATTTAATTGTTCAATCTATTGAATTAATTTCATTGGTTATTATTTTGTGCGTCCGTACGACTATTCGAAAAATTAATTGTACTCATTATTAGTTAGATTATATCGTTTCGAATGATTAGAAATTTCATCAAAACTATTTATCTATAATAGATTTTTAGTTATATAAATAAGTTATTTAAAGTAGTTACAGAGATAATTGTGCGAATCTGGTATAAATTGAATAAGATAAATTTTCTGTGATGCTATTAAAAATTGATCTCAAATCTGGCCCTTAAGGGTAGTATGGTGTGAAGAAAGATAGAAAACCCACCCACTTGTCTGAGGTTATATCTTGATTGAGGCGTGGAAGGTCGTTTACTGAATAGGGATGGTGCAGTCTCTAAGAGTTTCTTGTAAGAATGAGGGCCAAGACAGGAGCGGAGATAAAACTTCTTACATATTGTCTGAGGAATTGGACATAAGAGTCCTGCAACATAATCAAAGCGTGGAAGAAATAACTGTTTAGAGGAGGGTTACTCTTATGATGGAAGACATGACAAACTTTTTGAGGAAGTAGCACTTGCAGTTCATGGATTTAGATATTATTAGAGTATATATACTCTTTTGTGCCAAGTTTAGAGTTTTATTTAAGCCCCGATTCATTTATGGAGGTACCATTTGATCATACGATGGGTCAATTGGGATTCTGTTTGATATGATCATAATCTTAATTTTCGAATGATTAAGAGGGAGACGAAAGCATGTTGGACGGGATTAATTTGTATCATGTTAATATTTTCTAGATGTTTGTTAATAAATCTATCTATAATATGGAGAGAAAAATTGGAGTGTTTGAAATTTGACGAAAGTTATGGGTGATTTTTGCATTTAGGAATCGGAGGGATTTCTATGGTTAACCAATCATATGGAATATGAAAAGTTAGTATTAAAAAATTTAAGCAATTGGCAAAAGATGTAAAAATGACATTGAAAGGGAAAGTAATAATTCTCCTGAAAGGAAAAAGATGTCTTTTCTTTTTTTAGAATTTTATCAATGATTAGATCACCTGTGATCATAGGAGGGAATGAATTTTAAGCAATCAATAAAATTAGGAGTGATCAAGGTGAAGTAAATGCTAGTAAAAAATTGTTGATATCTTCTGGGTTAAATTTTGAAGTTTTGTCTCTAGGGGAGGTTCTGTTAGCAAGGAAATTTTATTCCAGGCTACCTTTGGATTAGATTAAAATCTCCAGTAATTGACGCTTCAAATAGTAGTTGAGATGGTAGAAATTCTGATTTGATTGAATTCTTAGATAGTCTTTTTGAGGATTCTATAATATTACAAAATGAATTTCTAAAGAGTTCATCTAGGAGAGGAATAGCTAAAGACACGAAGTGTGAAATGTCAGTGACAAAATGTGGGCGATTGGTATCGTAGGGGGAGTTGTTGCGGTCCATATAGAGAAGAATAATATGGTCAGAGTCATCAACTGGTTCAGCTAGAACATGATCCAGGCAGATAAAATCTGTAAATAAAATATCAAGGTTATTATTAGAGATTTTCCTTGTATGCGTACTGGTTAATTGTTTAAGATCGTGAGAAATGCAATATTCCAACAGAGGAGAATCAAAATCAAGAGAATTTGGTTTGTAACTGGGGATGTTAGAATCTCCGCACATAACTGTATTCATTCTTCGGTAATAGAGGTTTGCTTCGATAAAGAAGATAATTTCATGTTCCTAGACGTTTGATGGCAAATAACTGAATTATATCATTTCTAAATTCCATATTGATCATTAAAATATCAGCTTACTGCCCTAGTTATTTTTAATTGATAATTTTTTAAATAATAGATACTTAAGTATGTTGATGTAAAGTTGGGAATCTATAATTTTTACAGAAATCTCGATTTTTTTCATCAAAAATTCGAATATGTTAAAGATTTTTTGGAATCCTACTCAAGTTGCTCACTTTTATCAGTTGAAGAAAAAAATTCTGAAAAAAAATTATTTTTATGAAAAATATGGTCATTTTTCAAATACCCATTTGACACCAAAATCCCCTTTTTTTCGAACTTTGAGCTGAAAATTTTTGTTGATTTGAAAGTGGGATATTGATCAAAAATTGATATTCAAGATTAGATAATATAGCTGAATATCACCGTCAAATTACCGTCAGTTACCTCATTATCGAGAGATTTTGAATTATCGAAATCTCATTGATTTTCAAGTAGTGAAAATGATCGAAAATTCGAATTTCAGCTCCCAAACGATAATAAGGCTATGCATCAGATAAGATTCAGTTGAATTGATTTTCTTGTCTAATCTTGATCCTGAAAAAACTCTTTTGATCACCCTCCAACTTTCAAATCAATAAAAAATTTGGTTCAAAGGTCCAAATAAATGGGATTTTGGCGACAAATTGAAAAATGGCCATTTTTTTCATTTAAATAATTTTTTTCTTCAATGTTGTTTTGGCTAATAGTTGTGAAAAATTTCATAGTAATCTGATCTGAAATCTTTAATTATAAAATAATACTAATTGTAAAAGGGAATTCTTAATTAGAATCACCGAGGTTGTAATTTCATCTACAAGCTTCACTAAAAGTGAATTGAGTACTTGACTTTCTATGTATCGAAATGTCTGGAAGAATCTTTGGAAAAAGGTTATTTCAATTAATTAGAATGATTTTTCTTTCAGATAAATCAAACAAATTTTTCGACATTAAGAGTTTCGAATCGAACCCGGTCTCGATATTCTGGAGTGAAGAATTATTGAGTACCGTTTTTAATCTGACAAAAAAAAGCTCATCTCCGATTATTCTGGAAGCATCTGCTGGCATAATACAGAATATCTGTAGTTACAACTGGCTGCCAGCTGACATTCTACGTAAGCAGATAATCGAAACACAATCACTCTGTGAATTATACCCAATGTTATGTTCCGGGATAAATGATGTAGTTCATACTACAGCCAGATGCCTGAGGAACCTTTGCCTTGGCCCAGATTGCAAAGATTTAATCGCAAAAGAGGGTATGCAATGGATCATTTCTGGTCTTCATAGATCCTTGTATACAACAGAAGAGTTTACTTTAAAATCCACTGTCAATTCAAGCTCCCTGTTTTATGAGGAGCCCAAGTCGTCGGCAAAAACAGATGCTGCCTTGTTGGCGTTGGCTTACTCAATTTGTAAAGACAATCTTGGATACTCAAAGTAGGATGTTTCTTAATCTTTCTCTTTGCAGGATTTTTGTTGATCTCGGCGGTGTCTCCAAATGCAATGCAATTTTGAGAGAGAGCGCTCCAGACAGCAAAAGTGATGATGGTAAATGCAATTCCTTTTGCAGAGATTTGTTGTCAATGCTATGGAAACAAACAAAATTACATTCCACTTATAAAAATGTAAGCTTTTATCAATGGAAAAGTTTATAAACTTGGATTTTTGTTTCTTTCATAATCTTTAATGCAGATCGGTTTAACTGAGAGTGATTTCAATGGAAAACTGAGAAAAGTTGATCAAAAGGAAGGATCAAAATCAGAAATAACGAACAAAAGTTTACAGTCTGAAAAAAGTCAGTCAAAATCGAGTACCCTAAAATCCAAAGCAAAGAAAAAAAATTGATACCTTATACTAATACCTTATTATTTTAATTTGGTCGATGTATTTTGTAAAGATGATCAAATCGAAATATACATATTTCATTTCAAATTTTTTCTAATTCACCCTTAGATTTAAATTAAGGAGAAATAGATTACATGGGGTGTCACTTGTCATTTGATCTTGGGATATTTAATCACTTTTTAAATTTTTGGTTGAAAGAATAGATAAATCGACCTTTGAATTTTTACAAATTTGTACAATTAAAGTTTGAGTCTGTATTTTGTTAATTGACGCTTTTAAGTAGATATTTAATTATTTTTGATTATAAATTTCTTGAGACTATATTGTTTATGTTCCCAGACAGTTTTTTAGTAAAATGAATTTTTTAACTCATCGGAAATGCTTAATAGTATTGAGTCAATAAATGTTTAATAAATTTTTAAAAATTATCTCTATCTTATTTAAACTTATTTTTATGGAAAATATCATTGTTTTACTACTATCCATTTAGTTCTAATTCAAAAACATTTAGAAATTTTTCTGCCCCTAATTTTTCGAGAATGGATCACCATCATTCTAAGGTCGCAGTTAGTAGCCCATACAAAAGAAGTGGTGCATTATTCCCCAGGCCTGTAATAATGCGATTCGGATCATTTTTCTCCTTAATGATGAGCCTTCCATTCATATATTTAGGAGCTATGGTAAGCAAAAATGGAGCTCAGACCCTAGAGAAGTACGATATTTTCGTTCCATCTGAGGATGATTAGTAAATAACTAAATAAAGAAACATTTTATTCTAAAATGCAACATTTTATTTTCAAAAATTGATTTATTTACAATAGAAAAAGGTTACTCCTGAAATGGGCCAAAAAATAATTTCGACAACATAAAGGAATTTTGGAATATCCATCACACTGTGATGAAAAAGACTTATGAAATCATAAAAAAATCTTTACAAAACAATTGAGTTAGGCATCTCCTTGTTTGTTTGGCTGGTTAGCTTCGAGCCAAATAAGATGATCCTTTAACAAGTCCAACTTGATATCATCCAAGTCTTCTAGGGCCAGATAACGTTTATCCTCTTTGACATCTTCAAAGATGTTATCAAATTCTGAGATGAGATTTTTAGAATCCACTTTGCGCAGCTTAAAGCTGATAGAAGGGCTATTCTGAAGTAGCTCTCTGAAATCACGTTTGGCTTGGTTAGTTTTCTCTGTGATGAATCTTGTAAATTCTAATTCAGGTTTCTGTAATAATTAAAATGTTGAATTATTTTAGATATTCTGTAGAATATTTTTCAACACTTACCACTGATGTTTTAGCCAATTTTTCATATCTGATGTCGTTACGTATTAATTTTTTTACTGATTTCCACGAGGAAGCTGGCCTTATATCCTTCATAGATTAAAATGAAAATAATTATTGCAAAAGTACACCTCTGATAATGATAACCAAAATATTAGGCATAGGGCCTACTACCTACCTTGTTAGACTCCAACATTTTAATAAATGAATCTGTAGTCTTTTTTAACAGAGTCTTTTGGTGATCAAGGAATAATCTCTCCATGAGAGCTTTGTCAAGTTGAGATGATATCGAGTCGTATTTAGAGCCAGTCTTTAGTATTTTTTTGGCATCTTTAAAATCCAGAGATGCATCCTAGGAAGAAGAAATTAATTTTTTTACTTTTTACCCAAAAAAAGATAGACATACCTTGATGTTTGTATTTAAAAGTTCGATGAAATTGGCCTGCGCTTCTAATTTCATTTGCTGGTCACGTTCTTTTTCTCTTTCGCGAAGGGAATTGGACAAGACCTCTTTCACTTCTTTTTCACGTTCCCTGAGAGATGCTTGCTCTCTTTCCTTACGATTCTTTTCCTGCTTGCTGTCATTGTCAAGAGAGTGCTTCTGTAAATAAAAAATACTTTTATAATATACAGCCTTTCACCAATGTCGAAATAGATTTTCATTTTAAAAATTTGGTGATTTTAAATCAAGCTCACATCTTGATCCTCTTGATCCTAGGCGAGGGGGAAAAATGGTAAATTTTCACAAATTTTAATCACCAAAATGAAATTCTAAATATTGAATATTGAAATGCTTACGGATGAATCTTTTTTGATGAGAAATTCATGGAAAAGTTCTTCTCTGCGAGACGAAGAGTCAACGGCCTTGTATCGGGGATCTTTGGAGATATTCTTTTTCACATCGGACCAGTGAGCATCCTTTTTGATGGAATTTTCTCGGAGTAATTCAAAGAATTCTTGTCGTGTCTAAATTCACCATGATAAAAAAAATTAGACTAGTTAGTTCTTTTCGAAGAGTTTCTGATAAAAGACAATTGAAGATAATCACTCTCGTAGAGTTTTGGAAATGTCAACATTGGTAAATTCCATAATCCTTTCATTTGGAATAGACTAGTTTTTGGTAGATTGGAAAAATTAATAAACAATCTCTCAATAATGAGTGTAATGAGTGGTGATGAAAGCCTTGATTTTATTGTTTCATGTCACTAAATTACTCACAAACTATCATAGATTGACCATATATCTGTGTGTGTGGATGTTTTGTGTGGTTTTTCTAAGACATTTCAAAACATGTTCACATTCCTTCTCCCATTCAACAACAATTTTCCCTGATGAGTGATTTAACTATGCGAGGAGGATTTGGTTGGATGAGAAACTGTGAAGAAAAATATCCTGACACTACAAGAACAAATGTGAGAGAACTATGAGCCCTTTGGTTGAACAATTATCATGTTATTATTTATGGAATGAACTCAATCATGATATAACTTGTGAACTTTAATTTGAAAAGTAAAAAGGGGGTAGCCTACTATCTACTTGAGTTTTTTAAACTTGTAATGATGAGTATAGATGTTGAGCATACATGTCTTTCTATCTTTAATTGACATTGTTAACTTGATTGTTTCATCTCCATCATGCGTGTGTGAAAAATCAATTAAAATTTATCAGTTACTACTGCTAGAAGAGGTTGTTGGCAAAATAATGATAATCTAGTAAAAGTTGTTGAATGAAACAAATTAAAAAGAATCAAGTAAAACCATAATGATATTGGTATTACGTATTAATTCGCATTCATATTTTTCAGATTCTAATACACTCAAATAATAACGAAAATGATCGATAATAATTCGTTATTACAACCACTAGTTAGTTTTTTCATCAAACTTTGATTAATAATAGCAATAAATAAGTTATTTGGTCATGAAAGATTAGAATAGAGTGTAAATTCTAGGTTGAAAAGACGCAATACAAATAATCGTTTGATCGTTTGAGCAAAAGAGAACAATGATCATAGTGAACGAAAGTGTAAAAAAACTAACTTTATTTTTTTCCTTGGATCTTTGCTCACGTTCTTTGGCACGTAGTTCGTCAGTGTATTCCTGAAAGATGCTTTCACGATCTCTGCTCTTTTCCACTAGACGATAGCGCTCATCTTTGTTCCATTTAGCAACGAAATCACTAAATGATGTCCTATTTGATAGAATAAAAGTTGTTAGGTGATTTTGTGACAAGATCTAGATAATAGAATTACTTTGAAGTCACATCAGCCTGTTTGAGGAGCTCACGGAAGCCATCACGAGCCTTTTTTATTTTGTTCTTCATTTCTTTGCGTTCCTCTTCGGCTCTCTCCTTCATGTATACCTCAAAGACTTGTTTTCGTTCCTTACTATTGAGAAGAAGATAACGAGAATCAAAGACGACCTTGTGAAGCTCCTTTTGCCAAGTTGAGAATGCGCTAACTTGCTTTTCAGAGAGCATCTCTTTGAACTGTTTTATTCTTTCCTCAATGGGCAAGCTAGACTGGTCTATCTTGGCCTTTTCAACGGCCTCACGAAGAATTTCTTTTTTCACACTGTTCGGATCAATACTTGATTCATTGTGCGACCCAAGCAAGTCAGAATTTTCTTGTTTTGGCATATTCTCGTCATTAATTGGTATTTCATCCTCAGTATCAGTTCTGGGTTTTTTATTGGTGGGTTCATCAGTAGAATCTGGATATTTTTCCACCATTTTATCAACATCTTCACGATTCTTCAAGTCCTCAGGCCGGTCCCATACACTAAGACGCTGACTAGGATTAAAGAAGAATACTCGCTTATCACCAGTCCATACAACGCACCAAGGTGTACCTGGTACTGGAGTACTAGAGACAGGCCGAGAGGGATCTTCTTTGGGCTCTTTTGGCTTTGGTGGAGCAGGCTCTCTAGGCTTTTCTTCAACATTATTTGGAGCTATCTGGGGTACCAGACCAGGAGAATTAGACATAACAGCAGAGTTAAAAGAACCAATCGGTCGAGGAGGAGCCACACTCATGGGCTGAATTTAATAAGGTGAATTTAATTAGAATTTGAATAGTCAGGTAGATATTAAAACTCACTTTAACTGGTGCAATAGCCATGGGCGGTTCAGCAGTTGGAATAGGTTTACCATTTATTGTAGAGATAAAAACTTCCCAGTCAACAAGAACTTTTGGTTTCTCCCAGACTGTGGTGCCTGTTGAGGCATTGTGATAGTAAGGAGTTCCTTCAGGTGTCTTGTACTCTGCCCAGGCCTGAACTTCAGGAGGCTTCAAAGGTTCATTAGCAGATTTAGGCGCCATATCAAGATTAATACTTGTTTTATTTGGTGTCGGATTTGAACCAGATGTCAACTCAGTCTGTTTAATGATTTTTACTCCTTCTGGTTTTTCCCATCTAGTTTCTCGAGTCTGCATACTGTAGTAATAAGGTTTACCGTCTCCAGTAATATTTTCTACCCAGATATCTTGATTTGAAGCTGAGGGTGGAAACTGACCGAATGGAGGACGACCTGGAACACCTGCAGGTGGATGACCCATGGGAGCAACTGGAGACATTCCAAGAGGTGGTCCAAAATGAGGATGGTGCATTGGAGGGATGTTAGGTCTGAAAGGGGGAATTAAAGAAGTTGGAGGGACTGAATGAGGAACAACACCACTGTTTGGATCCATCATATGAGGTGGAGGTTGATTAAAACCCCCAGCAGCTACTGAATAGAATTTTAGATAAATTTTAATATAATTATTATGGAAATACTAACCTGGAGGAGGCATCATACGAGGCTGATCAAGTCTTTCGAAGTTACCCATTGAATTAGGACCTGATTGCATAGCAAAGGGAGGAGCTGGTCCATCAAATCTTGGAGGAAACATTCTAGGAGGTCCACCAGGGCCTCGCCAGCCAAAATTATTTCCAGGATACATTGGTGGACCACGAAACATTGGTGGATTCTCAAAGTCACCTTCGATTTGGTCTTCGTTAATTTCATTTTCAGCACCCTCATGATTGGACATATCTTGTGGACCATCAAAAGATTGATGAAAATTTGGGGTTCGAGGAGGAAAAGCTCTTGGGCCTCGAGGGAATCCATTCATGCGAGGACCTCCAAATTCATCAAATTGTGGCCGGAAAAATTGAGGACGACCTCTTCTAAATCTAGGCATTCTATTTAAGTTAGAAAATACTTATACCTTTGACCTCTGAAGGGAAAATTGCCGCGATGAAAGTCATGACTAAAATTTTCATTTTGACTCATGTTATGATTCCTATCAATAAAGCAAATTGTAGACTTACCATTCCTGGTTTTCAGTCTCAGGGAATTCAGTTTCATGATTCTCATTACTTATATTATCTTGAATATCTTGGCCTTCGCTGTCTGGGATAGGTTCTTCCATCTTGATCAAATTGATGAACAAGTTTAAAAATTGCGCTTGCTTTATTAACCAAGGCTGTTGTTATTTTCCATTTTGTTTAAATTTTACCTATTTTCTAGCACAATACAAACTGCAACATGCATCTGTATCTTAGAAATGTTAATGGAGCTATCCACAATGTCAATGCATCCTCTGTCGATTCACTAAAAGATTCTATTGAATGTGAATTTGGTATAAGCAAGAAACAACAAAGACTCCTGTTCAATGGAGAAGAGCTTGATAACCTGAACATCCCCGAATACTCAACTGTTGATATCAATGCAGAATTACTTGGTGGTGGTAAGAAAAAGAAGAAAAAGCAATATACTACCCCAAAGAAAATCAAGCACAAGAGAAAGAAGGTCAAGCTCAGCATCCTTAAATACTACAAAGTTGATTCAAATGGAAATCTATCCAGATTAAGAAGAGAATGTGTAAATAATCTTTGCGGTGCTGGTACTTTTATGGCCAATCACTTCAACAGACAATACTGTGGAAAGTGTCATCTTACTATGGTTCCTGAATCAAAATAAATAAAATATTTGGGTACTTTTACATAAAATTTACTTTTCACTTGCTTATCGTTAACATCCACTTGGATCATCTGATAGTCGGATTCAAGTTTTGGTTAGTTTTAATTGAAATTTCTCGAAATTACTCATGATTGAAGATAACTGAAATATCTTGGCTGTTGTTAGTATCAAGTTCATACTATGAGATTTAGAAGTGGGATACTGATATGTGTTGAAAAATTTGTTGAACAACTATTTTATATTATATTCGAGAATTTCCTCATCTTTTAGTTGTCATACCATTATTTTTTCACCAATGTAGTACTCCGCCAATGTACTTTATAAAATTTGTTGACCTACTCGCAAGTAGATACAATAAAAATTAGAACACACCGTATAAACGAATTAAATTTAAACTTGTGAATACTGAATCTGTAGATCCTACAACTGAACAGAGGAAAATTTTGTCTAAATTACTTTTATTGTTGGAATTCTTGATCAGAATTTGATGATCTATTAGTTAATCCTAAAATATCAACTTTTTGAAAATTTAGTAAAGAATTTAAACCAGAGTTTATCTATTAAAAAAAAATACGAATTGCCACAAATGAATATCAAGTGTCATTCTATACTCCCCAGAAAACGGTAATTACCCAAGATTATTAGCTGTATAAATGCTTTTTAGAATATTATCTTTTATAAATCAAAGGCGTATTAGAAATATGTAATATGTATAAAATATATTTTCTACTCAAATCCTCACAAAAGAGCTATTTGTAAATATCATGCTACATGTAAGTAGCTTGTCCATATACTACAAATGAGTGATGTGTATAATATCAATACAACAACAGACCTACAAGTTCTAATACATGAGATTAACATAAATAAATATTGAATCCATGCAAGGTTGATTAGAACTACAATTCCTGGCAAAATTTCATACTCCGGCAGGATGGAATCACCAGGAACAAAATTCAATGTTGCTCCAGCAGACAGTAGTGAAGATAGAAACAGCTCGATAATTTCAAATGATCAGATAATCCGAATCAAGAATGAAAACTCAAGCCTCAACAACAGTGACACAGCATTCAACCTCACGACTCATACAGCCAGAGCGATTACCAATCACTTTCGATTCCAAGAAGGAATCATCTTCAATAGCCTCAAGTCGGATGGTTATGGTCTGGTCCATCTAAATTTGAATGGGACTCCATTCCTAGTCCCGCAAAAGACACTCAACAAGAACCCGATTTTGTACCAGAAACTAATAGAGGATGCCAAGTTTCTGTCAGACACCAATGAGTATTTCATCGAGAGGGACCCGGTCATATTCAACCATGTTCTCGCCTTCCTGCGCCATGATGAGCTACACTTACCTGAGTCGATATGCGGTCCGTTGTTGGAGAAGGAGTTGGACTTGTGGGGCATCCCGATGGGACTTGATATTCAGAGGTGTTGTCTCGGGAGGGTGACCGAGTCAAAGTTGACTCTCGAGTGTCTAGAAAAGTTTGAGAGCTACTTTAGGCCAGTCAAGTATGAGTGCATTACTTGGATAAAGTATGTGTAATAATCTTGTAATCAATCTTGATTCTCATAATCAGTGCATTCTCTTATTATTACATGAGAATATTCTCTTGGCTCTCATTAAATCATTTCATAGGCTTTTTATTTAATGTCTTTGTAATGTTGGTAGAAGTTGCAATTAGCATATTATTTCTTCTTGAGTTTTGTTTTATTTTTCAATTTTTGGTCAACATTTCTTGCCACATTTTTGTATAATTGTATTATAAAATAATTTAATCAATCTAGGCTGTCCTGTATAGAAACCATTCATAATTCAGTTGATAATCCATTTTGGTTGGTTCGATTTTAAGGCTGCAGTTTGATTTTATAAGAATGGGTTATCATGGCTTCTGGTTAATCAATGAAACCTTTTAGAAACCCTTGTTAGAAAAGAGTAAACTCTTGCATTAAGAATAAAATTTGTATTAAAAATTTTTTAACATTTAATATTTTTTGTTTCAAAAGCAAATAAAATTCTGCTCTAAAATGTCATCAGGTGTGTATTTGAAAAAAATAGTAGTTTAGATAAGAGGTCAAAATGTCAAAAATATCAGGATTGGTTACAAATTAAAAATATTTTTAATAAATTTTAATTAAAGTCTACTTGTTTTGAGTTTAAGTGCAATCCTAGGCCATCTAGGAAATCATTATAGTAATAATTGATTCTTACTGGTCAATGTTTGGTTTCATTTCTCTCAATTAAGATTGTTTCATCATCCTCAATTTTTCTTCAGAAACGTCAAATGGCAGAGAATTCGTGAGCTAGTCTGGAATGTACTGAACCTCACTCCGGAAATGATTGAGACGACAGTGGAAAAATCAGAAGAAGACAACGACGAAGTGGAGGAAGATAATTTGGATGAATTTTCTCGAATCGAGAAATACCGAAAATTCCGCCAACTCAACAAGAGGATGCCTACTCTACATGAAATCGCATTTAGGCCGAATAATAAAATTGAAAAACGAGTCCTCCTGGCTGGTCGTCTCTGTTTTGCCTACATTGTCTACCAGTTGACATTGATCCTATTGAGCTTTGTAATCTTCATCCTGAGTTCAATGGAACAATTTCATTTTTCTGTGGAATTGAAAAACCTCATCGATAATCCGAGGAACTGTAGTCTGAGTAATTTGGCCCCCAATCACTATCTCGATGCCTTCTCCAAGGGCTGTTACATTGACAACTATAACTGGATCGATTATGTCAGCTATACATGTTCCTGCCTGTTCACCATTGATCTCATCTCGAGGTTCTTGTTCGCCCCCAAGGCTAGTGCGTTCATTACCTGGTACAACTTGCTTGATTTCCTCTCGATTTTGCCATTCTGGATGCATATCCTTTTTATTGAGACGACAATTGAGAAATCGATAGCGAAGCATGATTATTACACCTTGGAGAGGATGCTTGAGATTCTGAGTGTTCTAAACTTTGTCAAGATCACAATATCCCTGAGGATAATTCGCTTCCTGATCAAGTACACCCCAACCAGGGTCCTATTCTACTCAATTCGTAATGCCATCAAGGATATGCTGGTCTTGTTTGTAATGTTTATCTTACTCATGACCTTCTTTGGGGCTGGCATATTTTACTTTGAGAACAATCTGCAGGATATTCCCACCGTACGTTATTACGAGGGTTATTTGCATCACTTTGATATATTAGAATTCACCATGCTTACAAAACAGTCAATTATTTTCTCCCGAAAGTTAGAAACAAAATAATTATTTTTTAAACTCCATGATAAAATCACCACATAAGTTGTTAGAATAGAAAAAATTTTAAACTAGTCAATTAGGTCAATTTTTGAATTCCCACTTTATCAACAATTGAAGCGATTTTATTGCTGATCAAAATTAGACAAATTACAGTATTCGAATTTGGTCATGGAAGTTCATGGAAATTCAGTCTTTTCAAGAAAGAGTTAAACTTTCAAATTTTGCGTCATTCTCTTTTGTGTTGATTGAAAATTTCACATGGCTCGATTTCCCATGATAATTCGAATAATTTGTCTTATTTTAATAGAAGGAAAATTTAGTGCATTTTAGCCGGATTGAATTATTCCGGAAATTTTTAAGATTAAAATAAAAATAAGGGAGTATTACAAAAAGTAGAAGATAAATCATCAATAACTTTTCCAGAACTCTTGGCTTTTTTGAGTAAAATACTCGTCAAGAGAGTTCAAAACTTCATCTCTTGAATTGAAAATTTTTCCCTTCATGATGTTGCAGTGATCGGAAAAGGTGATAACTTGTAGGAGAAAGACCAGGACTGTAAGGTGGATGCTCCAGTACATCAACATTCGACTCCTCAAAAAATCTTTTCGCCTGTTGCGAAACATGGGGTCTGGCATTATCCTGCAAAAAAGTGATCCTCCCAAATCGAGGGTACAACTCTCTCAACTTTTTTTGCATCGTCCGAAATGATTGAATATACGGCTCCAATAATTCGTAGTGATTTATTCCTCTACGACACCAAAAAATCGTTATCATGACCTTTTTTGCAAACCGATTTGGGTTTGGTTGAGTCCATTTCTCACCAACCTTATGCCATGATCTTTTTCGACTAGGATCCTTTAAGAATATCCATTTCTCATCTGTTGTTACAATGCTATTGAAGAAATTGTCATATCTTAAGCGATGAAGTAGTCTTCTGCAACATTTGACTCTCTTTCTCTTCTGAGCATCAGTGAGATCATGAGGAACGAATTGGTCGAAGGAATTTGTGAAATTCTCTTCTCGTAGGACACGTACAACTGAGGAAAAGGACACATTTAAGTCAGCAGAAATTTCTCTTGAAGACAGACGAGAATTCTCTTCGACCTTCTCAACAATAGCCTGTCTTGGAATGGTTGAAGGTCGGCCTTGTCTTGGTTCATCTTCAAAACTCGTTTTTCCATTTTTGAATAAACCATACCATTTTTGCACTGTAGACATTGAAACCACTCTACCAAGACCTCTTTCCATTAATTTGAAAGCTTCTGACGCTGTATGACCAATGCTATAGTTGAAGTAAATAATGGACCGAATTTGTGAGTCAGTAAAATTCATGTCTTTATCAAGATTATTTGAAAACTCAATCGATTAGCAGATATAAACAAATTCTACAGATTTCGCTGAATCTTTTCGTGTATAGTTTATACTTATTGCTTTAAGAACGAATTCAAAATCTAAAGTTGAAAATTCTTCCGAGAACTTTTCACACAACCTAATATATTCAGGTATATTCTACAAAAAATAAGTGATTATTAGGAAATTTTCATTCATTAGAAGTTTTTCGAACACAATTTTCATTTAGTAGAACAAAATTGACAATAGTAGTAGAAGTAATTGCAGTCTGTAAAATTTAGATGATTCGACAGATCTAAAATTTATTCATCAATACTATAAATGCACTTCGTTATAGAAATATATAACTCGGGTCTTGAGGCTTACTGGCTGGATTTTAAATGTATGAAATAATAGATTACTTAGGGTATTACGCTATTTATATTAAATGCAACGTGTTCTCTAATTACTTCTATTCTAAGTGTAATGTGTATTATAAATCTATTGAATGAAAATTTCCTAATAATCTTCTTTTTTTTGGAAATACACACACTTAATATACCTTCTAGTAATTGATGATTTATCTTCTACTTTTTGAAATCATCCCTTAAAAAATTATAGGCTCATTTCATTATGAAATTCAAAATATGATTTTGCTCCTCATTTTCCGGAGAAATGGAATGAGCTTTTTGAAATAGAGATAAACGGCCTGATTTTTTCCAAGTTATTTTTGGGTTGCTGACCTGGAGTAATACAGCACACCATTGGTTCTCTTGAGATTGAGTTTTTTGTAAACAAGATGAATTCTCATCTTTTATGATATGAAAAGAGAGATTTGATTTATTCTTTTCCCTAGGGAATGTGGTTTGCCTTGATAACAATGACCACCGTGGGTTATGGTGATATTGTACCCATTCAGACAACAAGTCGTGTCCTGGCCTCATTCCTTGTAATTATTGGTCTCCTACTCACTTCGTATATTGTCCCCATTATAGTCAACAATTTTGCTGTCCTCTACAATCATGCCAGTCAGTTGGAGTATCTGATATCACTTCACGAGACGGCTAATCAAAAACAAAAGGAACAAGTCATTAGGTACTTGCCGTTTAAACTGCTCAAAAGAATACGAAATGAAAAAGAGAAGAAAAAGAATGTCCTTTCTGAATAAAGAGTATTTTAAATCAATCTAAATTATTCCACTAACGACAGACATCAAGACAATATTTTTATAAAGAGCCTCTCTGAAAATGTTAAAGATGGTTAAATGCCGAAAAATCTCCAAATCAATTTGATAATAAAATGAGCATAGTGAATTTATCGATTGTAAAGAGCCAAATTTTTCCAAGGCTAATAAAACACTCTATAGAACCAACTGTATAAAGATTTAGGCGGCTGTCTTTCTCTAGTATAGTCATTTATTCGAATAAAATATGGTCTAGTCATACAGGGGCTATTCTAGAGAGAATTCAAAATGTATCTTCTGAATTATCTTTATTGTAAGAGAATCAATTTGTGGCTATAGAAAATAAAAGATGGTAACCATTATCTTAAAATTCAAGCGAACTACACATGTTGCATATTAACAAGTTTAAGATGAAAGTGTAATGCAATAAATAACCAAGATTCGTTAGAAATTACTTTTTATTAACCATGAGTTCACCCGAGGAATCATTTAGAAATCATGCTTATCAGCAAGAAAGTCCTCAGAATTCTGAAGAAGATGAGAATGGGGATCAAAGTGAGGAGAAGAGAGAGTCCTGTTCTAGTGAAGAGTCGGATGATACCAAATCTGATACTAATCATTCGTTGAAGAATGACACTTATCGAGGAATTTATTTTAATACACTAAACTGTGACTCCAATAACTTGGTCCATCTAAATTTGAATGGGACTCCATTCCTAGTCCCGCAAAAGACACTCAACAAGAACCCGATTTTGTACCAGAAACTAATAGAGGATGCCAAGTTTCTGTCAGACACCAATGAGTATTTCATCGAGAGGGACCCGGTCATATTCAACCATGTTCTCGCCTTCCTGCGCCATGATGAGCTACACTTACCTGAGTCGATATGCGGTCCGTTGTTGGAGAAGGAGTTGGACTTGTGGGGCATCCCGATGGGACTTGATATTCAGAGGTGTTGTCTCGGGAGGGTGACCGAGTCAAAGTTGACTCTCGAGTGTCTAGAAAAGTTTGAGAGCTACTTTAGGCCAGTCAAGTATGATTCTCGAGTCTGGATAAAGTTAGTTATTGACTTTTTATAAGGCTTATCACGAGAGAAGGCTTTCGAGTGCATTCTCAGATTTTTGATCGATTTTAATTTCTCATTCATTCTTAAAACATAACTGGTCCAAGAGATCATTGAAACCTAGATTTTCATTGCGTTCTAGATTCAATTCAATTGGGAATTTCATTTTTAGGAATGTAAAATGGCAAAAAATTCGAGAAATTGTTTGGAAGGTTCTCTGCCTAACTCCGGAAAATGATTCGGACGAGGAAGACGACATGGATGAAACAGCCAGGATTGAACAGTACAAAAAATATCGACAAAATAGGAGAATACTACCCTCATTACATGAAATAACCTTCAAGCCGAATAAAATTGATAAGCAGACCCTCTTGATAAGTCGTCTCTGTCTGGTCTATAGTGCATATCAATTGATCTTGATCTTCCTCAGTTTCATCATCTTTGTCATAAGCTCAAGGAAGGATTTTCAGTACATTATTGAGTTAAAAAACTCAATCAAGCAACCAAGGAATTGTCATCCGGACAACCTGAGTCCAAGTCATTACCTTGATGCTTTCGGTAAGGGATGTTACATTGACAATCACGCATGGCTTGACTACATTGGGTACTGTTGCTCATGTCTTTTCACTGTTGACCTCATTTCAAGATTTATATTCGCGCCGAAAACCACGGCTTTTTTCACATTGTACAATTTGTTTGATTTCCTTTCAATCTTGCCGTTTTGGCTGAATTTAATGTTTATCCAGAGCAGAGTTCAAAGTTCCATCATGAAATCGGACTATGTGACCCTCGAACAGATGCTTATCCTGTTGAGCATCCTGAACTATGTCCAGATATCGATATCACTGAGAATAATTCGTTTCCTGATAAGGTTTACCCCAACTAGGGTGTTGTTCTACTCAATTCGTAATACCTTTAAGGATATGTTGGCCTTGTCAGTTCTTTTAGTCTTACTTATGACACTTTTTGGCGCTGGGATATTCTACACAGAGTCTACAAATCTTAAAGACATCCCAGCTGTGAGTTTTATCAATTTATTTTTAAAATCTATATTTTTATCTTTTGTATAACTCAGGGAATGTGGTTTGCCTTAATAACCATCACTTCAGTAGGATATGGTGACGTAGTACCCACTCAGACAGCGAGCAAAGTACTCACATCCTTCTTGATAATATCAGGTCTACTGCTGACCTCGTATATTGTTCCAATTATCGTGAACAACTTTGCAATGCTCTATAACCATGCGAGTCAGTTGGAATATGTAATATCTTTACGCGAAAAAGCCAATCGAATTCAAAAGGAGCACGCAGCAAAATATCTGTCCAAGAAGATTCTCAGCAAAATTCGAAAATTTGACCAAAGGAGAAAAAGGTCCAGTCAATTTTTAAATTAGGATCAGATTTCATCAATCCTAGACCTGGCATTTCATCCTGGCTGTTTCCCCTCCTCCATAAGAAGATGTCAGACCATTTCACAAATACTAAACCTCTATTTTGGGCGTACTCGTTAGTACTATTGTAATAAATTTTTCAGAATCGAGAGAAGAGAGTATGTCCAAAATAGGGAGCTTCATTTGTGGAATAATCTAGCATGCTATCTTATTTCTTATTATAACTCATGATATCGATAGCTAAGCTCAAAATCAATGTTTTGCAATCGAAAAAAGTTAAATAAATCATTAATTAATTATTGAAAGGTCTTTTTCATTGAGACTCTGGAGGTCTTTTGGCATTTGAACGTTCTCAGATTCCTTCAACATTTCCTCTATGCAGAAAGGCTTTATTTCGAACTCCTGATGGAGGTTCTTGATTTCCTTGGATGGCTCATTAGATTTATAGTCTTCCATTAGGAAATGCATCCGAAAGCCTGACTCGAGAGAACTATAGTAATTGTTGAGGTGAAACATTTTCTTGAAGCCCAACTTCTCGTAAATGTTGGATGCATCCAGGTTATCGGCCATGACGTCAAGGTTCACCTCCTTCACCAGTTCATCATTTAGGAAGGACATTTGAATTTGCATCAGGTTCTTTGCTATCCCTATATTTCGATAATTTGGATGAACACAAACCATTGAAATGTACGCACTTTTGTGACCAATCGCTTCAATCTTTGTCTCGCCCATACAGAACCCAATTAACTGACCCTTGTAGTTTGTTGCCATAATGCATATATGTGGCCATAATGAAAGATATCTCCAAAAGAAATATGTATTGTAAATATCTTCAAAGCATTCCTGGCCGAGATCATAACACTTTTCGAAATCCCCAGCATGGCCATACTTTCGGTAGATGACCTTACTCTCTTTATCATTATAGATAAGTGAGGGAGTCACTAAAGTCAAGAGTCAAAACTTTACAACCAACCTTCGTCTACGTACATCCTTTCAGAAAATTTTCTGAGAAAATACCGAGAATACTCTTCAAGTAAACTTTACTCATCATCTGAGAAAGTGCTCTTGGTTAAGTTCTTAGATTCTATTTTATCGATCGAAAAGTCATTGCATAATAACATGATAATCATCTGGGATCATTCATACAGAATCACAGAATCTATGCATAAATTTTCATCATCAAGTCCTCTCCTCTTCATTAATCGATTGAAAAATGCATATCAAGACTACATATTAAGAGTGAGATCGACACATAAATCAACGAAAAGTGAAAGGTTTTTTTTCGGAGAAAAAATTTTCAAGAATTAATTTCTTTTTTATGATTCATAGAACAAGTTTATTTATTTATCAAATTTACTCGAGAAATTAATATTTCTCAACACTCCGGTTCTTCTTCTAGAGATCAACAAATCTTTTCTTCAGCATTGGCCCCTCATGGCGGAAGTAAACTCTGTCTGGCCCATGATCCAAATGGTCATACAAGCTATCATAAACTCTTCCCTGAATTAATGAAAATCATTTTGAGAAAATTATCAAACAGCTCTAGTTTATAATTGAGTATTATTATAATATCATATTTTATGAGCTACTTGTATTTGAAGGTATCTCAATTTTCAATGTTCAACACCTGCTATTCAGCATAGATTGCTCATAACGCTGTTCGCTTGTTGCCTGGCTATGGTGCCAAGAGAAAGAGAAGACCAAGAAAAAAAATGCAACATTGGTCAGTTAGCAAGGGAACAATATTATAGACAACCAAGAGTGTTTTAGCGAATGTCATCGGAAGAATTTTTATTACTGGTTGACACCTCTAGCTAGAGAGAACCCAACCTTGATAACTTCAATGATTTCAAGAATATTTCAGGGACTAATGTATTTTAATCTCTTTAAGCGTAGAAAAATTTATCAGAAAACTCACTTCTATAACTGCCATGATAATAACCAAGACGAAAATGAAGTAGATTAATTTTTGCATACTCAAATATATCTTGCAGTATTCTTATATTAGCATAATAAATCTTTTTCTTCCTGTTAAATAGTCTTTTTCCCTCATTCTGATTGGGTAATTTCCAGTAATTTCATCTTAGACTACATGGATACACATTTCCCAGTGGATGTGGGATAATTTCTAAAAGATTTCGTATCATTTTGAAATGAGTGCAGAAAATCCCGAAATGGTCAGGGATTTTCCTTTATTAGGCATGAAATGACAAGAAATAATACTGTAATAAAACATTAAATTTTAGATACTCAAACAGTAAAATTAGGCTATTTCACGACTAATGAGAGCTTCTTTCATACAACCCCTTTTTATTTCTTCATTAAACTAATTGACATGATCAAAAAATTCCAAGATCTATTGGAACCAGATTATGAGGTTATTATTAAAATCTAATTGACAATTTTTCGATTATCACGAAGGAAAATTATCCAAAATTTAGAGGTTGAACAACTTACTGGCTCATTCCATCATGGAATTAAAAAATAGCTTTATTTAGATCGCTCCAAAATACAGTAGGAGTAATGAAATAAATCTGGATGAATTTCAAGATTCTTTTTCATTGGTGTGCGCCTCTGAAGATATTCTCAGGGATGAGTGATATCAAACTTGAAAATTCTCTTGAGTTGAATAATAAAGATTCATTGCATTCAGACAAGAGAACTTAAATGAGAAAAATAGAGAAGTAGGACACTTGTAAAAATTTAATCTTCCTGTAATCTTCAGTATCTTGAAATAATCTCACCCCTATCATCCTTCCCTAATTAATTGTATATTCTCAATCAAGTTCTAAGATGTTATAGGAGAACTCAGTTGCTCGAACAAATTATTCATCTTTAGCTCCTGCTGAAAGTTTCATTAGTCTCGAGTTTCTTGTAGTTTAAATCGAGGGTCAGAAAAAACTATTTTCTAACGAACTAAAATTGAACTTTTTATTGATAGCTCTGATGTGATTCGACGCAATCTCTAAGAGGATGGTTTTCAAAAGGAAGTAGCCACGGTTATTTGAAGACGGTTGAATTAAAGGCTCTAAAAAATGCCTAGTCTGGATGAATGAAAATTTCGACTTTGTAATTTTTGAATATCATCAGGTATCAGAAATATACAAAATAGAAGAGGTCCAATATTGAATATTTTCGAACCTTCGTAGTTAAATTTTGAGTTTAATGAAAATTGTGAAATAGTCTCGGCACCAAAAGGGTTAAATTTTCAGCTCAAAGTTTTTAGGGATAATTACAAAAACGAATGTATAGACCATTGCCTATTTTCATAAACAAATGGATTTTTCACATTTTTTTCAAATGGGACCCTTTCAGGAGAATAACATACCAAATTCAAATTCTTTACACGTTGAAATTTGTAGTTGTATAAGAAGGATTGATTGCTCATTAATATTTCCAGTTAATCGTTGAATATCTCAGTGTGATTATAGGGGAAAGAGTGATGTAAGCTATAATTACAGTTGTTCCCCAATTGTGGGTGTTAATAAGGGGAGGGGTATAGGTCAAAAGTGTGAAAAGACGAAAAAGAGAAAAATCATTTTTTAATCCAAAACCAAAACTGCTCCAATGTTTGAGAGTGTTTTATGAGACAAGAAATGAACGAATCTGGTATTTTTATCAGATAGAAAGAATCAGCAGAAAATTCTCTATTGAATGAATTAAACTTGACCGAATTTTATTTTTTTGGAAAGTTTGACACTCATAAACCTACTTTATAGTAGCAACACATTATTTTACTCAACTTAAAAGGGGCAGATAGGAGAGGGATAGGTTTGTTACATTTTTTATAGAGGTACAACTGTACGTCAGCTACGCTTGTGAAAGAACAACCAATCTCGAGCATGCTTTTGATTAGAAATGGATACACAATTCTTATTTATATGGACCAATATTTTTTTTTAATGGGGAATTTCCATTTGTTAATGAAATATACAAAGGTGTGTCCATTTGTTTTGGGGAAAAGTTTTTTTCTTTTTTCTCTTCGATCTCGTCTTTTATACTTTCTAGGAAATTTTTTAATTTTTTCAAAAACGAGTCATTTTTATATTGCCATAAATTCTCAATAAAATATTGTAGCTTGATAGAATTCAAGAGATTATTAGTTCATCTTTCAGAGAAAGTGGTCAATAAATTATTTTCAGTTTCTTAAACACAGAATTATGGCTTGAGAAATTTAGCTCTCCCATATATATGACCCGCTGATAATTGGAGGGTTAAAATAAGGAAAATTTGCGCAAAATTGAAAAATTACAAAATTTACACTTCCATTGATAAGATTGAGTCTTGTTTTCTGATGATTTTCACGCTATTGAACGAATTTGAGATTTTTTAAAGAGTGCGGCGGAGGCAGTAATCCTTCACAGCCATATTTGCCATTTCAAGGAGTGTTTTATAGGAGTAAGGACAAAGCCATGATTTGTAAGGATGATTGATTTTAGATCTATTTCAAATGACCCAGCATAATGAACAAAAATTATTTTCTTGTAGGAAGAAAGAAAAATTCGAAAAAACTTTAATCTTGTATCTAATCCCCCTCTAACTCATCTACAGTGCTCTACTCACAAATTTGCGCCAGCACAATCTCAGATCTTCGAGAGGATACTCTATCTTACTAAATGTACTTCTTCCTCTCAGAAAAATTAATTTTTTAATTTAAAAATTTGCAATGTAACAGTATATAACGAGAGCCCGGGATTAAGTCTGAAGAGACCCGGCGAAATAAAACGTTTATCACTTATTATTCGTTCGTTCTCCTATCTTCCTTATGAGTTTGGACTCTAGTAATAATAATTTTTTAATATTTCATTCCAAAAACATATCCGAAATTTTTGAAATACTTATAAAATTTGTAATAGACTCACAAAGATATTTTGATAATTTTTTATACATATAGTTGTCAAAGTAAATCTTTCAACCTGTTCTAAACTCTCATTTTAACTTACACAAACTTCCTTCAATTTCAAACTAAAGATTTTTGATGTAGTTTTTTTGATCCCCTATTCCTAATCAGCAATTTCTTTCTAAAATTAAAGAAACTCAATTTATTTTAGTCCCCACACCCTAAAATATTAATTGTACTAAAGATTTTAAAAAGTTGACAAGAATACGGTCACTTTTGGTATTTTATGCCGAATTCCCACTGTTTAAAACTTTGAGTGAATGATAAAATTGTGGGCATCCAGGTTTTGAGAAAATAAACATATTCTGAGATATTGGATCATTGAGGATTCTTAAATATTAAGCTGTGATTAAAATCAAGAATTGAAAAAGAGTTCTTACAAAAGTTTTATGGCCGTATTCGATTTTCTTGACTAATCACGATTCTAGAATTTATACTGAAACCAGAAAATTTCACAAGTTTAAGTCCAAGAAACTGAAAAAGAGTCATTGTGTTTTGTAAAAGTCATGAATTTACATCCTCATATCAACTTTCTCTAGGCTATTTTAATTCATTGATATGAATGTCGGTTATTTCTCTAGTCAAAAAAAACTCAAAGAGATGTTAAATCACTTTATATAGAAGCGCCTAAAGTAAAAACATAAAAAGTAAATTTCATAATGCTCATCGTTTGTCTGAACGCAAAATTCCGAAGAAATGTATATTGAGCTATTCTTATTTGAGAAGAAACTTCATCAATAATTCAAGGGATATTATTATGTTTTTTTACATTCGGAAAAATATACAAACGACTATTTTTTCATCATAGAAATGCTAAACTATATCGAATTTGAATTATTTAGACTGGAGATTTTACTTGGAGTTTTTTGAAATACGAATATTCTCCAAGTTGATAATCGGCACATGAATTTATTATAAAATAATATCACAACATAGATATGTGATTTATTATTTGGAAATAGTCATGATCTTGTAGAAATTGCTGAGTACAATGCTAAATAGTACTGTGTCAAAAACCCCTTGCTGTTATGACAACTTCTTTATTAATATTTATATATCATTAGTACTTATAAGTAAGCATATACTATTAAAAAAAATATTATTTTCTCTGTAATAAGCGCGTAGAGCATTTTTATATTGAGAATCTCTGGTTTATTACTTCCGGTACTTGGTCGGGACTCCCAATTTTCCTTGTTTCAAAACAATTCGAAATTGTGTTCTCAGAAACGTCCATGAACGCTATTTGGAGTATCATGTAAGTTCTAGACACATCAGGCAGCTTTGACCACGGCCCAATTCCAAAAATAAAAGTATGCTCACTTATAGGTACAAATTTTATATTTTTCTCAAAAAAGGATAGAGAGAATAAGGTGGTTTTTAAAAAAATATCCATTTTTGATCAGGAAGAATGCTAGAGATTTTTTTAAATCGAGTGTATAGCGGCACAATTTCGAACAAAACAAGTAAGAACACTTTGATTTTTGAGTAATTTTGAGCTCTTGAAGCAAGAGAATGATCAAATGTTGGTTTAGAGGGTCGAAACTAGACAAGAAGCCGATTGACAGCATCAAATATAAAGGTTTCAATTTGAAAAAAAAAATTCAGGCGAATTTTGAAAGATAATCTATTTTGGTCATTGAGACTCTTTTGGCTAGATGAACTGAGGGTCAAGATAAAACTATTCTTTTTCTGACTATCGATAAATAGACGATTGTCTAAAAGACTTTCAAATTTGCCAATAATACTCCTCGAGATTTGAACAACGTTATCACCTTTTCTTCCATCCACACATCTATCTATCAAGCCCCGTGCGACAAGAAAGAGCTTCACAGTGTTTTGGCAACTCTCAGGTATTACTTAAAATTTGTTCCGGACTTTGCCATCAGACTTAATCTATGGATCAGATTTTTTATTAGTCTATATACTCCTAATCTATGTGTTCAAAAAGATTATTCCTATAATCAACAACTACCTTGGCCTATGTGATAGTCAAGTACCTTCATCAGTGAGATGAGCCTCTTCCAATATATCTAAAAACTAAAGTATTCCTATTGTTCCAAGTACAAGAAAAAAAACCCATAGATCCAAATATAACAATAGGCAAAAAAATTATAATTACATCTAAATTAAAAACCAGATTCAAAAACCTGTAAAAAATACCATTTGCTTAATTATGTAAGTCTTCTTCTCTTTCCATATACAGCCGGTTCCAAAACTCAGTGAACATTTGATTCCGGGGCGAGGAGTGCGAAATATACCATAATATACCAATTTTTATCGTAGATTTCATTGGTCCGGTCTAAATTTTATTTCATTCACCCGTTTAGACATAAGAAATATATTAAAAATACATTGATTTTTGGGCTCGTACTGCAAGGATATTATAAGATAATTTCGTCGAAAATTGTATCTATACCTACCTTTTCCAGTCCTAGTTGTCCCTTATGAATTCCAATAAGGAATTAAAGAATTACTACAAAGCTCTGATGAAATAGAAACATAGATAGCAAAAAGGGGTGTGGGTTTACATTGAAGCAGGAGGTTGAAAAAAAATAAAGCCTTTTTGCAGTTTAACATGTCAAAAGGTAGGGAACACCTATTCTGCTTACCTGTCCCCCTTTTTGTATTGTGCTTCTATACAATCTCGTGTGTACAGTTTACAATGTACAAGTATGGTTTTTCATTTAAATCCTCAAATGATAATTATAATTATAGTAATAATTATAATTATAATATATTACACAGTGCAAATGTATTGCAGTTTACAGTTTACAATTTAATTAAACTTATACTGAGAAAAATCTCATATCACCATTTTAACTTCAAAATTGTGCCTGAGAAAGGTTGAACTTTAGTCAGTAATAAATCGTGCAAATAACAGTCTTATAAGACACCCAGCCCCTCATTTTGAAGGTCTTTTAATATTAAAGAAGATGAACTTGGTCATTTGGATTTATCGCCAATTCCTGGAAAGTTAGGTGAGTTTTTGATTGCCTTAAATGAAAAAACTTTAGAGTTAGAAATGTATTTTTGTAATTTTTCTTGCAATACAAATAAGTTGAAGGAATAGTTTTTAACAAGTGTTTAGTTAGTTTATCTCAGAAAGCAAGGAATTTTTTTCTACTAGATTTTGAAGCAAGCTTTGCTTATAATGGGAGCTTAAAACGTAAAAACGGAAAAACTCTGTCTAAAAACAGATTTCAAAAATGCGGTTTTTACACCTCTTCTAAATTAGATAACCAAAAACCAATGGCAGATTCGGAAAGCTCACAAAATTTTGATCCTGATAGCCTTTTAAAATTTTTAAAAATCTCTTCGGAAAGTCTATTTGTTCTCTAAAACATGGTGAAAATTCAACAAAAAAACCCAAAAATTCGAACATTACCTTTATTTGGCGTTAATTTCCGAAAGCCGATAAAACTCCACCCCTACAAAAGTCATATCAATAGACGCAGAATTTAATTTCTCATCTAATTGCGAAACAATTAATACAATAACATTTACGGTTTTTGCGAAAATTAATTTTAAAAATTTGGGAAATTTGGAATTTTGGGAAATATCGTTTTTTCCAATTATCTCAGAAATTATAGTGAATTTTACAGATCTGAGCACAGATTCGGGATCAACGCAAAATTTTACACCAGAATCAGTTTTATTTTACTTTTTACCGCAATTTTGAATTTTTCATGACCCCCTGTGTTATTTAATCATGCAATGTCAAATTTAATCCATAAACAATTATTCCCATTGGTATTTTGGGAAAGACCCTATCCTAAGCCAATCATATTAAAGAATATTCGACATAGAGTCAAGCTTGAATAGAGATTCATCATTAATAAGATGCCTCACGCTCATAAGCATTCCATCGAAGTTAGAGAGAAAATTTTAAAGTTATATCACGAAGATAAAAATTGGCGAACCTATGCTGAGATATCTGGAATCTCTTACAAAACCGCCTACAATTGGATTCAATCTAACAGTACAGAATGTAAAGCTAGAGGAGGACCGAGAAAAACTTACAAAACCCCGGAAATTATTCAGAGCCTCGTACAATCAGTAGAATCAAATCCTCTTATTACACTGAAAGAATGCCAGGAGGCTATTAGTGCGAATTTCAATGTTAATGTTTGTATCAACACGGTTAGAAATTGGCTAATTTATTTTGCAAAAGATTAGAAGGAAGATCCAAAATTGGACAAAGGGCTACTGTAGTTGACTTTAATTCCAAAGGTCAGAATTTACAATGTATTGGCGCCATAACTAATGAGAGAATAATTGACTTGCGTCACAGGAGGGGATCATTCAAAGCTCCTGATTTTCAAGAATGGTTAACAGAGCTTTTAGAAATTTGCCGAAATAAAAATTTAACTCCTGTCACTTTCGTCATAGACAATGCTCCAGCACACTCAAATTGCGACATTATTTTTGACAACGACGAAGCCAAAATATTACGCCTGGGTCCCTATTCCTATTTAATCAACCCTATTGAGCTCATTTGGAGTTATTTTAAAAGTGAAGTTAAGCGTTTAATAGCATTAGAACGACCTCAGCTTCTTCAGTATGTCAGGGTTAATGGAGGACTAAGTATTAGGGAATATCGTATGCAGCGACTCGAGGTGATAGCTACCGCTGGTATTAATTCCATCACTGTAAATCATCTTGCAAGAGCCTGTGCTCACGTACATCGTTACTATCCAGGAATACTGGAAGAACAGCCTTTGATTGAATAAATAATATTTTTTGATGTTATTTTGATTATTTTATTTTCAATTTCATTACTCGCATATTGAAATTCACAAATTCCTTTAAAAATTAAGCGTATCGTACATTTTACGGACTTTTCTTTAATTCTACTGTATATTTATATTATTATCCACTTAACCATACATTTCACCTTTCCACCCTTCTCCTATCTTTTAACATGTAATTTATAAACAATCCCTCGTAGTATTTCATTAAAGCTTTGTAGTAATTCTTTAATTCCATATTGGAATTCATAAGGGACAACTTGGACTGGAAAAGGTATAGTATATGTTATTTTAAATGATCTTTCATTTGAGATATTTTTCAGATCGATTGATCTCTTTTTAAAATACTGGTTGCTTGTAAGCGACAGGGTCAAATTTATGATCTTAAGTGTTGATCCAGCTCAGAAATTTTTATGAAAGAACGATATTCGAAGAAAATAGGCATATTTTAAAGAGGAATAATTATTCGATTAATTTTCTTTGCTATGTTTTGGATCCTGAAATACAGATTTCTAGTAAGGCTAAGATCAGATCAAAATAATTAACGAAATGGAGAAAAATGAGTTTTTTCCTGCTGTAGGAAGAGTGAAAAAGTTTATTTTTTATAAAATAAAATTAGGATGGTAGCACCTTGAAAAGAAGTTTACGATAGACCCAGTTCTTCAAAAGATAAACATTGGTCGGAGGCTTGACTTGACAGGCCTTTTAGTCTGTCTTATGCGATAGTAATTCATCTTATTTCATTGCACAAAGGTTTCTTGTAGGCTTTTCATGAGTTTTAACATCTATCGTGTGAAAATTCGGTGTAGAATAATCATAAGGGCTTAGAGAAGTTAACAATAACAAATAGTCCGTATTGAATAAACACATGTTATTAAATAAACAAAATATGCTTGTTGAAACTAATCTTATATTGAAAAAAAATTTTGAGTAGGAGAAAATTGAATAAAATTTGGAAACAAGAATATGTAACTTTCATTATAGAATATGCATTATTTATCACTCCAAAGTATTATTTGTTATCAATGCTATCTAATCTCAAGTATTTGGGCGAAAATATCAATTTATAAATCTAAATTTTTATTAAAATAGTTTTTTTTGTTAGAAAGTATGATTTTATTGAGTTATAAAAGATAAAATAAATACAAATATATATATACACTGCATCTCTGGATATAATATGGCGGTTCGATAAAAAAAAAAATAATAATAATTTGATTAATCTATGTTCATGAAATATGTGTAATGAGTACTGTAGAAATAAATAAACCTTTCAAGAAATTTCATTAAACATTCTGGGATTAATGAAGATTAGCATAGAGGAGACTCTTAGAATAATCAAGTTTGGACCTAATGTGTGACATTATAGTTTTAATATTAGTTAGGTCGTGACAGTCAGATATTTTATATTTTTTATCAATCATATTATATGATGATAGTAAATAGTGATTTGAAAAAGAGGGGTTTCTGAGGTTATATGAGTTTTCAAATAAGTTAACAGATTTAGCAAATGATTTAACAATAATAGCATATCTTATAGTAATTTTATATTGAGCCTCCTTGTTTTTAGATAACTTTTATGAGCCTTCGAGGCATGCTGTCTATTGTATTATTGATGACACTTATATTCATGGATTGAGTTATCTTCTCGATAACATCGATAAGGTCATCTTCTGGGTCAGCATTTCTGGCAGCAGTATGCCACATTCGCTTATAATATCCAAAAATATTTTCTATTGGATTGAGATCTGGACTATTGGTTGGCCACTTAGGTAACATTTTAAGTCCATTTCTTGTGAAATAGTAGCGGGACTAGACAAAATTTAATATTATAATTGCTTAAAGATTTTAAAGGATCAAAACTTGCATAGAAGGACAAATGAATTGGAGCATGATCCATAAGAATTAGTGAAGAAGTTTCAGCAAATCTTAAAAGATCATCATTGTCATTTCTATTTTCAATATCTTCTGGAACTCAGTTTATTATTGGAGATTCCTCATCAAGTTGGGGATCTCCGGACGTTGCATCGGAACCAGAATAATTTTCTAACACGTCTTGAACGATTCTTTGTTCATCTTGAAGATTAAAAGAAAGGTCCAATATATCGTCGTCATCTTCAAAATCCTGTTGTAATTCTTGAACATTCATGACTGCAATTAAATATTGTTTTGTTATAATCTAAATTAATTATATGATTAAAAAATTACCTCCTAACAATCTAAGAGTTTCATGATGAGCAAAAGGATTAAATGCTGGAGGAGTCCAACGATTAAGTTTAAATAACCCTTCCTGCAATAATTTGCAGAAGATCTCTGAATTTGTTATGCCACCACGATCCATAAAGATAGGCTTTTTATTGTATGCCATGATTACCAAAAAAGACTTCCTTTCATAACGTCCTTTCTTAGGAACGAATCTGGCCTCAAGCTCGGGATTTCAGGGCAAGTATACGTATCCATTGTTTTTGGGTCGGGAGAATTCAAAAGTCACTTCATCAACATAAATAAGGTTTTGCCAGAATTGAATGGGGACGTTGGCAAATTTATTAGCGAAAGTCATTCTCTTTCTCTTGATATCATCGTTGATAAATGGTTTATCAATACATTTATACCTTCGATATCCATTTCTATGGAAAATCCTATGTAAAGTATTGATGCTCATGGTGGGAAAAATTTCCCTATGAAGTTCTGCAACCGTCAAGTTGGGATTTGTCCTAATTTTTCTCAAGGCAAGTCTCTCCTCGGCAGCACTGTACACAAAATGACGACCTCCTTGGTGATTTTGTCTAGGTCGAGTTTTATCTAAATTTATTAGAAAATTATTATTAAAAATATCATATTCATTGATAAATTAAATTTTCACTTACTATTCTTTATGTTGGAGACAGTAGATTTTGAAACACCGAATAAATCAGCAACAAGTTGCAAGGTGTTGTTTTCTGCTGCCTCTCTGATCAGATCGTGGAAGTCTTGATCTTTATATTTTCTTGGGCGCTGTTCAACTCTTCTAAGTCCTTGATCAATAGCAGCATTATTTTCCCTAATGCGCAGGACGATATTTTCTTCTCTTGCCCTTCGTGGGTGATTTTCATTAATTGCTTCTAATACTGAGTTATAAAATGTATATTACGAGCTTGGTGAGGCTGTCTGCGACCAAGATTGGGCCCGGGCTCAGTTTGTCTTCTTCGGAGAAGAACGGGATTAACCTCGGGTTGACGCAATGGAGCAGGAGGAGCTCCTTGACGTCTACGAGGGTTACGATTTTCAATTTGCTGAACTTCAGCAGCATGGACAGTATTTCTACGACCTTTCAATGAGAAAAATATCTTACGAGGTTGAGGAAGCTGATCATTAACAGCTTCAATTCGAGCTCGATTTGGCTCTGTCTGACGTCTTTCTATGAATAATATGAATAAAGACAAACATACGAGGACGGTTTACAATAGGTCGCTCATTTCCTACGATAAAATCTTGATATCGGTGAGCAGTAGTTTGTCTGATTCGTTGAGGTCGATCGTTAGACATTCTTTCATAACAATAAAATTAATGATTTTGAACAACATCGATATAAATAAACAATTTTTTCGTTAATTTCTTGAATAGTTACTTTAAATGTTAACTTGAACATTTTCAAATATAAATTATAAAATGACGAAACTGATAAAATTTTAAGATTAGGTGAATTTGAGTATTTTTCTATTTTGCAACTGAAAATATTTCTCTATGAATACTAAATAATTTAATATCTTTTATTTCTATGAATAATTTGAAAAACTATAATATCTGAAACGAAGTTTTTCTGCAAATGTCTTTGATGAAATTTACTTAAATCTTTTAGATTTCTCTACTGAGACTTCTACCATAAATTAGTTGTACCAGATTCTATAATTTTTCTTCCATTTATGGAAGTTATACCATGAAAGCCAAATAGTGTATTGCAAGTAGTTGAAGAGAAAAAAATTTCCATTCTGTGTCATGAGAAATGTATAGCCTATCAGATTTCGTTAGCTGATGTTTTATGCATGTATATTTCGAATATACCATGCATATACCGATAAATTTGCGTAAATTCCAAGAATTTAATGTTCACTGAGTTTTGGAACCGACTGTACAATACCAGATTTTTCTTATAGTATATTTGAAAGACGAAGCTATATATATTTCACAGTGTGTTCTGTGACTTAGTGTTTATACAAAACACCCTAGTGTGTTTTGTGAATAGATTTTATTCTCACAAAACACACCTAAAACACACTGAAATGAATACATCGGTATTTTCCTATATCTACGCATTTACTGAGTGTAAGATAGACATGTCAATGATATGATTAGACACACACTTGTTCTTTCCTATATTTTGGGATTGACTAAACTTAAAAAGGATTTCTTCAATAGACCATTGATAATGATTTCATTTTCACAATTTCTGACCCGAGAGCTAAATTCACTCAATTTCTACTTGATTCAAAAGCATCAAACGCTTATTTTATTTCTGACAATAAATTTGAGGATTGAATTAATTTCAAATAAAAATTCAATTTTATTAATCCTCATATTTTTTACTAAAAATAAATAAACATTAAGAGCTTTGACAATCCTAAGAAGAGAAGAAATCCTTTCTAAGTTTAGTCAATCCCAAAATATAGGAAAGAACAAGTGTGTGTCTAGTCATATAATTGGCATGTCTATCTTACACTCAGTACATGCGTAGATATAGGAAAATACCGATGTATTCATTTCATTGTGTTTTGTTCCTTCCTTTTTATTCTTCTCAATTGACTCTACATGAATATCAAAGTCTTCACTGATCATTAGGATTAAAAAGATAGAATTTACCAGTCACGAACTAATTTGTTGAAAGAAGCTTGAATTATCATGTATCTAGAACCATTGCAAAGACAAAAAAAATAATAATAATAAACTGCTCTCCTCATTATATTTTTTAGCCTATAATTAATTACAAAAAAAATCAAATACACTGAATAAAAGGCTGTCTTTTGCTGTGAGAATCTTCACCATCAGCTTGTGAAAATATTTCTAAAATGAATACAAACTTAAGTTATCATTATTTTCAACAATTTAAAAAAAGGGGACATACAGATTAAATGTAAATCATAATGAGCGATTAACTGATATAATGTGATAAGGAAGAGAAACAATATAAATGAAGAGAAAGTAATGAACAGATTGTAACAGAATACTATTTATCTTCATAAGGTATAATGCCTGACCGTAAATTACAATTGCTTTGATACTAGTTATCATGTACCAACTCTTTATTAACGAAAGAAAGAATATATATATATTAGCAAGATGCATGTATATTATTATTCTTATATAAAAACATAGAGTTATAAATATTAAATTATTATACATATTTTGTGAGAAGATTAATTTCAATCAACTTTTTTATATGAAAATGAAAATTGTAAAGCAGAATATATCTATTGTTCAATAAATTTTTCATTTTATTTCATTCTCTGAAGTGTTTCTTTTTTTATTGATAAATTTTTTTTCGTTAATTCTCTTGTGTGAAATAATTTTAATTAGTCTAATTTTGGTGGATTGTTTTCCTATCCTGAATGCTTTGATTACTGTATTTGAAGAGTTATTTTTTATTTTTGAGTGGACTTCGTTTGCAATTTGGATAACTTTTTCTTTTTATTTTTCCTCTTGATTGTAAATTATGAATTTTTTTTGATTTTATCTGGCGCTGTTCAATTTTATTAGATAAAAAGAAAAATTTTCTATCAAGTTCCACTAGTTTTTTGACAGGGAGATTCCGTAGTTTTATTCTGTCATTCAAAATAAAGAAGTCAGTTATTAGTTCTTTTATCAATAAAATTTTCTTCTAATTCACTGATTTTTTTGAAGAAAAGCATTCATTTCTTTCAACTGTTTTATTTCATTCATAAGAACTTGGTTTTAGTTTGGTGTAGTTCCTTTTAATGGTCTGCCTTTGTTAACGTTCGTCATGTAGATGTTGATTACGTGAAGAATATATGTACAATGATTTTAACATAAATAAGCAAGAAAGGCTGATAAGAATGATAAAATTAGCAAAAAATTGCAAATATATAACTTTAGTTAGAAATAAAAAAAATATCTTATAAATCAAAAATAACACGTTAGTAAACTCGGTATTATTTTAATTAGTTTTTTATGCTTGAAATTACATTAAAATTAGCAAAAATAACATTTCGACTGCCCTAATTATAATTAAAACTGATGTTTTAGAATTGCATCTTTTTAAAAAGATATTGAATTAATTCTTTATTTCAGGAAATAATAACTGACGTAAATTCTCTTTAATCGATATTGCAATTTATCAAAATGAATATTCTTTAAGAGATGATCTCGAGTATTTTAGATTTTCTGTGGACGAGAGAAATTTTGATGCTTATTCTGTTTTCATGAGTATTTAAATTAATGTGAGAAAACAAAAAAACTCGGAAAAACACAATTTTTATACCATTTCTTCCTCCAAATATCATCAGTGATTAATAGTTATTTTCTAAAAACACGTTACAGTAAAATTAACTTTTTTTTGTGCTCGAATAAAAATGAATATAGTTTTTCAGGCTGAGATCGATGATGGGTTTCTTTTAAGAGTTAACATTTGTTTGCGATCTACAAGTAAATCTGAATTTTTTTTGATTTCCTAAAATCAGGCTATATATATCCGTTCAAGTTTCAAATTTTTTAAAGAGTATCTTCCGGCATATACTGATAACAGGGGAGAGAAGGGGTTACATATGATATGTAGGAAATGAGACTCTGACAAGTATATAGTCCCATGTATATTTACCCTTTTTAGTATTCTTACGTGTAAACTAGGGATATTATGTTTTTTACAAAAGATTTTTGATTCAAAAGTTTTGACAACACTATCTTTTACACGTCAAATGAAGACTTCTATCTGTAATTTACGTAAAAAATATAGCCTGATTTTAGAAAACCAAATTTTTCAGATTAAGATGTAGATTGCAAAAAAAATTTACTCTAAAAACCCAACATTGATCTCAGTGTGAAAAACTATATTCTAAGAGTAATATTCTTTTAAGTACGAAATATCATAGAACACCGTGAAAGTAGTACGCTTATCTTAGAATTATTATTTAACTTGTCAGATGATAGAGATGTCGATGAAAACACAGATGAAGTTGAGAAGACAACGATTTTCATGAAACTCAATTTCAAAGGAGATGGCTTCAGCTATGATATAAGGAGAAAGTAAGATGATCTCATCAATCAACATTATAACAACATACAATTGAAAATTGTATTTAAAACTAACAGATTGTTTAACCTGATCCATAAAGATTTACTCGAACCTCAAGAGAAAACTCTATTAATTTATAAATTCCAATGTGTCTGTGGAGCTACATATATAGGTCGTACATTTAGAAAGTTATCAACAAAGTTAGGAACGATCACCTTAAGAAAGATACAGCGGTGACCAGGCATCTAAGACAGGAAGGGCACTAAGCTTCAATTTCAAACTTTTCAATTCTATACAAAATGCAGGGGATGACAATACTGATGTTTGGGTGAAGGAGAAATTCTTAATAAATCTATATAAACCAAAATTATGCGTTCAAATAAACTATTCGTATAATCTTCAACTACCTTGGCCTATGTGGGCTTTTTCACTTTTCTCTCCACTGTTGCTAATTATTGGAGAGTTTTGGTGTTTTTTCAGCTTACATTTATTCTATTTTTCGTCAACTCTTACTATTCCTTTCATAATTTGTAAATTATTATTTTCATTCATCTTTTAACTTTTATCATTATCAAAGAGGCACTACTGATGAACCTTTGAGAAATGTACATTTGGTGTTAATATATCCTTTTTCTACTTTTCCAATTATGAAGAATAAATCTTAAGAGAAAGTGAATTAATGAATTACTTACCATGTCTCAATGACTTATAACTTTTACATCTCCAGCAATAAAAAGCTTTCTTGTCTTGAGTTTTGGAACTGTTGATTAAGCTCATCTCACGCCCGCAGTCATGAACAATATTCTTGCTCAATAAACCTAACTCTTGCATTTGTGAGATTATATAGTTTATATTATCACGTAAATAAGTTATATCGAGTATACATGTTGCCGTACAAGTCGTGAATCGGGAATTATAAGAATTTCCTAGTATATTTCGTGAATGTCATGCGTCCTAGTAAATCTCGTGAAGAGAATTTTTCTTAACAGGTTGTACCAAAATTAGTATATTTCGTGAAGGGGTCTCCTCCTCATCCTTAATACCTGTTCATACTTCTTTCGAGGAGGGGGTTAATGGATATCTTAAGATAATAGAATCTATTATATGAGACTATTGATGAATCTATTCAAAAGAATCAATTGTTAGAAATTAAATTTTAGGTTTCTATTTTTCAGGCCTCATACTCTATTAATAGCCATAGTTACATATAACTAGCTATGAATTAGAAAACTAATTTCGATTGGTTAATGATCAATAATTAATCAATAGGGTGGTACCAAAAAAACAAGAATTAGCTTGAGGTCTCAACTTATCCTATCTTCATTTTGCTATACAAAAGTATAAGTCTAAGAAGAAGAAAAAACCTGTGGATAATACTGTTAAATTTCTTGAACAAAAATACTAATAGACTAAGTGTTCAATATTAAGTGATTGAGTGCTGCTCGCCCAATTCATTTTTTTCGCAACAGGCGAAATATTTATAGGCTCTTTTTGTTAATTAATATAATGAATTATCTAAAGCTTTCTATTTAAAGTTTTTAAAAAATTAGTTCGATAAAATTATTTGAGACATCAGTTATAAGTCTTAAATTAATTTTGGTTATAAAATATTTTGGAAAAATATCATTCTGCTTTCAAAGTATTAACATTAAAATGTGTGATTTTACCATCTATTTCAGGCTATTTGAAGACATTATTCACAGGTTTATTCTTTTGCTCAAGCTGACAAAATTGACATCTTCGGATTCAGTATGATGGTCCAAGCTTTGGAAAATTCTAATTTTTTGATTTAGATGATCTACCCCTAATAATTGTAATCAGGGATGAATCAATCACAAAATAATTTGATTGGTTGCCCTCAACTCAAACAATATTCTCAATTTTCTTACCCAACAACTTACATTAAATGACTCTCAGTAATTGAAGAGTTGTTCAATAAAGAGCCTGAAATAGATTCTTTTGAATAGATTCATCAATAGTCTCATATAATAGATTCTATTATCTTAAGATATCCATTAACCCCCTCCTCGAAAGAAGTATGAACAGGTATTAAGGATGGGCGAGCAGCACTCAATCACTAAATATTGAACACTTAGTCTATTAGTATTTTTGTTCAAGAAATTTAACAGTATTATCCACAGGTTTTTTCTTCTTCTTAGACTTATACTTTTGTATAGCAAAATGAATATTTTTAAAGATAGAATAAGTTGAGACCTCAAGCTAATTCTTGTTTTTTTGGTACCACCCTATTGATTAATTACACTGTGTGTCAAAAAAATAGGTCTCGGAGTAATAGGGTTTCAAGATCATATTCTGATGCAAAATTTGACGTTGATTCCGAATCTGGTCTCAGAATTCCGTTATCATGCTTCGTTTGGGAGAAAATCTCAAAATTTCAAAAATGCCATTTTGCATATAATTGAGCCTCAAAATTACATTAAATTAAATTTGCAAAATAAGTTATACCGGTATAAAATTAACATTACTTAATAGAACAATAAATTCTGCGTCGATTGATGTATGGCAAGGCTACGCAAATATTTGTATTACGCGGGAAATCACAAAATGAGTACTTGAAAGTCCCAATTTGTGTGAAAAAAATCAAGAAACTTTATGACTTTCTATCAACTTACAGGCTTATTAAGAATAAATTCCAGAATGTTAAGCATGGATCTAGATTAAAATTTTGTGCTCTTTCGAATGAGACTATTTTCGGAACGATCTGACTTCATCTTCTTGCCTTAATTTAGGATTTCAACTGGTTAGAGTTATTTCTCACTAACATAGTAGACATCTCCTCTTGAAGGCTTTTGTTCTCTATTTATCAACTTTAACCGGGTATATAGACTAAAAAATTAATTAGAAATTCAGAAAGTGTTCTTTATAATACCTTGAGAGATTTATGAGCTTAGGGATCGACACAATCCTACAACAAAGCACCGTTTAATAAGTTATAAAATGCATTTTATTTTTTAGACCAATGACGTTTAAGCATTCTTGTGGCCAATAATATGTTGATGATTCAGCATT